>ML681564.1:0-24666 GCA_007922225.1 Emydura subglobosa
AGAAAGAAAGAAAGAAAGAAAGAAAGAAAGAAAGAAAGAAAGAAAGAAAGAAAGAAAGAAAGAAAGAAAGAAAGAAAGAAAGAGACAGGATCTAGGTGTGGGTTGTGCGGGAGTTGCTTTTCTGTTTGCATTCAACACACAAACAGACTGGATTGGTGTAGGGTGGGTTGGGGTTGTTTTCTCCGGTTGCAATCCAAACCTTCACAGATAGAAAGACGTGGGTTGTGGGGGTATTGGATTTCTCTGCTTACATTCAATATACACACAGAGACTGGAACTGAAGAAAGAGAACTCACCAGATATCCCTTCCCCAGCTTACCTTTCCCCCTCCAAACAAACAGGAAAATCAAATCTTCTGGGGCTTGAGGAGAGGGGACTTTACCTGCTATTGTGACCACAGAGCGCCACAGATTGATTGGCCAGAGAGTAAAAATGGAGCATAATGGATACATTCCAGAGGTTAATTAATTCAAATTAAACTCCATTATGTTCACACAAACAATAATTCAAATATGCCTCTTGCAGAGGTGGTCTTATTAAATCAATTTTACTGGCACCTTAAGTCGAATTAACGATGGTGACAGTGTGAACACCGGAGTACTTAAGTCGATATAGGGGACTTTAAATCGACATAAGTCCACAGTGTGAACCAGCCCTCATGTAAGACAAGAAACAACGGGTGCATACAGACAGATAGGGCTTATGTACATACTGGAGTCCACATATTTTAATGTAGCATTCTTTAATTGGTTCCCCAAAACAACATAAAATGTATAATAATAAAATGTATTTGATACATTCAGTACTTCTCATCCAACGGTCTGCCTTGTTCTTCTATGTCCTTCATACCTGTGATCAGTAACTAAGCACTGCCACTATGAGGCAAGGACGTATTGCTCCTGTTTTATAGAAGAGGGGACAGAGAGATTTCAGTGACTTGCTCAAGGTTATGTCAAAAGGCTGTTGTGGATCCAAGAACTGAATCCAGCTTTCTAGTGCAGTACCTTGAACAAAAAACACCTCTTTTCCCTCTCAGTGTGCTCTGTAAACATTAACTATGGTAGAGATTGGTTAATCTCTTCTGGGTGGCTTGAAAAAAAAACACTTTGAAATCTGCCATTTATGCTGCTGGCTGGTGTCTGTTAACTTGTGTTTCCATGCTGTTACCCTTGCCTCCCATCCCTTCTTCTTTGTTCTTTGCACTCACCTGTTGCATCTGGTCTTATCTTGATCACAGGATCCCTGGGCATTCTATGTTTGTACAGGGACCAGTATAGCTGGGGCCCAATTGTGTTTCAAGCTTCTGGCTGCTACCATAATACAAATAATTATTAAAATTTATGACACCGTCTTATGTAGTAGACACAGAGAGATCGCTTCTCCTTCCACTGTGTCTGGGGTTCCATATGCATTAGCTCAAGGTTCAGAGCCTGTCACAGCTCCATGAAGAGAACTGGCAGTCTGTGTCCTCTCCCTTCAGCAGCCAGCTGTTTGGCTTCCTCTTCTACCCAGTCTCCAGCTTCAGCATGCCCAGCAGGATTGAGGGGATGTGGCCACCTCAGCCACTGGTTAGAGTTAACCCTTGTAGAATCAGTGCCGCGTCTCACAGTTACTGATATTTCTAATGACTGCATCCCCCATTGTTACATCTTCTCTTAATAACGGGGATTCCCTCCCCAGTCAGTATCCTCAGTGTGAGTGGATACCATGACATCATCTGGAAGGAGAGTCCAAACTATGGGACTGTTTTCCTGTGCTCCACTTTGATGTTCTCCTTTCCTGAGACTTTCATCTTCCAACAGCAGGGTGTTGGATTGCTCTGCTGTGTCCCAGAAAGTGCCATCAATCATATTTCTCTGTATCCCTTAGCTCCTTAATTTCAGCCTCTCTAGTCCCAAAAGCCCATACTCAGTCTTTGAGGTTCATAAGCTCCCTGCACCAAATGCACACATACACTACCTGCTGACAAGGCAGGAAATCATACACGCCATATTCAGTGCAATAAACTGGATAGCCCCCACTGTGCTGTTGGACTGTTTAACTTAATGTCTCTTACAAAAGCCATATGATCATTTTAAACTATCTATCTGAGTAATGGGTAATACTGGGTAATATTGAATCCTTTTCTCCCTCTACAGTCATGCTGTATGAATATTCTACTTGGTTCTCCAAGCTCTGGACACTGTAGAAGATGATATGACCCTCAGTTTAGAAACCAAGCTCCCAATGTTACATGACTTCCACTCCTACTGAAAGAAAATAATTGTCTGCTTGACCACAGTTACTCCATTTTAGTTCTTTTTAGTGTTCTGCTATTTTGTAGAGATTGCCAGCCCCCTCCTTTTTTGTTCTTATAGTGCTTGTCTTGTACCAGGGTCAGAGAAAGCATTCCTAGAAGAAGTAAGGAGATAGCCTCAGCTGGTTCTAACTAGTTATATAACCTTGAGAGCGAGACCAAGTAGCCCAGAGAGATAAGCTGAAATCTTCTGCTTGCATGTTTTTTGTTATGAATACCTTTAGAAGAAGTAGGCCAATAGTAATAGGGATAATTTGAATGTACCTATAAGCATTAAGTATTAAGAATTTATGAATACATAATTTCTTTGTCTATGTTTGTATAAATATGCAAAAGAGCACACCTTCGGGGTCTCACACTGACCACTTGCTGGGAAGTGTCTGACCTCTGCAGAAATAAAACTTGGAGACTGCCCAACTACCTGCGTGGATCTCTTTTCTATCTGGTGCATGGTAAACAAAACTCATTTGGAATCTTTTTTCCAACACTACCTGTATCAGCCAGACTGGAGGTACATGGAGAGCATGGATAAGAACAAACAAGTACTTGAGGACTTCCCAATGGTGAGCCATTAGTTTCCTTGTTTCAAACTATGATATAACCCATACATTGACTAACAGAGATCAATTTCAAACCTCTTTGCAGTTTGGTCCATAGCAATTGCCAGATGACTGAAGACATGGTCATTGGCAATGCCTGCTGGAGTGTCACTGGCGTTACGTCTTCTCTGACAGCAGCAAATTCACTGCCATTAGATCCATCTCTCTGGATTCATTGAGCAGTCAATGAAGACCCACTCAATCGATCCAGAGGTCGACACATTAAAACCACACCCTCATGTGGCAAAATGCAATGAAAATGCCACGTAGAAGAGGAGTTACAAAGTCGATGGGAGTTATGGAAGACACTCTGTCTAGCTTGCATAAGTCCCCTCAACTGCCACTGAATTTGAAGGCCTCTGTTTGCTGTTTGTCTGCATTGCTCAATATAGGAATGAGTGATGCAGAAAACAACTCATTAGTAAATTTCAGCTATCCCAGAATTTCAGGCACTTCCCAGCTTTGACTTTGAGTGCTGTGTTTTAAAGAACAGAGGCCAAGGTCATATCCATTCACACTCCTACATTTATGTACATTTCACTGCAATTGCATGTAATTGTGGTGATTTAGGGATCTACACCTTTGCACATGTAACTGCATTGAGAATTGGGAGAAAACTAAATGCTGATAAACTTTGCATGCGTGCAAGTGAGGGTCATTCTCTGAAAACTTGGTTCTAAATGTTACATGTTCCTTTGGGTTTTGAAAAAGCAGATCAGCTTCATTCTTTGAAATGACAAACTTGTTAATCCTCCATTTCTATGATAGGAGACCTTACGTGTGGCATCCTGCGCCTGCTGGAGCAATGGGGAATATTTCTGTTCCATCCTGATGCCCAGTTTATGGAGCTTGACACATTGGTGGAGCCTTTGGAGAATCTATTATTTACTTCTAATAGTCTTGAGGAGCTCATTCTATTCTATTCTTCTCTAGTCTACACATGTCCACTTCTTTCAACCTTCCCTCGTATGTTATGTTTTCCAAACCTTTTACCATTTTTGTTTCTCTCCTGTGGATTCTCTCAAATTTGTTCACCTCTTGTCTAACGTGTAGTGCCCAAAAATGGACACAGTGCTGCAGCTGAAGCCTCACCAACTCTAAATACAGTAGAAAAATCAACTCCTGTGTCTTATACACAACACTCCTGTTTATAACCCACAATGACATTTGCCTTTTTCAGAGCTGCATCACATTGTTGACTTTGACTCTAGCTGTGATCCATGATAATCCTCAAAATCCTTTTGCACAGCACTGCTGTCCCCAATTTTGTATTTGTGCATTTTTCCTCTTCCACAATGTAGTACTTTGCACTTGTCTTTATTGAGTTTTATCTTATTGATTTCAGTCAAATTCTTCAACTTATCAAGATCATTCTGAATTTTAATCCTGTTCTCCAAAGTGCTTGCAACACCTCCCAGTTTGGTGTCATCTCAAATGTTATATGCATATTCTCCACCCCATCACCCAAGTCATTAATGAAAACAATGAAGAGTACCAGATCCAAGATTGACCATGAGGGTCCACACTTGGTATTTCCTTTCAGTGTGACAGAATCATTGATAAGTACTCTTAGAGTTCAATCTTTCAACTACTTGTGCATCAATTTTATAGTAATTTCATCGGACCACATTTCCCTAGTTTTCTTGTAATTGTTTTATGTGGTCCTGTGACAGAGGCAGAAATAGAAACAGGTCTTCTGAGTCCCAGTCCACAGCTGAGCTACTGTAGTATCTCCATCTATTCAGTTTCTCAAAGGCAAGGTTAAAAATAAATTTGATTTGTCAAGAACTATCCTTTCATGAAGATGCTAAAGGACTCTTTAATCTAGCAGACAAAGGCATCCAATGACCATAAGTGGATGTCACAAACGTTCAAACTGTATGTCAGATGCAAATTGTTAGCAGGTGGGGTAATTAACCTTTAAAACAGTTTGCACCGAGGAGGTGGATTCTCCGTCCCTTGGAGCCTTTAAATCAAGACTGGCTGATGTTGAACTACAACATCTCTTTTTAGAAGTTGTTGGGTTAAATGAAGGAATCAGTGGGTTGAATTCTCTATACTGTGTTACGTGATAGGTCCGACCAGATGGTCATAGTGCTCCTTTCTGGCATTAAATCTATGACATGTTGTAATCCACTGTTTCTAGGGTAGCCACCTGAAAATGCCAAGATCAGGGCAGGCTGTAAAAGGAGCAGATTCTCCCAGAACAGGTGGGTGACACTGAAGTCAGGCTTCCCAACTAGCCACAAACAGTGCTTCTGATTCCCCACACTGGTTATCAAGAAGCCATTATACAAATATATACAGCCCCCTTTACTGCATTTCAGTCTCTGTCTCCCAATCAGCCCCTAGGTCCAGTAAAGAGACCAGTTATTTAAAAGTCTAGCTCTTTACCAAAAATATTTCTCCTGACCCCAAAGGGTTAGCCACAGAACCAGATCAGTATAAGTTTAGATCTTACCCAAAATACCATGCCACCAGACAATCTTTTAGTAAATAAAACTAAAGGTTTATTATAAAAAGAAAGAAACAAACTGTAAGAGCAATGTTAAAGGATTAAAGCAATCAGATACATACAAATGATTTTAAAGTCTCTATATATCAGGTTTCTAATAGAATTGTGGAGTTTGCAGGCTTGTATAGTCCCTCTGGTATACATCCAGTACCTGGATGGGTCTCAGTCCTTTGTTTCGCAGCTACAGTTCAGTTCAGTAGTAGATGAATTGGTCCAGAGGCAGACTGAATGACTGAACGACAAAATGGATCCCGGGGCTACGCCTTTTATGTCCTCTCACCCTTGCCATGCTGCTTGTGGAATTTCACAAGAACCAAAATGGAGACCAGAGTCACATAAGCAAGTCCTGGTGACTCATCGGGTATATCCCTGCCTTCTCCCCCTAGACCCCTTGCACCTGTGAATGTCTTAATGGACCATTAAGCAGGCTATTGTTGTAGCCATCTCCTCTGAGGTGTTAACCAGATATAGCACAATTTGAAATACAGATATAGCAACCATATCCATAACTTCCATTACACATATAACACATGAACATAAATATTAACATCTTATTAAGCACATTATAGTCTTTCCAACAATACCTGAGATGACATATCTCACATAGATTACTATGATCTTGACATACTGATGTTAAATAATATAATAAAGCTCCCCCCTCACTCCAGCCAGGGTGACACATATTAAAACAAAACTACAATGCTAGAGAAAGACATGGTACCAAGGACAGGCCAAGAGGAAAGCAGTATAAGGGGCTCTTTCGGATGTCAAAAGAGGAGGTCTGTGTGACATGATAGAGAAACTGATGCTAGCTGAACAGAGAATTCAGGGAATGGAGAAAAGAAAGAGATGGGTCTGGAAAATAGAGATCAAGTCCATGGATTTCTTTGAAAACAAGGGCAGCTATGAACGAGGCTGTGGAATAAATGGACAGGTGTGAGAGCAATTTGAGGATGGGGATGATGTGAGCATAATGCTTTGCCGGGGAGAAAGGCATCCAGTGGTAATGCACACATGCTGCCATATGGGGAGCTGGGTCGGGGGTGGCCATAGAGAGATGAGCTTCAAAAGAACACTGAAAATCTTTTCTTTTAACTGTTCCCATCAATTTACCTGCTGTTCACTTTGTGGGACTCTTCCCACTGAGTTTGTTTTAGTAAGTCCGTCATTCCCTAACTTCCAATTGATGCTGTCCAAGGTCATAATGTCTTCCTGAAGATACAAACTGCCTCTGAACTGTGGCTGAAGATCCTAGCAATTTTTGTTGAAGAACTTGCTGAATCTGTGTTTCCTGCTGAGGGGCTTGAATCTGCTGCCATTTAAGACAGTGAGGAATTTTGGCAAACCCTTCAATGGGAGAAAGATAAGACTCCATTAAGTTGTAACAGGTCATTCTCTTAGTCTGTTAATGAATGCCGAATTTTGCTTCACTTTCAGCACTATGTATATTTCCTTGTGATTTCTGCTGCAGGTCTCCTTGGACTTCAGGAAGCTGGCAAAGGTGTATCAGGATGTGATCACAGATGTGTGTTGCAAGATGGGAACTGGAAAGGCAGATATCTTGTAAAATAATATTGATTCCCTGCATAATTGGGATAATGTAAGTATATCTGTGAGTGAATCGAGAGACCATTCTCAGGACGATGCCCACAGTCCCTGCCGGAGGCCTGGCATTCTGCACTGCCTGCAGTCATCATCATTATTACAGTTTCTTCTCCTCTGGGAATGGTGATGCTCCCCAGTCTCACACAGGTCACCAAGGTGAGAAAAGGGCAAAATGTCAACTCTGAGCCTTGATACATGGTCAGCCTCCTTCCACATGAATGTAAGATGTTATCTGAGCAATGAGATCTCTGTGTAAATTTTTACAATCATTGACTAGCTGCTGTATGTTGTAATTGACCCTTGTGAACCATTGTGGCTGTAAATGTCCACAATGAAGTCTTGGAGCTGTTTGACTAGAATAGGCCACTGGAGCAGCTGCTCTTAGATGGGTCTTTCATCTGGAAGATGGAAGCCCTGAGCCATTAACAGCTGTTACTGACATATTTACTGTTTCTCCAGATGAAGCAGTGCTCTGGTGATAGAATGCATGCAGCAAAAGCATGTTCCTGGAGTGGGAATGTTGTTTGTCAAGCATGGTTATGAAAAGACATGCCAAGGAATGCTTAGTCCCTGTCATTCTGCATTCAAAGACCAAATAAAAATACCATTGACCTAGCCATCAAAACAAGGAAAGTCACAGCACATGGCACACTCTGTAACCTAGAGGTATAATTGTGATTGTAGCCTCTTGGACTAGGGGATATATTATATATTTTAAAGAAAAGTTTCCCTCTTCAATCTTTGCAGTATTGTCACTACGTTTTTGGGTTGGTGTGCGTTGGCCTTTCCCATCTGTTCTCTGTACTGGAGCTTGAAGGTCCTACCATAGGACAGGATACAGAGCTTCATGGCCCATATCACTTTTACCGACTTCCCCTTTTCCCCACCTTATATCTCAGGATTTCCAGGAATGGGGCAGCATTGTATCATCATTCAGAAATTATGGCATTTTGGCCGGGTCCGATTGACCTAGATATGAGATTGGAGTGGTGATGATATACAGCACTTCAACAAAGAAATGTAAATGCAAACCAGTTGTTGTATTGACTGTCTAATGATGGGGAGGGCTGCCATAGATTCACTTCTTTTTGCTGCTTTTTTGATGACTATATTTTCTGGCTCTTAATGGGGATAAATGGGGGTTGTCCAATTCTGTGGTCAATTCAGACCAGTGAGAGGTTGTGTGACCACTTTTCTTGTAAGTCCAAGTGCCTTAAAAGTCTCTGTTACTGTAGTTCTCTGTATGGGTGCTCCCAGTCAGCCAACAAACCGCCACTGAGTATCTGTGTTAATCAGCCGTGGATCAGCAACTCTGAATCAAGCAGCGTGCTTGTTATGCCACAGCCACACTCTGGTCTCCACTAGGCTTTGTTACCTCCAGCCAAGTGACCCCACACACATTCAGTCCCAAACATCCCCCCTACGCCACACAGACTGTCTGTCCTGAATTGTCCAGTCCTTTCCTGAAACATTCATAGGAGTAATGAGGTCCCTTGCTCCTTTAAAGAGACAAAAGCACAGCAGATTGTTGCTTTAGCTGAAGTTATTAAGTACTTCAAGTCGAACAGCCCTGGATTGATTGAATCATAGAACTGAAAGGGACCTCATGATGTCATCTAGTCCAGTGCTCTGCATTTATGGTAGGACTGAACTTTATCCTTAAAAATAAAATAAACCTAGTTTATTGAATGAAAAAGAGAGAGATTTTCAGTGAATTCAAGTCTCCGGGATAAAGTCAGAAATAGTTACAAGCAAAGAAAAGCAAAACCACTTTCTAGTGACTTATGGATAATAAAACTACAGTCTTGGTTCGAGACAAGATTCTTACCACACCTTCTTTCCAGCAAAGTGGTTGACCCCCTCCTTTGTCAGGACCTCGCACAAAATACAAAGTGCTCCTTGTTTCTATCATTTCATGTGTAAGATCATTGGGTTTCTTTGTCACTTTCTTTAATATTCCACTAAATTTTTTATATGTATCTTTCCATGTCCAGTACCCCATTTGTGAGGAAAGGAGACATGGAGTCTTAGGGAAAAAGTTCTGTGATGGTTTCTTCACTGCTGTTGCTTTCTACAAGGCAAATGGATCTTCCCTATAGCTCTTGATATACCAATATATGGCCCCTTGCCTACGATTGCACCTAGATGTAGGTGTTGGCCTTCCTTTTGACTGGAAAACTCACTCTTTACCACTCCCCTGACTTGGCTGCTTCAAAAACATTTTAGTAACATCATGCAGAGGGAATTCATACCATCACATATAACATTAATACAGGCATTTTACAATGGCATTAATAACCAGCATGTTATTAACAGTCACATAATACCTTGCAAGCTGTATTTTGTATAAATATTGCAATATTGTGTAGGGTTGTAAATACAGGGGGGCTAGGATTATGGTTGTCTATTTGAAAAATGTTAAGTTATTAATTGTTTGTTTTCGGATAGTTTTCATGTTCCCCTGTTCCTTTGTCTTCCCTTCCTATAACACAATGGAAGTAAAATATTTGAAGTATAGTTAATGGAAGGAAAATGGCTTATGGCTTTAAAGTCCAGATCCTCAAAGTTATTAAATTCATCTAACTTCCATTCCAGGTCTTTCAAGTGCCTGTAGGTTTTGAAGTTCTTTTGTGACTAAATTGGACAAGTGGTTTAATATTTTAACAAAGCTGCTATGATTCAATGGCACACTTGTACTGAAAGCTATCCTTCCCACCCTACTATGTCAAGCATGTACTCTTTCTTATTTAATTTGTTTATACCTTTAAACTTTCCTTCTACTCCACCTCCCATTCTGGGTACCCTTTCCCCTCCGTGTAGTTCTGTAGATACCTGAGAGTTGTATAATGTCAGTGCCTCTGTCCTCAAAGGGCAGCCATATCAAAAACACCAATCCAACAATGATTGTGCACCTTGAAACAAAAAGGAAAGTTGTGCCAAACTGCAGAAATCAGGCCCACATCTGACAATTGCCACATTTTGCAGAGGCCAAACCCAGGGCCCAAGCATAATTTTTTCAAGATGGTAGAACATGATTCCTCAGACTTAGATATCTCATCATGAAATCTTTTCCATTTCATTCCTCTCTTCTTTGGCAATTGTGTTTATTGTGCAAGATTTTCTATAGATATATTAGTTGAATAGAAAACCTAAAATTAAACCTTATTGATCTGCAGATTGGCTGAACTGGGTCCCACTGGTATTCACACTAATCCACTAAGTGTCCAGTATCCACAATTGGCATCCCTGGGTGGGCTTGATCAGCTGTGAGTGAGATGATTTTTAAGGTCTATGGTGGAAGGATTTCTTTCACTGCATGTCAGCAGAGTAGCAACCATTTCTCCATGAAGTTCTATCTGTATTTGGATTCAGGAAGAGGGCATGATGTCCTCTATGAAAAAGTGTTGTGAGTCAAGCGGTCATGGGGTTGCCACTCCCACCCTACTTTCACTAGAACTAGTCTCAGATATAGAAGTTTTAGCGAATGACCTCGGAAAGAACCTATGGTCTGGTGAGCATTTAAGGATAAAACAGCATATGCAGGCTTGATGTTCCAGTGGAAACAATTCATAAAGACAAAGTCTGATCGTAAGAAAAAGTAGTTGGCTGTTTTTCATTGACTCATTTTAGTATCTAAATCCTTACTGAAGAGTTAGGCTAGTTAGCCAAAAAAAAAACAAAAAAAAAAACCAAGGAACTGCATGAACAATTAATGGCATAGAATAATAGAATAATAGAATATTAGAGTTGTAAGGAACCTCAGGAGGTCATCTAGTCCAATCCCCTGCTCAAAGCAGGACTAACCTCAGCTATATCATCCCAACCAGGGCTTTGTAAACCACAGCTTAAAAACCTCTAAAGATGGAGATTCCACTACCTCTTTAGGTAACCCATTCCAGTCCTTCACCACCCTCCTAGTGAAAAATGTTTTCCTAATGTCCAATCTAGATCCTCCCCCACTGCAACTTGAGACCATTGCTCCTTGTTCTGTCATCTATTAACATTGAGAACAGCCTAGCTCAATCCTCCCTGGAACCAACTTTCAGGTAGTTAAAGGCCACTATCAAACCCCCCCTCATTCTTCTCTTCTGCAGACTAAACCAACCTAGTTTCCTCAGCCTCTCCTCATAAGTCCTGTGCTCCATCCCCCTAATCATTTTTGCTGCACTCTACTGGACTCTCTGTAACTTGTCCGCTTGTAGTGGGTGGCTGAAAACTGGACACAATATTCCAAATATGGCCTCACCAATGCTGAATAGAGGGGAATAATCACTTCCCTCGATCTGCTGGCAATGTTCCTATTAATGCAGCCCAATATGCTATTAGCCTTCTTGGCAACCAGGGCACACTGCTGACTCATATCCAGCTTCTTATCCACTGTATCCCCAGGTCCTTTTCTGCAGAACTGCTGCCTAGTTTGTCGGTCCCAAGTCTGTAGCTGTGCATGGAATTCTTCCATACGAAGCGGAGGACTCTGAACTTCTCCTTGACAAACCACATCAGATTTCTTTTGGCCCAATCCCCTAATTTGTCTAGATCACTCTGTATCCTATCCCTACCTTCCAGGGTATCTACACTCCCCCTAGTTTAGTGTCATTTGCAAACTTGCTGAGGGTGCAATCTATCGCAACCTCCAGATCATTAATGAAGATGTTGAACAAAACCGTCCCTGCTAGGCTGGATATGTCTCAGCTCATGCATCCCACCCCGCTTTCAGATGCAGCTTTG
Source organism: Emydura subglobosa (assembly GCA_007922225.1). Lineage (NCBI taxonomy): Eukaryota > Metazoa > Chordata > Testudines > Chelidae > Emydura > Emydura subglobosa. The sequence continues at coordinate 11,744 of ML681564.1, forward strand.
CCAGCCATTTACTGATTTATTAAAAATATTTTGCTGTGTCTTTGCCCCCCTGATTTAATTAAATTGACTTCATGTTTACAGAACTGCTGTCAAAAAGCCCAGCAGCGTCTTCCAGCAGGAGATTAATGGGACAAGCAGCCGGCAGCCAATGAGAGGCGTCTGCTTTGCATAGTGATAAGATCCCTCTTATAGGGCCAGGGTAAGCTGGTCTGGAGGCTATTCCTTGGACCTTGTGTTGGAGGAAGGGGGCAATAGAGCCATGTGACCCCAGGAGGAGGCTGGAGTCAGATCCAGATGCTGAGCGTTGGGTGAACCCTTCACACAGCAGACACTAGACTTGATGCTCATAACACTGCTCCAGCAGTAGGGTAATGGGCCGACAAGTCCTGCTGTTCCCCTGAGACTGTCTGGGCTATGGTGGAAGTGAGTCAGCCAGAGAACAGGCTATCAGGATTTCAGGCCTCTGAGTCCTACTCACCCCCCTGCACCTCCCATATTGGCTGTGTGTCAGTGGCATGGTGAGCTATCTCTGAACAGTTTCCTGGATGATGGCAGGGCAAAGCAATCCAGGGTGCTGGGCCCAGCCTCGCATAGGGCACTTCCTTGGCCACGCCCCAGTGCTGTGTTACACAAATGGGGCGGAGTCACAGGGATCACACTCTAAGCCATCCTATGTGGAAAGGATCGAAACTCCAGACAGGACTGTCAGGGAAGGGAAGGAGCTGTACCTGGTGAATTGGTACATGGGGATGGATGGGGCAGGAGAAGTTACTGGTGCCAGGATGGGCCCCATTACTGCAGGGAGCATCCTTCACATCTGACCTCAACACAGACACCATTATCCTCTCCCTTCCTTTGTCACTGTGTGTCTGGCCAGCGCCTGGCGTGACAGGCCCTGATCTTGGTCACTGTGTGTCTGTGCAGTGGCTGGCATGAAGGATCTCTGATATCAGAAAATAAAGAAACAAGAAAGAAGAAAAATGAAGCCCACATGGCAACAAAAGTTGACTCATACATCCAGCAGAGCGTATTTACTTCTGGAGTAACTCATAATGACCTCAGCCACCCTTCCCAGTTGGGGAAACATACACAAAGGCTGCACCCCATCTCATCCTCTCCAGCTCAGTCCATCCCCTTCTTGTATCCCATGCATCAGGATTAGACATGGCACTTCTGTCTGGCTGGGTCCTTGTATGGTCCCCATCACCATGGCAATTTGCAAACCCATCACCATAGCAATCAAGCACTTGAACTTCACGGACCTCCATTTTTCAAAGGTGCAAGTGCTATGCCTCAGTTTCCCCAGGATCACACAGAGAAAGTCTGTGGCAGAGCTGGGCCATGAACCCTGGTGTCCTGGTACTTAGCTCGTTTCCTACCCACAAGGCCAGCCTTGCTATCAGAAAAGTTGTTGACTCGAGGCTGAGCATGAGTAGCAGGCCCAGATGCAAGGCTGGGAGCTTGTGTATTCTGGGTGGATACTAAAAAAAACAAAAAATCTTGGAATAAGAGTAGTGCCATTGGCCAAAAATCTATTCCACCCTTGTGCTGTGCAGGCCTCCAGTCCAGGGAAGGCTATGTTTGAATGCTGCTGCTTGAGCGTGTGTGCCCAGCTTGTAAAAAGGTTTAATATCCATTAGGGGAATAGTGTAACAATTTCACAGCATTGCCCTCTTCTGGATAGACATGGAATGGCTCTGCTGTGTGTCACAAGTCCTGTACTGCTAACACCTACCTCATGGGCGATTCTCCTTCTGTACAGTTGAGCTTTTGTGTTGGAAGCTCTGGGTTCTATCTCTGCCCTCACTGGGAACTTCTCAGCTACCGCAGACCTTTCTCCAGATTATATTTCTTGAGCATGTCAGTGGCTTGCCAAAAAGATTACCACACCATGCTGTGAAGTTGATTGTGGCATCAGTTCAGGTGGAAGCATTAGCAGCTGTTAAATGTTCCAGCCACAAAAGAATCTGCTTTATGCAAATATTCCTTGTAATTTAGAAGGCGGAGAAAAGAAAACCCTACCAAGGGGGCAGAAAGCCACAGAGAAGATACTGAATGCACAGTCAGGGGATGTTCTAAATATAGAAATGGCTAAATCATCCATGGCATAACGCCTATGAGAAGCAATGATGTAACAGCCCAGTACTTTTTTAAAAACTAGTTTGGATCCAGCACCATGTGCAAATCCCTCTAAGGTCTCCAATAATCTAATAGGGAAAAGATCATTTTTAGGTATATGAACCACACACAACACATCTAGAGAGAGAAATATACATGGATTCACATTTTATTTATCACTTGCCCTGTCCCAAGACCAGTGCTTAATTTCTGATGAAAAAGTGCCAGGGCTCAAGCAATAATTGATGCAGGGCTATGAACTGCCAACCTACCGGTGCTGGGACTCAGCCCTGCCAAGCCCTGGCACAAATTAAGCACTGCCCAAGACTGCTTAGAGAATAGGGCACACAATGGCATTTGGTGTAGAAGGAAAAAAAGCCACCCCAATACCCACCCAATAAAAGAAATTTCCCCCCCTCCATATGTATTTCCCCATATCTGGCCAATTAAATAAACTCTTCTGGTAAGAAACCTAGCCTCCTTCCAACCAGATCTTTTCCTCATCTCCAAAGCTGAGGTTTCTTTTGAGTAGGGGATGTTTTTCTAAAAGATCTGCTATAGTTCAAACAACAATTCATTGTGGGTTATATAGGATGTCCGACTAGATGATCACAGCGGTCCCTTCTGGATTTAGATTGCTATAAATGCTCATTAAAGATTCCATTAAATTACACTAACCTCAATTTTTGTTCTGAGAAAGGATGTTGTATTTCCCCCCTCCTCCATGAGATAGGAATCAATAAAAGCCTTGAATTAATGGTTACTTAAAAGTTGTCTGCAGAGGCTTAGAAGACAAGAACTTTTGTGCTTCATCAAAATCTGTGTTAATTTTAACCACCCAAAACCAACTGTTGTTCTGATCCATGTTAGTGAAGTGAAAGCTTTGCAGGAATTACATGTTGCTATGGGAACTCTTGGTTGTTTTATTTTTAGCAAGCTCTTGTTCTAACAATTTAAATCTCATTTCAGAAATTAAGGCTGGGAATCTAGGGGAATTGGTTGCTTATGGAATTCACATGCCTAACTTCTTTAGGAAATTCCAATCCCATACACTGAGTGAGATGTTGCATTGTTCAGTCATCTACCACGACAGAGCTGGTGTCAGACGCTACCTTTTGCTCTAGTGGCATTTCCTATTCTAGTCTGCCTCGGTGCATGTAGGGCGCTCATCAACAGCAGCACCTCAGTTTCTGACAGGCCTGAGAAATGTTTATTCCACCAGTGCCTCTCTGCGGCGTTCCTGTCATATAGCTGGAGAAGTGAGCCTTGCTCAAGTTCACAGAAGGAGGAATCTAAATCCATTGACTGCCGATGGGAGTTAGACTCTTCACCTGATCAGACCCTTTTGTAAAATCCCACTAAGTGCCTTTCTGCATCTTGAGGCATTTAACTCAATTGGATTGGAGAAGGTGAGGGAGAAGCACTTATAAGCATGGGAAGTTTATTTAAGTTCTTTTCTTTTTAAAAATCATTTAATGCTTCCTATTTGTATGCCATTCTTCTGCCACAGGGCATAAAGTGGGTTAGTATTAGGGCTCCATCCTCTGTTTTAAAGAAGGGAAACTGAGGCATGTAGCAGGGAAGGTAACTCATTGAAGGTCCTTCAATGAGTCAGTGGCAGAGCTGGGATAGATATGAGTCCTTACTCCCAGCCCACTGCTCTAACCACTAGACCCCACTACCCTCTCACCAGGGGTCCTGGTTTTCAATTCCCTTGGCTCTAATCACTCACTTACACAGTTTGGAGTAAAAACCCAGGAGTCCTGAATGCTAGCATGAAATGTTGTCCTATGGTTTCCTCTGTGTGGGTGTTTTTTACAACATGTGTGTGCACAAAGTATGTCTCCAACCTTCCTTTTTGTTTGTACAACCACCCCTTTCTCCGGTCAGGAAAGCAGCCTTGACTGTCCAAGAGTAATTTTCCTGTGGAGAAAGGGGAGCCCTGCTTCCACCCAATAGACTTTTATGGTCCCTCATCTCCTATCATCTTGGCAGCATGGGGATGCCGGATGGAGCGAATGCTGAATGGCAACTTCTTTAAGGGAATGCAAGAGAGAGACCTGAGAGAACTGGTACAAAGTGCAGCTTATTAAACCCTGCAATTCCCTGGGCGCTGCTGGCTATTAGAATCCGGTGTGTTAAAGGAGCCCTCTGAAACTGCCATTCATGCAGTCTGCAACTAATAAGCTACTTAGTAGGGCTCAGTGATGCTGGCGCATCGTGCCAGTGCTATTCCTGCTTTGGACAGCCCCGCTTCCTCCCTGAGCTGGGGCCAGTGCTGCATAGTGGCTGAAACACTGGAGACCTGGATTCTGGTGCTGGATCAGCCACTGGGTGACTGTAGGTGAGTTACCCTGCCTCAGTTTCCCCAGCTGTAAAATGGGGGCAGTGATCCTACCCACTTTTGTAAAGCCCTTTGAGATTTCATGGTGAAGAGCGAGGCTTCCCCTGCTCTGAAGCCTGTCTGCCCCACTGGCCCCACCTCCCGTTCAGCTGTGGGGTGCTGCCAGCCCCAAGCATTCAAAACGCATGAGTCGGTTTCCCCCAAAAGCGTGAGACAGCCTTACGCTATTCCCAAATAATGAAATGGGGTGGTGGGTTCCTTGCGGAGCCTTCAGGAGTCCCATTTGGTAGCTCTGCCTGCCCTCCAATGAGCCTGACAGACACATCTGGAGTAGATCAACGGTAATGGTTTGTCTAGACAAGCCCTTGCTGTATCAAGGGGAAATAAAGAGAAGTCAATGTTCTCCCACGACTCTGGGAGCAGAGGGTTGAGGAAAAGCACCACTAGAATTGACAATGCAGAACATGTCTCTTCCTATCACAGCGTCCCCTCCTGGACTCCTCTCCCCCCCACACCAGGCACTGCGCAGACACCCTGTCCTTGCACCAAAGAGCTCACAGTATAAACAGACAAGACAGAAGGAGAGACAGAGCGAAGAGCCGTATCCATTGGCCAGTGCTGCCTCCAGGTGCTCCAGCCTTTCTGCCTCAGAGGCTAGTGCAGTGTTGGATATACTAGCTACCATGGCCAGGCTGGGAGATTTACTAGCCCCAGGGCTAAACCTGCAAGTCAGTTGCTGATTTGGAGTTTGGGGAAGGGCTGTTTGGTCTTAGTGAGGCCAGCACCTGTCTCCATCATTCCACTGCAGGAGAAAACAATGAAGGCTCAGACACTTCCCCATCTCTGCTCTTCTAGGACAGCCTCTGCTAAGAGGCATTGTGAGTCTGAAGCCACCTCTGGATGCTGGCTTGGTGAAAGGTGGAACAGTGAAACCTGGCAGGAAGAGAGAGACGTACACCCCTACCATAGTATTCTGTGGAACTCCCTGCCACATGATTTTATTAAGGCCAGACTGTAGCAGGGTTTTAAAGAAAAAGTTAGAAGTTTTATATGGAAAACAAGAATAAGAGATTTGTTAATAAAAGGATATAAGCCCTCATGCTTCAGGGTGTACATCAATCCACTAACCTAGGGGTCTGGCAGGAACTTCCCTTCTCAGCAGGGTATTCCATTATTGTCTGGGGGCAAATGGTTCTCACACCTTCCTCTGAAGCAGCTGCTGCTGTTGCAAACTTGGCTCCAAATCTCATCTGTACTCAAGCCCTTTTTCCTGCCCTGGCATTAAAATGATGGGAAGGGCTTTTGAGTGTTCCTCCCATGAAGTGTGGAGCTGGGGTAAAGACCTTGATATTAGTCCCCAACATAGGGTGTGGATCCTGGGGGACATTGTTGGAAAGCCTTGTGCTTTGGCTATTCTCTGCCTCCCAGGTCCCATAGGGGGTGGATCAGGAGCATGGCTGGAACACACAGCGCTATAGCTGTTCTCTGCGCCCCAGGGCCATGGGTCAGATTGGGGCATGGCAGGGACACAATGTGCTTTTGGCTGTTCTCTGCCCCCCATGGCCAGAGGGACAGAATGTGAATTAGAGCAGATCTGAGACTGCACTAGCTAACACTGGGGGCTGGGAGAGGCTGAGAATATGACTGCGGGGGGACTGTGCTAAGTGGCTTAAAACCATCTCCCACCATCCCTACCACAAACACTGGGGTACAATAGCTAGGATCGGGCCCATGATACTGCATTCGATGAGTTGCTGGTCCAATCTGGCCCAGCAGGTCCTAGGTCAGATTCCTAGTGCCTATGTGGCATGCAGCATAGAGACTCCTAGGCATCCAAGATGTCATCCATTTGCTGTGCTAGTCACCCAGCTCTGCAGGATGCTTGGTTGCTGCACTGAGATTACTTGAACTGAATCCTTAATTTTAACCCTTTTTTAACCCTGTCCTGAGCCATGAAAGGCATGGAGCTTTATCCAGCTGGGTTGGACCAAGCCCTGACTCTGGGAAAGTCATGGGATCTGACAGCACTTTTCCATTTCTGATTGCTGTGATCTCTCTTTAAACTTCACTGCCCAGCTCCCTGCTTATGGCTGTTAGCTGGACGATAATGTCTTGACCGAGGTCTGGCTTGTGTCTTTGTCTCCATCTTGTTGCTCCAACATCCAAACACGTGTTTGAAAACAGACAAACAAAAGATTGTGTGTCTGGGACCAAAGAATGCAGGCCAGAGGAGGGACTGTATCCTGAAAAGCAATGGCTCCGAAACAGACTGAAGGGTCAGGGAGGCTGTCGCCTCATCATGAGCTCCCAGTGAGGTGCTGCAGCTAAAGGACTTCTGAGCTCCTGGTCTATGTAAGCAGGGGAATCTCAAGTAGCAGAGAGGAGGGGATGGGATGGAGAGCTGGTTGGAAAACGCAGATTCATCAGAATCTACATTTCCATAACAAATTTCAGTTTTAAAGAAACATTTTTGGGGATGTTTCTCAAGTCCAGGATGGGACCGAGAGACCCCATGCACAGCCAGGAGCCGGGTCATTTGCCCAATTCCACTCCAAGCCCAAGGATACGTTTACATTGCACACTATGTCTGGGCTGTGACTCAGGTTTGAATCTGGCCCCCTTCTGTTCACACACAAATTGCTTTGACTTGGGTCAGCAAGCACTCACCCAGTTCCTAGGACCCTGCTAGAGGGATGGCTCAGAGCCCAGGTCCTGCTGTGATTCCGGTTTCCCTCAGCACCAAAAGACATGTGGGTAGCCCAGGAGCCCAGTCAGCTTCCGGCTCATGCTGAAGATCCCAGCAGCTTCTGGACCTGAGCAGCACCTATACTGATGTATATGGTCCTCTTGCCCTGCATGGCCCTCCCCAGGTGTGAGCGCCGTGGAGGGGGAGGAAAGGAGGAGGAAACCTTCAGCTGCAGCAATCCTGGCACCTTTCCCCGGCTGTGCACACACCACACTGCCCGCTATCTGTCTGCTCGCGGGTCCATGGCACTTTCTCAGCTGCTGTGCCCATCACCTGTCCTGCAGTGCCCCCCTGTGGGCAATGCCAGTGCTGAGCAGGGAGCGATGGCACAGAGAGCAGAGAAGCTCTGATGCTGGCCCTGCCTTCCCCCACTCGGCCAGCCTCACTGCTGAACCGCTCCCCCGCCCCTCCCCCATGGTCATGAGGAGGTGACACTCACAGATGCTCCACACCAGAGGCTACTGTTCTGGTGCCAGGGAAACCAACTCTCCTTACTCCAACCAAAGAGAGCAAGAGACTTGGACACTTGGCTGGCTTAACCGCACACCACTCGTGTCCCCTCCAAAGTGACCTAAGCCCCCCTGGGCTAGGACTTTGCCATGGGGAGTGCTAATCTCCCTGCTGGGCAGCTGGCAGAGTGCCATGTTGAGAAAGGCTTGCTGCCCACTGTAATGATCCTGCTCTCCCCTAGGAATCCCTGGGACCCAAATGACATGGAGCCCCAGCTGCTCCAGGAGCATCCCACATCCACAATCACCATCAGCCAGGGGACAGCAACACCCCCTCCTCCCATGCCTCATCCCCCACCCCTCAGATTGCTCCATGCAGTGCCTACAGGGGCTGGTCTCCCTGGGCTCAGCAGGTGGATGGCAGGGATGGTGTGCAGTAACGGCTAAGGGGTCATCTGGTACTTTTCCGGCCTCTGATCCGAGGATCTCAGAACCTTTGCCAAGCACAGCTAACCACCTTCCTCTTCCCAGCACACCCTCAGAAAGGGAGTCAGGCTCCTTGGCCTCGTTTCACACAAAGAAAGGAAGGAATTTGCCCAGAGTCCCCCAGCAAGACTGTGGTAGGGCCCAGGCTAGAACCAGGCACCCTGGCTTCCTGTCCCCCCTGCTCTGACTCCTAGACCCTACTCCCTTCTCAGTGCTGGGGATAGAATCCAGGAGACCTGGCTCCCACGTCCCTTGTCCAATCTCTAGATCACCCTTCTCTCCTTCTTCAGACACTTGCTCATTCTCTTGCATTTGCACTCCCTCAGCGACAGGGGCCAGCCTGGAAAAAAAGTATGAACTTCTGTGCCCAAATCTCTGTTAATTCTTAGAAGTGAATAATCTTGCCCAGTTACAACAGAGATTGGCACTCATCTAAGAACACAGATAGATAGGTAGAAGAGTGTGTACAGGGACAGATAGACAGACAGACAGATAGATAGGTAGAAGAGTGTGTACAGAGACAGATAGACAGACAGACAGATAGATAGGTAGAAGAGTGTGTACAGGGACAGATAGACAGACAGACAGACAGATAGGTAGAAGAGTGTGTACAGGGACAGACAGACAGGCAGATAGATAGATGGATAGATAGATCAATCCCCAGAAGTTCTGAAAACTCCTTATCCTCAACTCACCTTTGTTTCCAAGAGCTGCCGCCATATAAAACAAATCACCAGTGAAGGTGTGCTCTAGACAGGTCCGGATTCATGCTACAGGTCCTAAAACGGAGCAAGATTCCTGGATGAGTTTTGCTGGCTCAGCAGCTTCTGATCCATTCAGGTCAGCACCAGAACCAGCTCCAACCCCAGACTCTCCTGAGGCAGGGGAAGAAGAGAACATGCATTCCACCAGGCTCTGAGATCTGGGCTCACCATGCTGGAACTGAGTGGTCAGAGGGTTAGAGCTTCTATCTGCCCATCACCGTGGTAGCAGAACATGCCTCATGGTGTGGCTGGTGGTTTGAGGGGTGTCCTGGACCTCTAGGGCATGAGGGAGATTTGCTTTGTAATAAACCCCCACATTCCTCTTTCCTGCACTATCTCTGCCCCTGCCACATGCATGCCAGAGTCCCTGCAGGTGGCAATGTGGAGCCAGCTGTGCCATTCATTGTCTGTGGCCAGTAAGGCCTGAGTCCTGCTGGATCTGCAGATCTGGAAGAAAAGAGGGTGTCTGTGCCTCTAGCCACTGATAGGGTCAAATCCCTGATCCCTGCGCAGAGGGACAAAGCTGGAGCTGAAAAACAAAGCAGCTGCAGCCCAGCCCCTCTGTTATTTACCTGCTGAGAGCAGAGCTCAGGGACTCGGGTCTCCCCCAGCAGCATCTGCGGCACGATGGAGGGCCTGGAGTGGTGAGAGGAATGCAGCTGGCACTGCAGGGCACTTGGGAAGTCTCCTCAAAGAGGGGACATTTCTGCACGTGCTCACCTGTGCACACACACACCCTTGCACATGCACACTCGTGCACATCCATGCACACATGTGTTTGTACACTCATGTGCACACACGTGCATGCTTTAGCACACTCATGCCCTCCTCACGCAGACACATAAACCCTTGTATTCACATGCCTTTGCGCACATACACACGTGTAAGTCCTTGCACATCCGTGTGCACACTCATGCACTCCCATGCCCACTGCAAACACAACTGGCCATAAGAGCCTGCACCCAGGCACATACCCCATTCAGACATAAGCCTTTGGTTGGGCATGCAATCATTCATGCACTAACACATGTCCTGGAACAAGTGTGCACATGGATGCATGTCAGCGTGCCAGTGCACATCAGCACGCGTACCTTTAGCTCTGCTGTTTCACGTGCACACCCTGACAGGCTCAGATCCTAGCCATGCAAACCAGCGGCCAATGCCCAGACTCTGCTCCCTACCCCAGGTGTTTTCTGTGCTGCAGAACTGGCTCGGGATGGGGGTGGGCAGGGCCTTTACAATAGCGCAAAGTAAGTGGATTTACCTTGAACCATCCCCCCAACTCTAACCATCCCCTCCCTGTCTCTGGATTTCACTAACCCCTTTGTCACCCCCTCCTCAATATTTTAACTGCCTCTACACTGTGAGGCTCTGGTGGGACCCAGGTCCTGACAGATATGGTCAGCCTGATATTCCCGGCCCTGATCGGAGGGAACTTCCCTGCCAGAGCCACCTTCATGGAATTTCAAAGACCAGATCAGCATCTAGAACCTTCCAAGATTCACAGGGGTTCAGTGCCCCCCACCCTGGTCCCAGCACAGCTAAGGATGGCATTGGGTAAAGACTGCAGGCACCATTCCTTTGATGTCCCTGCCCTGGGCTCCTGGCCATGCAGTGCCCCCTTCTACGCCACTTAAGCGCTCGCCTGTTCTGTGCCAGTGCTAGGTGACATTTCCCTGTACCTGGCTGAGCAATTAGCTGGCTGCTTTGAGCATAGCTGATCAGAGGCCTCCTGTAGGCAGGGCTAGAGGGGATTTGGTGGGGGGAGCTGCTGAGATACCCTAATTAACCAGACTTCTCCATACATGGCCTCCTCTTCCCAGAGTGCAGCTGATTTCCCTTACTTGGATCAAGTCTGAGGCAGGGGGCTCCCCGCGGTCCGAAGCTCAGCAAACCTCCAGCCCCTTCATCTGCAGCTTCCTCCTGGTCTAGTAGCCTTTAAAGTTTAGTTCTGTGCAGGGGGAGGAGGCATGGATGGAGCAGAGAACGCAGGATGGGCATGCAGGGTGACTCGTAAACAGGCATGTGCACATACACACGTGTGTACTCTACTTCCTGACCTAGGCCGGAAGAGATGCTCTGTGGAACTTGAAAGTTTGTACCTTCCACCAACAGATAATACCTCATCTACTTTGTCTCCCCATAGGTACACACATGCATGCACACACATCTATATGCACGCACACACCTACACATGTACACATGTACATGCATGCACCCATCTATCCATGCACGTGCACAATCTCTACACACACATCTATGCATGCACGCACACATATGCTCGCCCCCGCTAGTGTGGCTCTGCCCTGCCCTAGAAGAGAGTGTCTCTGGGACCAGGGAGGTCAGCTCACTCAGTGTCTCCGGTTCTGCCCACAGCCCCCTCAGTGGGGGTTGTCTGTCCAATGCCGTCTGGGAATGAGGATGGAGACCTTGGAGGAGGCACTGGTTGGGGATGATTCTGTCAATGCTGACCTGGAGCTGTACTGGAACCAGCACCTGGTGGGGAAGGGCCCCATGCCCCATTGCCTGCCCCCCAACCCAGCCAGACTCCACCACCCCAGGGCTGGATTGGCGCTGGCACCCCCTATAAACAAAGGTGCTAGAAACCTGCGAGGAACAGGCTCAGCCCTGGGGCTCAGGGAGTCGTGTCCCAATGGCGACATCAGCAGTCTGCGTTCCATGTTCTCTGCATTCTCTCTGCCCCCCTCATAGGATTTACTCTCCCTGCTTTGCTTATTCCTCTCCCATACACACAGCCGTGTCTGGCTAGGGAACCATGGCCAACAACATGGTCAAGATCACCAAGGCTCACAAGATGGTGGAGCAGCTAAAGCTGGAGGTGAACTGCATAAAGGTGTGACTCTCCCCCTATCTCCCTCACATGGCTGTGCAAGATCCCCTCTTCCCATGCCCTGCCACTTTCTCCTCTGCTGTGGAAGCCCCACCTCCAGGTTTGTAAACCCTGCCCCCAGTGTCACCCTCTCCATCGCTGGGCAGGGGCACTGACTGTGGGTGGAGCTCCTGGCTACTCCAGCCGTTCCCAGCAGGGGACACTGTAGAATGCGGGGCAGGGTGCTGGCTATGGAAGGAGCTCCTGGATTCCTCAGCTTCTCCCAGCAGGGAACGCGGTGGGACACAAGGCAGGACACTGACTAGGTGTGGGAGCTCCTGGCTACTCCAGCCCAGCCTCTCCCAGCAGGGGGCGCTGTGGGGCATGATTCAGTGGCGCTGGCTGGGTGAGGACACTTCTGGCTACCCCATCCTCTCCCAGCAGGGGATGCATGCAGGAGTGCTGGCTTGGAGAACGCCAAGTGGCTCTGTTGACAGCAGAGGCGCTGACCCTGCCTCTGGCTGGCCTCTTTAACCCTTTTCTCTCCATGGCAGGTGTCAAAGGTGGCAGCAGATTTGCTGGCCTACTGTGAGGCGCGTGCCAAGGAAGACCCACTTGTGACCCTGGTGCCCTCCTCAGAGAACTGCTTTCACGAAAGAGGCTCTTCTGCATTGTGCTGTGAGACCCAGGGTCAGCATCTCAGTGCATCCCTTGGGCTGCAGCTCCAGAGCAGCACCATTAGCATTAGCGTAGATGAGCAGCGTGGCTCAGAGCCCAGCAGGGGAAAACAGGAGGGCAGGGCACAGAGTGTGGGCTGCACACCCTGACTGACTTGGGAGTCTGCCTAGCCACAGAATCCATCCATCTACCCAGCCATCTGCCCATCCAGCCATCCATCCAGCCACGGAATCCATATGTCTAATCTGTCCAACCATGGAACCTGTCAGTCTAACCTATCTATCCATCCATCTGCAGTATCCATCCATCCATCCTTCCATCCATCCATCCATCCATCCATCCAACCAAGGTAGCTCTGTATCCATCTACCCTCCCTTCCATCCATGGTACTCATCCATCCATCCTCCTATGGAATCTATATATCCATCCTTTATCTGTTGGTTCATCCATCCATGCATGGAATCTATCTATCTATCTATCTATCTATCTATCTATCTATCTATCTATC
>ML681564.1:24676-47947 GCA_007922225.1 Emydura subglobosa
TCTATCTATCTATCTATCTATCTATCTATCTATCTATCTATCTATCTGTCCCTCCTTGCTTTCCTCCCTCCCTCCCTTCCTCCCTCCCTCCCTATTTACCCCCATTTAACCCCCATCTGTCTATCTATCCCCATACACACCCCCATCTATTTATCTTCACTCAAACCTTCCCTCCTCCCGCCACCCATCTCTGTCTAATCCAGCCACCCGTGGGACTAAGCCCAGTGACACCAGGCCAAGGCAAGATCTGAGCAGAGATTGCTGGATCTAGAGGTGCTGGTAGTGGTACATGCCAAGTGGTTTCCATCCTAAGCAGTATTTACAGTTTTGTTCAGTTGCTCTCAGCTCCCCTACTGCACAAACTATTCCAACTCCCACGGCTGATAGCCGAGCTCTGAGGAACCTGATAGCATTGGTAGTTGAGGTCCTATCACTCCAGGGTCCTGGCATTGCCCCTGGAATCCCGCAAGTCCTGGGCAGTAGGGGGAACTGTGCTGTGTGAGAGTAGAAGGTTTATGGGTCACGGGTGAGCTGTGGAACAGCAGAGACAGATTTGCACCCCAAAGCAGACCAAATGTCCAGTTGGGAGGGTCCAGACACAGCTCGCCCATTCCCAGCCTTGCTGCCCTGGGGATAGGTCACACCTGTGCTGATGGCTTACCCACGCCTCACAACGTGTCCCCCAGCCTGTCACCATTTTATCTGCATCCCTGTCAGACCTGGCACAGCCCTCTCCCAGCTCAGTTATTATACACAGCCTTGCATTCCGATGGCAAGGTCTGGGAAAGGCAGGCACCCGAGAAGTGACAGGTGGCTTCATGTCAAGTGGATGTGGGGGTGACTGGCCTTTGCTAACCCTCTTGTTGGGCCACCAATGTCCCGCAACCCGGATGCCCCCACTCCTCCAGAGGGGCTGGTGAGATTTCACCAGCACCATTGCCTGCAAAGAGACAGCCAGAAGGATGCTCATTGGATCTGGAAGACAGAACATGCAAAAATGGCATATGGGAATCTGTGGAACTCCCTGCTGCAGGAGGCCTGGAGATTCAAACACTGCCTTGTATCTCTGATGGATGAAGCAGCAGGCATTGGCTGAGCTGAATGGGAGGATGCTCCAGTCCAAGACATTGCATGCTAAGAGCTTGTATTAGTGCACTTGTATTAGTGCACATTCATGTGTTCACATGTGTTATGTGAGCATGCAATTGTGTGTGTGAGCACTTTTTTCAAATGCACACATCCATGCACAGGAAATCATACTTTTGCACACACTTGCCTGTATGTCTGCCTGCATTTTAGTAGGCATTTGCAAGTTTGAATGTCACATATACAAAGGTTACACATGGGCTAGCTTGTTTTGTGGCTACACCCACACCGGTATGTGTGTTTGCATGCTTGTGTTGCACTAATGCATGTCCATGTTGTATGCATGCATGGCTGTGTAAATGTGTGCATGGTTATATGAATGCCTGTATTACATGCACAGTTGTGCTGCAGGCACGTGTGTCTGTACACATGTGAGCATGGATATGCGCACGTTTGCATGCGTGGCTCCATGTACCTGCATATGTGTTCCAAGTGTGCATGCTCGTATTGCACACCATTGGTGTGTGCAAATAACTCTGAGTAGCTTGTGCATCTGCAATACAGAACAAGCAGGGCCCTGCACCAGGGACAGGAATGTGATTCCCTACTGTGAAAGCCAGGCAGGTGTCTGCACTGGCATCTTGGAGGAGGCAGAGGGTGATGATCAGGGGTCCAACACCCCAGAACCAGAACAGAGGAGATGAACCCTAAAGAATAAGCAATTGAGACAACTGATTGTACACAATATTATTACACGCTCAGAGCAGGTGGCACAGTGGTGAAACGTCTATATCAACACTGCATGAGGAATTCTGGGCATTCATCCTTTAAAGCCTGTGGTCAAACAAAGACAGAACCATGTTTTCTCCCACAAATGAGGGAAGGCAGCTATCAACCTCTCTCCATGAAATTATGCATGATGGAATCAAACAAAGGGAAACCTCATCTATACAGGAATCAGCAGAGGGCTGGAAAATCTACAGGAAGGGCAGAACAGCTGGGCCTTGTTCTGACAAAACAATGAATTTGGGAAAATACAAACAGAAGCAAAAGGCTGCTTCAGCTCCCTCGGAGCCTAGGCAAGTCAGATCCTCGCCTGGAGGGCTGGAAAGGCTGCAGCAGGATGGAAGCAAAAAGCTGGTTTGGCAAAGATTGTAACTTGCTAAAATGAAGTTTCCGTCAGTAGAAGGCGGGTTTGGGTTGGTTTGGTTTTGCTCATAACCAGACCTGCCTCTTTTATTCTTGCTCAGCATCACGTAAATCTACTTATTCCAGCTTTATCACAGACCATCTCAGGGCTGTGTGGTGAGGCAGCCAGCCTGGGTTACTTGGCAAGAAGGACTGGAGTTGGCTTGGGGGAGATGGGGCTGGGGCAAGTCTGAATGAAGCCATTGTGCCATGGGCAGGCTACTAGTGTCCAAACTCTGAGCCAGAGCTGCCCATCAGAGAAGCAGCTGGGGATACAGGGCAGGGGGGTGATAGAACTCCTCACGGGTCTGGGTGCACCCCCAATGCCTCACAGGGGGCAGCAGCTGTGCGGTTTGTGGGTTCAAAGCTTCTAGGGTCTGGAGCATTTTACCTTCTAGCGACCCCTTCTGTCCAAAGGAGGATTGCACCCCAAACACACTCCTGGTTCATCCCAGCAGCAAAGGCCTCTTGGGGTGTGATTTGCCACTGCAGGTCACCTGTTATAATGTTGTCCCGGGACAGGTGATTCAGCACTTTCTTCCTCCCCCCCCACCCGACAAGTCTGCAGCAGAGTCGTGGGAAGTGCAGGCAGTGGAGCTGTGAAGGGGTGGGGGAGTGTAAATGTAGGAGCCCCCCATGGAGAACCATCTCCATGACAGACACGCAGAGGGAACACAGGCAAAGGAAATGAAGGGGTTAATGGGACCCAGGGTGCGGATGGGATTAATGGCCCAGGAAGCCAGCCCCAGCTATTGGAGTCTGGGGGCAAGACTGGGTTTATATGCGGCCTTTAGATGCTGTTGTCCCAAGTCTGGGTGGATTCTACTTTCAGTCCCCTGTATCTGCCACCTGGTGATGGAGCCCCCCAGTCTCCACACAGCAGATACTCCAGGATGCTGGACCAGAAGTGTCCAAGCACTACAGGGAGCTGGATTCAGCCACACAGTGTCACTGCAGGGGCCACAGGTGGCCCCTGTCTGCCCCTCCTCCTCCTCACCTGCCCCCTGTGGATTTTCCCCATCTGTTCCCAGAGCAACTGAGTGAGTCTAGAACAAAGGATGATTTGCTGGTCTATAGTCTCTTCCATCCATCAGTTAACCCTCACAGCTTCTCTGGGTCTCATTCATTATGCCCATTGTACAGCTGGGAAAACTGAGGCACGTGGAGGTAAGGGGTCACACAATGTGTCTGCAGCAGGAAAAGAATCCAGGAGTCCTCCCCACCCAGTCATCCTCCCAGAGCTGGGACTATAACTCAAGCATCCTAGCTTCCTTTCCATGCCAGATCCCCAAGGTTCTCCTTTCAACGCTGCTCTGAGCTCACAAGACAGCTGCCCTCATTGTTCTCTGGGAATCTACCCTGTGCCCGAAGAAGTGTCACAAGGGCTCTGTCACCATTCCTCAGGCAAGATCACTAGGAAGCCCGCAGAATCTAGGCTAGCTCTGCAGAGATCACAGCCTCCTTCTGCAGCTGACTGATGGATTCCTGAATCACCCCCCTTCCTTCCTGGTTGAAGGGAAATGCCCCATAGGTCATGCAGGTCTGGGCTAGAATGGGCAACGCCTTCCCAGGTCCAGCCCCTCCATCAGCAGCAGGGAAGGGGTTAGCGTGGAAGCCTGCAGTGTGCTCTGAAAGCATCATTCAGTTGCAATTCATTTAGCCAAAGTGCCCAATTAATTAGGGAGGAAATGAGGGGAAGGAACCAGAGATGGTGGCTGGATCTGGCCGGGGTGAGCGGTGCCAGCGGTGCTGGGATACTGGGCTGGAGCAGAAGGGCTCATAGCAGGCAAAATGGGGCCTGATCCCCTCAGGCTGCACGGGGAATTGGCAGCTTTAGAGGGCCCAGCCGCACCCAGCTGATGGGACAGAGTCTGGGAGTTCCTGGTTTTCTTATCCACCTAGATGGGCTACTGTGCAGTGTCACACATTGCCAGAAATGGGCGGGGGCACAGGACACGGATCTGTGCTGTATGAGCCTGTACTGGGTTAAAGGTCTGAGGGGGATTAGTCATCTGAAGGGAAAAGAAGATAGAGTTTCTGTTTCTGCTGAGAACTAATTTTTAGTAATGGCTGTAAAAGCCTGAGATGAAAATGTCTTTTTAGCAGTTATTTAATCTTAGAATGTTCTGAAGTTATAAAATAGTTAAGAAGGCTAGACACCAGCAGGGATGAAATGCAGAGAAAGACCTTGTAACTTAGATAAGGAAAGTTGAATATACTGATCTAGAAAATTCCTAGATAAACAGGTTTTTTTAGTACGTATGACCATGGAAACTGTGACGTAAAAAGACTTGTTTGTGTGAGGCTATAAAAGCCTTTAGATTTTTATGTTAAGTGGTCGCCCCTTTCATAAAGGACCACCTTCTTTACTTAAAGAATAAACTTTGACTTTGCTAATCTGTTGTTTGGTTTATTCTGGACTATCCACTGGGCAACAGACATATTAGTAAGGACCTCTGAGTTTGGGTTCTTCCACAAATTTGGCGACCCAGATGGGAGTCGCCTGGCACGCATCCTCCTTGTCCCGGCTCCACTGAACTACCCAGTCAGCACCAGGTGAATTCACCTATTGGGATAACTTCTGGGGAGCTGAGACGGCGGTGAGGCAATAAGGTAAAGTCCCTTGTTTATTTTATTAGCAAAGTCTACTGTTATAATTCCAATCTGTAATTCTCTGTGTGGGTGAGAGTTGGTGAGCAACTTCTGATCAGAAACCCCAGTTATGGGTGTGGGGCAATTTTCTCCTATTCCTGGGAGTCCTTTGGACTATATGGCTAAAAATTTTAAGTCTATTCCAGGTTCTAATGGTTTGTCTGTAAAGTGTTTAATTTTCTTGTTTAAAATTAAATGGACATAATAATAATAATTATAAATATATATATTATATATTTTTCTGAAGATTGTAGTAAACAATGGCCAGAGGAAGGTATCTTTGACTTAGATGAACTGCAGTGTTTGAAGAGGTTAATAGAAAATCCACACCCCAAGCAAATGGAGTATTGGTATCTGTGGGATAATGTAGCTTTTAAATGCCGTACGGAAAGTCAGCTAGCTAGCATAAATCAACTGTGAAAAATTTAGAAAGGAAATTGGTAACTGTTGCACCGTTATCTGCACTGCTGATTTTTAATATCAGTGAATTTATTTTAAAAATCTGTCCTTCTTTTACTAATCCTCTGCCTTACAATGAAAAGAGTTTACAAGCAGAGATAACAGAGGAGGAAATCCAGAACCAACTCTGAGACAACTGACCCAGCCTCAATATGCATAAACTGAGAGGCACATTCTCTCTGCCCAGCGCTCCTCAGACTGAAGATTGGAGACAAACTATCCCTCAACAGCAGATAAACTGCTATTCTTAACATTCACCAAGTTTGAAATTTCCTCCCCCTTGTCTCAGCCCATATGGCTGTTCAGAGACAAACTTTTGGAGATTGGAGTAACAAGAAGTTACACACCCACTTTATTGCATTTCAGTCTCAGGCTCCAACTCAGCAACTGGGTCCAGTAAAGGGATAAATTATTAAAACTCTGTTCCCCTTACCAAAAATGTTCTCTTAATCCACAGTAGATCAGCCACTTTACTAGACAAATATAATTTTGGATCTTACCCAAAATACCCCACTGCAAGCTGATCCTTTAGTAACTAAAACTAGAGGTTTATTATAAAAGGAAAAAAACAAATAAGAGATGTTAAATAGTGAAAACAATCAGATACACACAAATGACTGTAAAGTCAATATATATCAGATTATCAGTAGAACTGTGTTGTTTGCAGGCTTGAACAATCCCTCTGGTGTACATCCAGTACATGGCTGGTTCTCTGTTCTTTGTTTCACAGGTTCAGTTGTAGATGAGTTGATCGCAGAAAGCTGGAATGAAAACAAGAACAATATGGGGATGGTGCAGCTGCCTTTTAAGGCCCTTTGCCATGTGGCTTGTGTTAGTATATAGAATATAGATATTCAGGTCTGCCTATAAAGGCTCATGTTTTGTTAAATATATCCTTATCATTTTGCTAGTTATAGGGGTATAAAACAAAGAATCAAAACAACAGGCCTTCTTTCACTGTGGCAGGCCTTGTACTTCAGCTCAAATGCAGGAGTGGCGGCCGTAAGCTGGGAAGCATACAGTCACATTCGTACATTCCAACATAACGTTTAATACCAGGCTGTTAAGATGGTGATCCAGTCTAACACCTCCACATAAAGAAAAGATCCTAGAATGTGCAAAGCAAACTTGGTTTGATAGCATTTTGTCTGGCAAAAGAAATACTTATAAACAATTGTGGTTGTAAAAGCTATACTTCTTATTCTTTTGTCTTTTTGGTACTCAATTCTGTAATATCTATTTAAATGATTTCTGTCTGGTTCTTTGATTGTTTCTGTCTGTTGCATTACTAAATGTGATCAGTTAAGGTAATAGAATATGATTGGTTAAAGTATTATGTTACAATATGTTGGGATTGATTAAAGAATCATCTTGTAATATTGTTAAAGAAATGATTGGTTAGGATACATTATAAAAAGTGAGGTAAAGAGGAAGTGGGGAGAAGATTTATTGGTGTAAAGGACAGGGGATCCTAATGGATGCTAGCTTGTTAAGGTTCCAATGAACCTATCGTATTGCCTGCTGCTGGACTCTGGATTTCTGCTTCTGTCAGCGAACTGAGAACTAAAAGGACTGGGTGGGAGGGGTCCTAACAGCTTGTCCCAAATAAACACAGCCCCAAAGCACATGACATGGAAGAGCCTCAGAGTCCCTGTTTTTAGACATGTTCTTACATGGCCTGGTGACTCATCAGGTGCATCCTCTTGAACTTTTCAGTGGATTCATTGTACCTGTGAGTTCCCTTGATGGGCCATTAAAGAAGCTTAGTGCTTATGCCAGCCTGTGTGCAGGTCTGGGTGGTTGCCCAGAAACACAGCACAAGTTGAAATATAGACATACCAGCCCTACTTAGAACTTATAATACAAACTGGACACATAAATATAAATGTGCTTATCAGTCTCAGTGATCTGTGTTCTTTCCACCAGTACCTAGCAGGGCTGATCCTATTTGATATGTATTGCAATTCTGTACTGTTGGTATCAGTGATATTATAACTGATCACTCATAGGCCTGAGAGAGTCACATTCACACATATACTTGTGTAAATGACAGCAGTAGAATGCAACTCTCCCACACCTGGTTCCCTTATTATAGCACCTGGAGACCCCATTCAAGTTCAGGGTTCCTTGTGTTGGATGCTGCAGCTTCCACTTAGGTCACACAAGGAATCAGTGGCAGAACCAGTAGTAGAGATAGAACCCAGGAGACTTCGCTCCCCCTGTCCCACTGTAATCACTAAACTTCACTCCCCTCTCAGAGTCAGAGATAGAACCCAGGAGTCCTGGCCCCCAGCTTCTTGCAGCTCCTCTGCCAGGCTGGGGAACACAGGACTTCCAGGGTTTTCAGTCATCTGGATTCCTGGGCTGCCTGGCTCTTGGAGCAACTGACTCAATGGGGTGCAGAAAACAGGCAGTCTCAGAAGCCTGGGGCCCCTGGCTCCAGGACTGTGCCCAAGGCAGGCCTGCCCAGAAGCTCTGGCCCCCAAACAGTCACTAGCAATCCAGGCTGATTCCATCAGAAACATTTCATGTCTGACTATCGGCATTTTCCTTTAACATCCTGGTTTGCTGGAAAATCCCTGACCAGCTGGAATGTTAATAGCTACAAGGTCACAGATTGTCCTGGACTCCTGGGTGCATTTCTCAGCTCGGGAAGGGGGATGGATCTAGTGAGCTAGAGCAGAGGAAATGGGGTCTCAGAGTCAGAACTCCTGAGTTCTTTTCCCAGAGCTGGATGGGGAGTGGTGTCTAATGGCTAGAGCAGGGTGTCTTGGAGCCAGGACTCCTGGGTTCTTTTCCTACCTTTGAGTGGGGAGTGGGGTCTAGTGGCTAGAGGAGGGGCTGCTGGGTATTGTGATTGTAGGGCTATGTGCTTGACTCAGGACCCCATATTCTGACCCTTGAGTCTCTCTGTGTATGTAGCTGAGCAAGTGCTATGGCTCCATCTATACTATTCACCTGGGCCTGTGTCATGCTGTGTGGATACCAGGTGGTGAAAGAGGCCCCGGTGGACCAGGCTGAGGAGTTCAGTACATGTGGGTATCTTCCTGCAATCTTCTGCTTCACCAAGGACAGAGTAAGGAATTCACGGCCCCTCCCACTGCCTGTTCTGCAAGGAGTGGATGGTCCTTTCGGGCTTTTAGCAGCTTAACCCTCCTGCAGACATAGGGAAATGGGGCAGGACTCACAGAGGGGCTGGCCCATGTTGTGACTCAGGCACTGGACTGGGAGAAAAGGGCTTGTGGTCTCCAGTAATCTGCTGAGTGTACCCCTAGCCAGTCATTTCCCCTCTCTTTGTCCCAGTTTTCCTTCCCACCCTTTCTCTTGTTTGATTGTAATACGCTTTAGAGAAATCTGAGTTCAATTGCCAGCTCTGCCACTGATTCTCTGCTCGACCATGGGCAAGTCCCTCCATTTCACAGGGCCTCAATTACTCACTTATAAAATGGGGATAATGACTCGGCCCCCACAGAATGCTTTAGATCAAGATGGAGCTAGAGGAGAGTCATTGTCACAGGCCATCTCCAGGTGACCAGCATTCCTAGTTTCCCTCAGTCCTGTTGTGGGTGCCTGTATGGAGAAAAAGAGAATGACCAGTTCAAGAGGCAGTGAGGGGTAGTGGTTAATGGGGGAGGGGGTTGCGAGCCAGGACTCCTGGCTTTTATCCCAGCTCTGGGAGAATGCGGGCTCTCGTGGGCTAGACCAGTGGGCTATACTAGGACTCCTGGGTTCTGTTCCTGGCCCTGAGAGGGCAGTGGGGGCAGGACTCTCAGTTGTGGATGAGCAGGGGTTTGCTATTGTCATTCGTTCCCAGCACAGGGCAGAGGTACATGGGGAAGCCCAGCTGAATTCAGTGGAGCCGGGCTCTCTTGCGCCCTTTCTTCACCCCTTCCCCCTCCCCCAGGCATTGTCCTGAGCAATGGGGAGAAGTGAAAGGTCCTGCGGAGATTTGCCCTGCAGACGCTGAGGAAGTTCGGCATGGGGAAGCGCAGCCTGCAGGAGCAGATCCAGGAGGAGGCGCTGTGCCTGGTGTAGGAGCTCGCCCAGACCTAAGGTGCGCCAGCTGGGTGGATGCTGGCCCAGGCTGCAGCCTCCTAGTCCCAGGGTCACAGCTTCCCTTCAGCCAGGATTATTGCCACACGTCATCTGTGTAGCACTGCAGTTTTTGCTGCGAGAAACCTGCTGTGGAGCCAGACAGTACTCCTATTGCTTCACTGGAGTGGGGGCCAGTACTGAGTGGTAGGGCAGAGTGCACCCTACTGAGTCCCCACCCTTCTTCCTGCAGCCCAGCACCCCCTGCCCATTGCCATGCTGAGCGTTGGGTTCAGCCCAGAGAAGAGAGCGGCTCCTGCTGCACACTCCTAGCGCTGCACTGACACCAAGGGGAGACCTTTCCCCACTGCTAACACTCCCGCCCAAATTCTAGGGTGTGGCAATGATTGAACTGGGTTCCCCACTTGCGACTTCCTGCTGCTCACAGCCTGTTCCCTCCACTTCACTAGCCGCGCCCTTGAACCCCTCCTTCCTCATCAGCTGTGCCATCTTCAGTGTCATCTGCTCCATCATCTTTGGGGATCGGTTTCACTATGAGGACAGGAACTTTCTCACCTTGCTTAGCCTTATCCACCAGATCTTGCAGCTGCTCAGCTCGCTGTGGGGGGAGATGGGTGCTGGTTGGAGGGCGGCTGTGTCTGGGGAGGGGTCTTCCCCCTCGGTGGACATGGAGAACAGTTGGTCTCTGTCCTCTTTACAACAATGCTATTGGCAGACATTGCCAGGTCCTAGCTCAGTCTCCTCTTCGGAAAACCAGAGCTACCATCCAGCAGACAGCAGCGATGCAAGCAACCGATGCACAATCCGCTTGGTTCCTCATAGCAATGGACGCGCTCACTTGCACGCACTGTACAGTTTGTTACTGTAACATCTCCCTATCCACACAGACACATTTGCACCTGTACGGTGCGTTATAGTAACATGACACACACATGCACAATTCATTCTGGTAGCATGACGTGCGCACGCTGCAAGGAATTGCATAAAGCAACGTGCATATGCTGCACTGTTCAGTATGGTCATGTGCATGCACCTGCACTGCTGTTCTGTTCATTACGGTAATGCAAACACAGTGCTGTGCTGTTCATTATGGCAATGCAATGCACACCGCCTCCCTGTTTGTTATGGTAACACACACAGAGTTCACTGCGGTAATGCACACACAGAGCTCACTGTGATAATGCAAGTGCACTGTTGCTCCATTCATTAGGGTGACACATGTACAGAGCTCACGTGCTGCCGTTGAGTAACTCAAGTACCTCTTCCCAGGTATACAACCTCTTCCCCAGCCCCATGTCCTACCTGCCGGGGCCTCACAACAGAATCTTTGAAAATTTGGAGCAGATGCAGCTCTTCGTGTTGGAGCGGGTGAAGATGCACCAGGAATTCTTCGACCCCAACTGCCCCTGTGACTTCATCGACTGCTGCCTTCTCAGGATGGAGCAGATGAAAGGGTTGTGGGCTCAGGGCAGGGGGAGATTGACTCCTTTAAAACTCCGCCTGCATCAGTATGGGATGCAGGGTGTCCAAATGGCTGGAGTAGTGGACGGGGCCTCAGGAGATCTGGGTTCTATTCCTGGTTTGCCTCCTGGCCTGCTGCGTGACCACCCTGTGCCTCAGTTTCCCTATTTTTGACATGGGAATAATGTTCCTTCCTTTGCCTGTACAGGCTGTGAGCTCTGTAGGGCAGGCACTGTCCCTTGGTTTGGCATCGCCTGGCACAATTAGGGCTCTAATTTTTGGAGGGGTGGACTCTGGGTGCCAGAGAAATGCAGTTAGTGTTGTCCTGTGTTTGTACAGAGCATGGCACAATGCAAGGCCTGGCCCAGGGCTGGGGTTCCCAGGTACTCCGGTAATATAGGTATTGTTAGGGTTTATTGGTTTAAAACTTGTTGTTACGGGTCAGGCATAACCACTACCTTGTGACCAGGGTGCGGGTGAAGAAGTCTCTGACACAATAGCAGTTCCCGCTAAAACACAGGCACATAGCCAAGCTGGTGGAGAATGTGAAGAATGTGTCCATGGGTCTTCTGATGGAGGGGCTGGCTTTGGATGGTGGGGCTACATTTCTGTGTGTGTGAGACCACATAAGGACAGAGAGAGACACACACATATATAGACACCAGTCTGGGCTACATTGCACCTGGGAGGGGTTATTTCCTGATTCCCAGACAAACACATGCTTGGTTTGATGGAGGTAGCTCATTGAAAATAATGGGCGGGGCAAGTGGTTCAGGGGAGCCGCCCGAGGACGTATCTAGGATCTAGGACAGGATTGTATTGGAGTGGCCTTGCTGCTCTTTTTAGTGCCCTAGCTCAACCACAGCCAGTGTGAGTCTGTCAACCCATGCTGGGAATCATGTCCCAGCTGCTCTGTAGGCAGGCCAGACAGAGGCAGAAGGAGAAAAAGCCAAGCTGACGCACCCTGGGATAAACCTAGTAAGCGGGTTTGGGGTGGGATGGCGGCTGACTGAGGCTGGGATAAACCTAGAAAGCGGGTGTGGGGTGGGATGGTGGCTGGCCGAGGTTTGGAGCTATGAGCCAGGAGCCTGGCTCCTTTGATCAGGGAAACAGGAGTTTGTGCAATCTTGTGAATAAATAGGGTTGCACCAAATTAATAACTAACCTGCAGCAATTTCTCCTCCTCACTGCAACAACCCGCAAGATCCTGGAGTTGTCACAAACTCCTCGGCCCCAAAGAGGTAACAGTTAACAATCACAGAACCACAGAAATGTAGTGCAGAGAGGGACCTCAAGTGGATATCTCATTCAGAGCCCTCCAACACCCACTCTGGGGCAGGAGTAAATAATCCCAAACCGTCCCTGATAGGTTTGTCCAACCTGCTCCAACCCGATGACGGGGCTGCTGTTACATGCTCCATAGGTAACTTGTTCCAGTGCTTTGCTAGTTGGAGAGTTACAAAGATTTTCCTAAAATCGAACCTAAATCTCCCTTGCTGCAGATTCAGCCCATTGCTTCTTTTCCCACTTTTTTCAGTGCACATGGAGAACAATTGATCTCCATCCCCTTTATCACAACCATTTATAGATTGGAAACCCATGAGCATGTCCATGTTCAGCCATCCCATCTCCAGATTCCTTCAATCTTTAAAGTGGTTTCAAAGAACCCAAGAACCTCTCCCAAAAACTAAACCTGCCTCTGACCTCATCTGGCAATTTGCCTCCAGGAGCAAATGTGTTTGTTTGGCGCTAATGCTAGAATGGAAGGGCTTGTGGCCCAGCCCGTGGACCAGCATGGCACGCAGACACGGGGCTGAAGTGGCACTTGACCAGCCCCAAATCCCTCCCGGCACTTGTAGGGAGTGAGGTTTTCTTTAGAACTCTGAAGTTGCTCCCTGCTCCATCACCAGCCATGCTGGTTCTTGCCTTTGTTGCTGCTCAGAGGTAATCTCTGTGACCTCTGCTTAATCCATTGTGGGGTGGGGCAGGACAAACGACAAGCAGTAACCCAAGCTCCTTTACATAAGGTTCTCACAATCTTGTCTGCAGAAAAATTAATGGCTTAAGTCTTGTGACGTTCCACATCAGAAGGCAGGACGGTTTAAAACTGGGGAACTGAGGTATGGGACAGGGAGGTAACTTGCCCAAAATCACTCGGTGGATCAGGAATAGAATGCAGGAACCCTGGAGGCCAGTTTTCAACTCTAAGTACTAGACCCCACTACTTTTCCCTGCTGGGCTGTAACCCATGAGCTCTGACTCTCAACCCCTCTTTGCTAATGAGAAGTTCACCCTGCCTATGCTGAATACTGCAGGGGATGAGTAGAGCTGCCCTGAAAGTCCAGCATTACTTCAGCCCTGACTGTCCAGACAGGCTGTCACCAACTGTGGGATTTAAACCAGGGACAATCTGGGTTAACAGCATCTGACTCTGCTCCTAGAGCTAAAGGATTAGCTCCCACATACAGCAGCAGCGTAGATCCATAAATGTATCTGTGGAGCAGCCACTAGGGGGAGACACCCCCTCTGCCGGAGTGATTTACAAGAACACTGTGGGTTGGAATTCTGCAGGGAGGTACCCACTGAGGAGCTGTGTATGCCTTCCCCTGCAGGAAAACCAGGACCCACTGAGTTTCTTCCACATGGAGAATCTCATATGAGCGCACACCACCTGTTCTTCGGGGCTCAGAGACTGTCAGCACCACCCTGAGATATGGCTTCTTCATCTTCATGAAGTACCCAGAGATAGAGGGTGAGCAGTGGGGAGCAGGGGGTAGAAACAGTGCAGACACTTTCTCTAAAGTGATTCCTAATGCGGGGTTCGCACGGGAGTGGATGCTGTGCCGACCCCTGGCCGAGAGCTGGGCTCCTTTTGTGCCAGGTGCTGCTCAGACACAAAGTGAGACACTTTTTTGCTTCCTCATGCTCCTAGATTAAACACAACAGACAGATGAATGGATGATTGTTATCCCCACTGTGCAGAGGGGAACTGAGATGGGGGAAATATCAAGTGACTTTCCAAAGGTCACACAGGGAGTCGGTGTCAGAGGTGGAGCTGAAGCTGGAACTCCTTTGCAGTTAGGGGATGACTCTGGATTGACCCAGGGGCAGCAGAGATCAGAATCCAAGCCATTGTCTATATTTCAAAATGTCAGGGATCAAAATCTCCAGCCAAGTCTCAGATGTAACCATCTCCAGATCTAGGGTGTCCTTGCTGCCTCCTTGACCAATGGCTGCTTCACAGAGCTGTGATGCCAGGCTGCCCTTCCCAATTATAACCTGCTTTCCATCCCACTTGTTTCTCCACAGCCAAAGTCCAAGCTGAAATTGACCGGGTGATTGGCCAGCACTGCAGCCTTTCGGTAGAGGACAGGGCGCACATGTCCTACATCGACGCCATGATCCACGAGGTCCAGAGGTTTAGTGATGTGATCCAGATGGGTGTCCCTCATGCAGTGATCTGAGTCACACAGTTCAGGGGTTTCCTGCTTCCAGAGGCAATGGGGTGTCCTCCTCCCCACATTTGAGGAAATATTCACCCTTGACTGACCCTGGGGGAGCTGAGATCAGGATCTAGCCCTGCCCCCATTGTAGCCAGGGGGTGACTCTGGATTGAACCCGGGCAGCTGAGA
Source organism: Emydura subglobosa (assembly GCA_007922225.1). NCBI lineage: Eukaryota > Metazoa > Chordata > Testudines > Chelidae > Emydura > Emydura subglobosa. The sequence continues at coordinate 39,208 of ML681564.1, forward strand.
TCTAGCTCCATGATGTCTCCCCCACACCTCTTCTCAGACTGCATCCCAGCTTCCAAAGGGGAAGGAGAGAGGGACAGATGGACAGGCAGCTACAGCTGTGATTGGGTAGACTAGCCAATGGATATTATGAATGGATGGATGGTCAGAATTAATGAGTGGCTAGACAGAGGGGTGTGCATTGGGGCCGATGGGAGAGAAGGGGGAGAGGGGAGGAGGATGGACATATGGAAAGGAATGAAGAAAGGATATATGGATGGGGAGATTGACAAGGAGACGGATAGTTGGGTGAGTATCTGGCTGGATGGAGAAATAAATGGTTGGAGAGACTGACAGATATGTGAATAGATGAGTAGACAGACAAGAAATGGATGGATGGACAGTGTTGATGGACGGATGGGTAGAACAATAGAAAATGATACTGATGAATGGAATGGATAGAGAGTGGATCATTGGATAAATGGATAGACAGACTGAGAGAAGGACGGATGGTTAGACGAGATGGTTGGGTGGTTATTCAGGGTGGCAGGGGAAGGACGAGTCAATCAATGGGCAGACAGACAGATATGTGGATAGGCTGGTGCATGGGAGAATGAGCAAGAAGGATGTAATCTCATAGAACCATCTTGTGAGAAAAGAACTCAAGGGTCATCTAGTCTAACCTCCTCCCAGGATGCAGGATTTGTTGTGTCTAAACCATTCAAGACCGATGGCTGCTCAGCCATGCATGGGGAGAGATGGATGGATTGCCAAGATAGATAGGAGGGATGGATGGACAGAAAAACAGATGGTTGGAGAAACTGATGGGTGAATTAAAAAATAAAAGGACATCTATAAGGATGTATAACCAGGTGTTGGATGGGTAGATAGATAGACAGACAGACGGATGGACAGTGGGTGAATAGATAGACTGACAGATGGACGGAGAGACAGCTGGATTACCAGAGAGATGCTCTGGACACATGCACTGGAGCTGTGCATTTACCCTGCCCAGGGCACCAAAGTGATCCCGCTGCTGTTCTCTGTCCACTACGAACCCACCCACTTCAAAGACTCGGCCACATTGGACCCAGCCCACTTCCTAGACGAGAGAGGAGGTTTCCAGAAGAACGACGCCTTCATGGCCTTCTCCATGGGTGCCTGTGGCCTCCCCGGGCTGGGGATCTGGGACAGGTAGAATAAGAAGTGGGTGGGAGAGGAGCTGGAAGCCAAGGGGAGGAAGGTTGACTCTTCCCTAATGAGTCTGCTCCAGCACTGGCCTCAGTGGAAGCAACTCACAGACCAGCCTGGCCTTAGACGGAGTAAATCAGGAGGCTCCATGGAGCCGGCAGAGCTGCCGTGTGCACAGCCTGGGGATCCAGCCCCTTGGCCATGGCAAGGAATGAGGGCCCAATTCCTATCCACAGTCATTGTGCTCTGTGGTGCTGTGGGGAGGAAATGACCCTCTGAAAGTCCAGGGGTTTCAACAGTGAAGTGCAGCTGGCATAAGGTCTCTGCCCCCAGCCTCCAGCGCAAGAGATGGATTGGGGAAGTGGCTGGAGTGCACTCTAGCTCAAGGGCAGGGAGAAGGAAACCAAGACTTGGGGCATGATGGATCCTGAAACACATCTCTCCCCCATGCACAGCCCGGAAGTCACTCTGTTTTGTTCCCCCAGGAAAGCAGAACTGTCTGGGCGAGGGTCTGGCCTGAATGGAGCTCTTCCTCTTCTTCACCACCATCCTGCAGAGCTTCACTCTCACGCCCCTCACCCGCCCGGAGGAAATCGATCTCTCACCCCTGTTGAAAAGATATGGGAACTTGTCGTGCCCCTATGAATTCCGTGGTGTCCCTCGCTGACCAAGCTGCTGCCAACCACATCCTTCTTCTGCTCCCCCTATCATAGCCTTGTGTCCTGTGGTGTTTGCCATCAGTTACAAGTGCACATGTGAGATGAGTTCACAAGTCTCATTGGTTGCAGGGTCTAACTGGGACGATTGTGGCATCACCAGCTCTTGAGATTTTAATGTGACGTTTGGTGGTGGCCTTTCTTTTTGAACCCTCGGCTTGGGATTCCAGCTTTAATCAATAGGCAAAGAAAGTTAAAAAAAAATTACAGCTCTAGTGATTGTAGAGAAATATTTAGACCTGATTTAAGTAAATAACCCAAAAACAAATAAAGTGAACCCAAAACTCAGGGTGTTTAAAGCCCACTCCCTGATCTGTTGAATGCTCAGGGCTGGACAAGTTGCTGTTCTTAAAGTGACTATCCATCCTTGTCTGGGCAGGGCATAGCTGGGAAATCTGCCACTGGAGGGGGCGGAGAGAACAGCCCCAAAAACAATGAGGGGGTTGGGAAAATGCCTTGCAGGGAGTGGTTTCTGTATCTCATTCTTTTCAGTTTGCCGGCAAGATTGATCAGAGTCTTGATCTCAGTTTATAAACACATTCACAGGGACTAAAGGGCCCTTGATGCTAGAGAAAGGCAGAACCAATTCCTTGAAGTTAAAGTCAGACAAATCCCAATTAGAAATAAGGTACAAATCTAGGAATCTAGCTCCCTGGGGATTCTCCACCATTGAGAACTTTTAAATAAAAATTGGCTGGTTTTCTAAACGCTCAGCTCTAGGAATTATTTTGGGGCAGTTCTATTACTGGATCACTTCCTGGAAGATGTTTTATTAAACTCATGTTACTGGGCTCAGTAAAGATCAAATTAGAGTATCATAATAGTCATTATTGGCCTTAAAATCTCTGAATGCCAATTTTCCTGGGACAATCTTAGTTTCCCATGGGATGTTCTGGGAATTTCTTTCAGGACACCTGAAAAGTCCAAGTTTTCCAATTCATCCACCCAGAATTTTTTCCCTTTTTACTAACTGCAAAAAAATTGATATTGCTGCACTGGGGAAAATTTGCACATATTTTTACTGGGAGCAAAAAGATCAGCAGAAGGAACGTCCAGAATAAGAAACGGTGTTTGGAATAAAGAGAGAATCTCTTTGTGAAGTGAATCTCAAGTGAATCTCTTAGATGCTCCTGGGGTAGGTGTTTCTGGTTAATTCTGAAATACTAGGGATCACTCTCTTATGCTTCACAGTACCTGGCCCAAGAGGGTCATGCATGCAGCTATCATATCCAATGTCGTCCACTGCAAGACGCGTCAGCCAGAACGAAGTTTGCAAAAACGAACATTTCTCCTGCTCTGGTTGCTCTCGGAAGGGTAGAATTTGGTCCAGCTAAGTACAGCAAAGGCAGACTGTTCAGATTTCCTCTGTATCTTTATTTCTTCTTGAATGACCACCTGAGAAAACTTGCCAGGCCACTGTGAAAGGAAAAGGTTTAAATTACCCCCACCCTACGGGCACTGTTAGTTTGCTCATGATTATGGTGATTAAAGTCTTTAATACCTTCCCTTTGGCTGTGAAATAATCTCTGGAGTGTTTGGGTTGTTGAAAGATCTGGTTTTGGGTGGGGGAGAGCAGCAGGATGATGGACATTTTCAGTTCCCACTTCGCTAAGCAGTGTTCATGGAGAGCTGGGTTTTTTGAAGATCATTTGTAGGGAATAGTCACATCCTAGTTTCCCCAAATGACTCGATCATTTTAAGTGGCCTGATTTTCATAGGGTGGAGGCGTTGCATTTTCCAGAACATCATTTTAAAGTGTTGCAAGTTGACAGTTCCCAAAATGGAGACCTTAGAATTCATCAGTTGCTTTGATAAATGTAGATTTCAAAATTGAAAGGAAATGGAGCCAGCTCCTTGGTGTGTATGAATTGGCAGAACTGCACTGAGTTTGGTTCACACCCACTCAGTGTTGGCAAGCCTCAGGATTTTTACGGTGAGGCCTGTGACATTTGGTGGTGTTGGAAAAAGATTCCAAATGAGGTTCGTTTACCCTGCACCAGATAGAAAAGAGATCCATGCAAGTATTTGGGCAGTCTCCAAGTTTTATTTCTGCAGAGGTCAGACACTTCCCAGCAAGTGGTCAGTGTGAGACCCTGAAGGCATGCTCTTTTGCATATTTATACAAACATAGACAAAGAAATTATATATGCATAAATTCTTAATACTTAACGTTTATAGGTACATTTAAATTATCTCTCTTACTATGGGCCTACTTCTTCTAAAGGTATTCATAACAAAAAACATGCTAACAGAAGATTTCAGCTTATCTCTCTGGGCTGCTTGGTCTCTCTCAAGGCTATATAACTAGTTAGAACCAGTTGAGGCTATCTCCTTGCTTCTTCTAGGAACGCTTTCTCTGACCCTGGTACAAGACAAGCACTGTAAGAACAAATAAGGAGGGGGCTGGCAATCTCTACAAAATAGCAGAACACTAAAAAGAACTAAAATGGAGTAACTGTGGTCAAGCAAACAATTATTTTCTTTCAGTGGTTGTCTTAACTCCCCAGTTCCCTGTGTCATGGCATTATTCCAGCACAGCTTTTGTTGGCTTGTCTTTTATCAAGCAAATTTTTAGTCTTCAAAGTGACAGAGAAAAGCTTGGAAATGTGATGTGCATGCGCTGCAAAAGCAGAAGCCAAAAAAAAAAAGAACCCAAAATGTACTGGAGATAACAAAGGTCATGGGTTTTTCCTACAATTTTTTTCTCCCCTGTGCCAGCTTCTTGATTTCTGAACCCTTTGATCTTAGCAAGATTGGAAAAAGATTGAGTGTAGATTGGGCATTAGCTCCCAACACCAGCTAAACCTGCTCTCAAATCAAACACTTTTCCTCATTTCTAGACTTTATAAGCTTCTTTGAAGCTTGTACTACCTTTATGCTCACACCATATTTATATTTGTGCAGTGCTTAGCACAACGGGACCCAATTTGGTTGGCTTGTAGGTGTTATCACAATATAAATGTTCAATAATAATCAACATGACTAGCTTTTAGAGATTACTTTTGAGCAATAAATCTCAATGCACTTTACAATGGAGAGCAATATCATTATCCCCATTGAATAGTTGAGGAAACTGAGGCAAAGGGACAGAAAATCAACTTGCCCAAGATCACCTAGGAAGTCAGTGGAAGAACGGGGGTTAAAATCGAGGTTGCTTGAGTCCAGATCAGTGCTTTATCCACTGTGCAATGCTTCCTCCTAAAACAAAACACATGCACCATATATACAGGGTATAAAAATTTATTTAGCTCTGCTATTGCAAAGAGACAATTATATTCATGATCTTGTAACTAACACACCTGTGATTCTTTAAGTTGTTTCGTGACTTCCACAACACAACTAAAATGCTGGATGTACGCACAGTCCTTGCAAACATTACTCAATATTTTGCATGGCTCCCTATTAAAACTGCTTTAGTCTGTTTGCGGTTTTTACTTCTTTTGTCCAGCTGGGTTGTTTAGCAGGGGCTGCGGGTGAATGTTATGCAAGCTGTGCACTATGTTCCAAATTAAATAAAAAACCAGTTTTATAGTGCCAAGTAGATTATTTTCTCATTCACTGGTGCTGTAGAATTGCAGGCTCACACATTAGTGAGGGCGGAAGACAGGTCTCCATAGGGGCAAATATAAGTGACTGGATGGCTGGCCAAATTATGCAACTCCTAGGGATGCTGATAGAGAGGTCCCATGTTTTTTTTTAAAAATAGCCTTTGTTCTCTATATGGTTAATCAAATTGATTAATGAAGACGTGAAATAGAATGCATAGTCATAGTATGTTGAGTCAGATAGGCAAATATAATACTGATATTATAGTTTTTCTTTTTTTTAAAATGTAAGACCTTTTTTGAATTGCAATAGCAGACAAATGGAAACTTTTTCTATACTCTTTGTAAAGTTAACCTATGGGACTCATGGCCACAGGATACTGTTGAGGGAAACAGGTGACATTATTGGAATCTATTCTAGACCATTGCTGGAGTAATGATAATAATACCTATCTCTTTTCATCTATAGCTCTCAAACTGTTTTACAAAAGAGCTTGGTATCAATATCGCCATTTTCCAGATGGGGAATGTGAGTCACAGAGAAGTGAAATGATTTGTTCCAGCAGAGCCAGGACTAGAATCCAGGTCTGTAAAATAATATAAAGAAGTCTGATAGCAGATGTTCTTATTTACAGAAGAGGCTGATCCTTCTATTAAATCTATTAAATCTGTTTGACCTCTTGGCTTCAATAATATTCTGTGGGGCTGAAACTAGACTTAAATAGTGGCCAGGTCACATGGGAAGAGTTGGACAGGACATAATTTTCCCCTCAATTAATATTTTTGAAAGTTTTAAATGTTTTCCCCTCTCTCAAATCAGGATAAAAACTCAAAAACCTTTCCCATCTGAAAAGAATGACTTGTATGGTTTTGTTTTGGGTTGATCAGAACATTCAATCATTTCAAAACACTTTGACTATTTCATTTTCTGGGCCTGATCCACTTCAATTTAGAAAGGAAAATAGGAAATCCAGGATGGTTCCTCTAGAAAATGTCAAAACATTTTGTTGAGCTCAAAATCCCCTCTCCCCTCCACCCAGGGGGAAGTTCAGGTCTAGTTAAGGTAGCCCCAAAGCTGTTCTGAGATACACAGGGCCCAGAACACAGGGAGTGTAAAGAACCCATTAAAGCAGCTTTGCCCTCCTTTCCTCATCCTGGCCAAGGTGTAATGAAAGGGGAATTTTCTGTGGTATTTTTATGATTCCTACAAGTGCCTCAGTTCCCCTCTGCACTTTGAACCCTGCTAAAGAGTTGAACAGCTCTGTGCAACCCATACTATGTCCCAGAGAACTAACAAACACACCTCTGCTTTGTAAAGGCTGCTGGGCATCACTGCAGCTGTAGGCCCCAGCAGACCCCTGCGCTGGGATACTGTAATATAGACCTGAACCAAAGCAGGCCTGAACCATGGATACTATGTGAAGTTTAAGGGTTAATTCTCACACTGAAAAAGAGAACAAAACTAGGCATTAAGCAGCACAGATAAGAATAAGAATGTTCCGGATATTAATTGTTTGTTCATGACACCCCAGGCTCCACTATGATAATTGACTGCTTGCGAATATACGAGGGGGTGCATCCTACCTAAACATTTTGTGATTTAACATTTATGACCTGCTTGTATACTGCTTTAATGAATGTTTGGAAACATCTTGGAATCTAAGAACAATAATTCACAAGTGAAGGGAAGCGCCCAATGCATAACAGGAATGTGGTTTGGTGTTTAAATCATGGGGTAGTGAGAGGGCAAAGAAGATTTCTTACATATTTTCTGTTAGTAAAACAGTATTAATAAAATTAAGGTAGGCATAAAGTATAAGGATTTTATTAGGTTAGTAAGGAAGCATAAAATAATGTATTAATGTAATAAAATAAAAATATAATTTTTAGTAAGTATAAATAAGAAACGAATGTAGTTTGAATGCTAAAATAAGGCAGCGAAAAACAATTGCTACTTCAAGAATCAGAGGGAAAGAAGAAATGTTTGTTTAAAGAACTTTTATGACCCATATGGCCAAAGACCAAGATAAGGAACCCCGGAAAACGGGGGGAGTTTACAAGCCCAGAACAAAAACAAGAAAAGGTGTAAAACAGGAATAAAAGAATGATGGAAAAGTTGTTATCCCTGCAGCATCAAACATAATTGATGATTACATCAAACAAGAAGACCATCTGACATGACAAATCCATAGACCCGAATGGGGATGAATAAAGTATAAAAGTGGAAAGAAGAAATCTGAACTTTGGGCTCGTTCTGCATACCCCAAGGAGCATTGTGTCAAGACCGATGACAGCCTGGCTCCAACCTTATGCCTGAACCACTTGGCCAGTGGCTTCAGCTCTGTGGACTCAGAATGACCTGAAAGGCCTTAGTTTTAGGAGTGCGGGTCTCTGGAAGCAGAGGAGTTGCCTCAACCGAGGGGCGGGAGCAACCGAACAAGAATATGAACAGTGCCTTAACTGAAGCAATATGACTTATTTATTCAGTTATTAATATTAAATAAAGAGCATAAAAGTAAACAATACAAACATGAAACCAAAGAAGGATACAAAGACCTAATATTTTTCTATGCATGTAATCATTTCTCATAGTACATAATCCTATTATCTATTCTCTTATCCTTACAGACAGATGGTCATTTGTAAAATCCTAGTTACTCTTTCATAGACAGATAAATAGACAGATGTTCGTTTGTTATCTTAAAGCAAGTGCTACTTTCATATGTTACCAAAAGCACTTCTCTCCTTAAGCCCGTTGGGCCGAGTCGACTCTGTTAAGTATTAGCTGTCCTTTGGATGCTGCTGGCTAAGACCAGCTACTGAGGATCCCAGGGGGCTGCAGTCCAAAGTGCAATTGACTTTTGGGGGTTTAAATACCCTTAAACTGACCAAAGTGACAAGTTTTCTTGTCACTTTTCACAGCTTGCTTGTTACAGATTACTTATCAAGCTGACAATTTACTTATCAGGTTATCTTATCATGTGACATGATCAGTGAGCATTTCTGCGTAATTATTCTGACTTGCAGGTACTTCCAGGCGCCACTCAGCCGGGTGTGGTCAACCTGGTCAGCTTTTGTTTTTATGTTTGCCCTCTATTTGTGCCATGCTAGCACCCAGACAGCCCTTATCAGGTCCTTCCAGCCCTTTTCCTAAGCTATATACTTTACTATTCTATCTTAAAGCACAAAACCCATTAACTATTCTTTTATATTCTATAAGTTCAAACAACAAGGGACTGGTAACTATAACCCTACTGCAGAACTCTGTGTGTGTGTGTGTGTGTGTGTGTGTGTGTGTGTGTGTGTGTGTGT
>ML681564.1:47957-111254 GCA_007922225.1 Emydura subglobosa
GTGTGTGTGTGTGTGTGTGTGTGTGTGTGTGTGTGTGTGTGTGTGTGAAAAAGAGTGTGTTTTAGGTATTTGTTTTTTTTTAATGTTTTTCTTTTTTGTATTCATAATAAACGCGGCATACTGCCTTATCACCTGAATAAGATCCTGCTGTATATTTTATAAGTATAACACAGCCACCCAGAAGCTGTAGTCATCCCAGACAAAGGACAAATCTCTACGCAGGAGTGGAGCTTGGCAAGAATTGCCAGGCAGTGCTGACCATGCGAAGCAGGAGGCCTGAAGCCTGGAGGGTCCGTCTCAGAAGGGTTGAGGCCATGAGAGCCACCTCAAGGGAAGGCCTGGACCCCTTTAGGGGTTGATGCACTGAAGGGAGTCCCCCAAGAGATGGTTTAAGAAAAAAAGTATCCTGAGTTTTCACACTGGCTGTCTGGTCACCCAAGGTGGGAGTGATGGGTGGGAGACAGCACGAGACTGGAAATCTGGCCATAGAGCTGACTTCACCACCCCAGGTCAGATCACTCCAGCACATGGCCCATCCTGCAGACCAAACCCCACCTCCAAACTGCTGCAGGTGGGTCCAGGAAAGGGTGTGTGGCCAGAAAGGGTATGACTAGCAAAGAGGTACGGCTTCAGAAAAAAGAAGGCTTGGCTGTGTAAAAAAAGGGGGTGTGGCCAATTCGTAAGTGTAGGGAGATTAAGATGTTATATTTGTAAAAGCAAGCCTGGCTTTTGGGGAAAGGAGGTGTAACCTGTGGAAGAGCGGCGACTCGTGAAAAGGAGTGTGGCTAGAAAAAGGGGATGGGGCTCGGATCCTCTCCCAGTCTGTGATTTCAGCGCTTGCAGCCATCTTTCCCCACCATAAGTTGGAGCAGCCCCTAGGCTGTCCTTGGGCCCAGCATAGTGCGCCATTGTGCATTGGTCCTATGTCCCGTGGGCAGCATATACCCACGGAACTTGACACCTGGTGCTGGTGCTGAGCCCATGGGGACAATGGCCGTGTAGCGCTTGATCTTGTGGAGGATGGCGTCTGTGTAGGGCATCCCACTCTGGTCCTCCATGCAAAGGGTGCTGTGGGGGCCCATCACCTGGTTGATCTCCTCAGGTAACTTTTCTAGAGAGCAGGGGGACAGATGCTACAGCTGCCTTTAAGCCCCCAGGGCCAGGTGCCCAGCTGCTGTAGATCCACATCGCTTCATGGCAGTCTGCAGACATACCTGCAGGGGATCTGGACTACACTGACTCCAGTGGAGCTATGGCTGGTGTATCCCAGCTGGGAAGCCTTTACTGGTCATAAAATTTGACCAGCAGCTCTCTTTCAGTGAGTTTCTGATGTGAGCTATCTCAGGGTGCTAGAGTAAAATCTCAAGGTAGAGTCGAAAAGCAGTTCAAATTTGCATCAGTTTTGCTAAATTGGCATTAAAGGAACATTTGTGTGTGTGGGGGGAATCACAATGTATCAAAATCACAACATATCACAAAGTTGTATTGTTTGAAACAACTTTAGTTCAAAATGTCCTTTAATTTTATTAAAGAAAAAAATTAAAAACATTTGACAATGATTGAAATCAAATTGAAAAGAAAATTTTCCTGACTTTTCGAGTTGGCAAAAAGTTTAAATTCTTTTTCTCCTGATTTCTTTCAAAATTGCCAACAAACAGAAAAGGTTGCATCTCCCCCAAGGCTGTGTGATGCTTGAAAGCTAAGTAAAGTTGTGTTTGATCCCTGGATGGGATCTTTAAGGAGCAACTAGTTCCTGCAGAAGTCGCACTGTGTTGAACCTTGAAACTCGTCATAGTTGTGTGTGGTGACTGGCTTAGCAGAAGGTGCTGTCCATGTGTCACTGCTGACCCACTCAGTGGTGCTATTCATCAGATCAGTTGTAAAATTGAGGGTTTCTTGACTAGAGTTGGACAATTTCCACCTCCCTCCACTCCCCTGTCCCTGACAAATAGTAGATTTGCAGGGAACCAGAGTTATTTGCAAATTCAGGTAAATCCAGCAAATAGGTTCAGCCAAACAAATAAAAATTTATTTTTCCAGAAAATGTTGCAATAGTTCATATCTGAATAGTGCATTTTAATTTTTCATTTCAAAACTGAGTTTCATTTAAAAAAATGGCAAAAATAACTGAAAATGTCCTGAAACTACATGGAAAATGGTAATAAAAATTTGCTTTTGGGCTAAATTAAACATTCAGTTTCACTCGAAAATTTTTTTGTTTTTGTTTCAGAAAGAAATTTAAAAAAAATAAAATCAGATTTAGTTTGAAGCAAACCAATTTTTTTTCTCAATTTTTTTGTTTTTTGGTTTGGCCCCTGAACGAACAAATCAACAAATCAAGTATTTGCTCAGCTCTGCTCTTGATGGTTTGTGCTCATTAAAGATCAGCTGGTGTTTTCTTGCAAATATTTTGTGACTACAGTGGCTTGTCACATTCCAACTGGAGTGATTCTATTCAGACTGCCTCCATCCCCCGTGTGCATAAAGGTTGTATTTTCCTCATCCTTCCACCATCCAAATACCTTTTTAAATCTACAAATTATTTCAAATTAGAATGGAAATGACCAGCAAACCCCAGTCAAAAAATAATGTGGGAGCTTCAGAACTCATCTCCCATTGCAACTCCAGTAACGGTATGTCTACACTGTGAAGTGAAGTCGATTTGATTTCAGTTGACATTCACCTGCCGAACTAATGAAGTCAGTTGGGTGTGATCACAGCACATTTATTGCATTGCAGGATTGCATCCCCACCAACCGTGCTTGCATCGATAAGCAAAGCAGTTCTTTGAAGGTAGCTATCCCACAGTGCAACTAGCCGCAGGGACTTTTGAGAAGCTCTTCATTCTCCCATGATGCAATGTTCTCCCTCTTCCCCTCCCTAGTTAACATAAACAGACAAACAGTTTTTCATGCCATTTTTCAAAACCCTGTTTCTGCTGCAGGTACGCTATTGCTGGAGAGGCGTGGAGCCTGCTCAGCTCTGCACTATCATTGTGAGCATCACAAACACCTCATGATTTATCATGTAGGATTTCTGAGGCCGAGAGATTCAATTCTGAACTGCTGGAGGCTGTCACACACAAGTTGTGCTTGATGGAACACCACTTGTGGTCCCAGGAAACAAGCACTAACTCCTGGGATTGCATCGTTATGAAGGCATGGGATGATGAGCAGTGGCTGTAGAGCTTTTTGATGCATAAGGCTTCCTTTATGGATCTTTGCCCCCAGCCCTGAAGTGCATGAAAATTTATCTGAGACTTGCTCGGACAGGGGAGAAGAGAGTGGCCATTGCTCCATGGAAGATAGCAACGCCAGATTGCTACTGGTCAGTTAGGAATCAATTTGGAATTGTATCTACCCTCCCCCCCATCACCTATCTCCAGGCTTGTAATAAATAAAGAGTAATGAATTTCAAAGAAGTTATATTTTATTGTTCATCCTTAATAATGGAGGGAAAGAAAAATAATGTAACAGTTGGCAAGCCTTCTCATGGGGCTGGGTGGGGACACAAAACCATGTTTGTCTGTGCAAACAGCAAAGCACACACATTCACAAGTTCTTAGAAATACCTCTGCCTTTTCCTGCTCCCCTCAACCAGTGTCAACTGGAGCACATACTGCACCCTGCTGTACCTCCCCCTGGAACGCTTGGAGGTGGGGTCTTGGAAAAAGTGCACTTGTTGCTGACACTTCTGCAGGAACTGTAGAGGGAATCTATCCTGCCACTCCCAATCCTAAAACTCAGATGCTTCAACGTCTGATTGATCCCTCATTATGTGCAGCATCTTGTCCTGGTTGGCATGCTCTTGCTCCTCGGTTGCTTTCCTCTTTTCCATGTCCATGTTCAATTTCTCGGACAATGAAATCCTCCAGGCTCTTAGCTATGTGTCGGCAGCCACAGAGGAGTTCGTTATATCATTGAACATGTCATCCCGAGTCCTTTTTTTCCACCTTCTATTCTGCAACATTCTTTCTGCAAGAATAGGGGATGTGCTGAAGGCCATGCTTTCCCTTGTACGACAAGCAAAGCACAAGGTACCTATTGTTTGCTCATATTATGGACAAAAAGCAATATAGCAATGTAAAGATAAGTCCACTTATTATTCACAAAGGAACAATCGCTCTGTATCTCAATTTTTACCTATTGCATGGGTCAGAGTAGTGTCACAGCCCTGGTGAGTAGGGGGCTGGTGCATCCAATTTGGGGAAATCTCTTAAAGGCATAGGCATCCCAATACCTAGAAACATCATGCTACAGGGGGACTGATTCCATGAAAGAGAGTCACATTTGAAGTATGCTCCTTTGAGGATGTTATATTTTATCTTTACTCTTAATACTGTTACCATGTCAGCATTTACCTTTATTATCATTGTGTGGATGCATGTCAGTGTGCAATACATTACTTATTTTAATTACAAATACTTAGCCTAAATATATATCTTTAAAGAAGTGGTATCATTTTTTTGCAAGGATATCTGTCTTTTTATTATTGTACTTACTCTTGTTCTTACTGTGACTTTTCATTCTACCTTTCTTAACTTACTTTTGTAGTGCAAAATTCTTCTGTTGGAGCATGTTCCAGGATGACTGACTTCCAGTCCTGCTGTCAACACTTCTTTTGCCATTGTTCCAGCAATGGGAATTGCCTTTTGCAACTGTTTATTTTATTACTGCTTTTTGCATAATTTTGACTATGAGACGAACTTAATTATCAAATATTCCAGAAGTATAATATTATGATAGCCTGTGGACTATCAATGACCATGTGTAATCTTATTGAACCCATATTCTTGACTTACAATAAATATCATATGACATGCAAAGTCTCTTTTGTACTGTCATGGTTTCCTACGATAGATAATAATGTTTATATGTATGTGTCAGCTTTCTATGATGAGTTATAAAAATGTATGACTAATCTCTAAGGACATTACTTACATTCCTGTGGCCCTAACCCTAATCCATGCTTATTTCTAACTTGGTGTGAGCTGCAGGGAGCTGCTCCTGAATGACACTTCATGCTCACTACTATTCCCAGTGAATGGCAGATTTGTCCCTCCTTGTAGAGAGCACTGTTATACTGTAGTGACTCTCTACTGATTTATGCAAGGTTGAGAAAAAGAAGCATGGAAGGTGACTATACTAGCAAAATCACTGTTTCCCTTTCTGTTTTCTTCTCCATCTGTACTGTGTCGAAGGGGGGGGAGGAGAATGTTATAAGAATTAATTAAAATATTTAAAAATCATATTAATGCATCTCGGATATGCCATGTCAGGTACTGTTAGAAAGCATGTACTGCACTGATAACGATGGTAATACTTTTGTTCATGTGTTATATCTCTCATGCAAGTTATGTACATATTTTATTTACCTGTGGTTCTTACTATGCTGTCTAAAACACACCCCAGACGGAGACGCAGCAGGACAATACCCCACCTCATGGCTCATCAAAACCTTTGCAGGAGCAAAGGCCTAGGAAGAAAGGAAAGCCATAACTGAAGATTGACCAGGATTGGCCCATGTGACTCTGCACTCAATTGCAGTTCTTGTACCATTGAACAAGACAGCCTGAGGGAGGACAGAGGGCATATAAGCCCAATCAACAGCAACCATTTCCTCTTTCTTCCTGTCCTTCTGCAGGCACACACCTCCCTTGGGATCAGGTAATGCATGTATACTAGAGAAACTGTATAAGCTTTCAGCTGCACAATTCTCCCATAGGCTTTCTGTACATGGACTTAGCATTCTCCACTTAAATAAGTATCTTGGCATGCCTAGTTCTCATCAGCACTGTGCCTCCTCCATTCCTGGACCTTTACAGAAACTTAGTCGTTCTTTTATGCTTTCAAAACAGCTCTCAGGCCTCTCTTCATTCATATGCTGATCTTTGTATGTAACACGGGGTTTCCTTTTCACAGATTCTGTACCATTGATGGCAATTGTTATCTTCAAACCAGCTGTCCAAGGCATAACAAAGTTACTCTGCTCAACATCAACATAGCAGGTAAGAAGAGGGTTTACTGTACAGATGTGACAGGATAAATGTTGTGGTGGTGAGGGGTAGTGTACTACGTGCTCATAGAATCATACAGTTGGAAGGGACCGGACGAGTTCAACTACTCCATCCACCAGATCAAAGCAGGACTGACCTCAGATAAATAATCAAAGCGAGGGTTTTATCAAGCCGAAGGTTAAAAACATGTAGAGATGGAGATTCTACCACTTCCCTAGGTAACCCATTGCAGTGCTCCACCACCCTCCTATTGAGAAACTTTTACTTAATGTCCAATCTAGATCTCCCCCACTGCAGCTTGAGACCATTGCTCCTTGTTCTGTCATCTGCCACCAGTGAGAACAGCATAGCTCCATTATCCTTGGAACCCCCTTTCAGGTACTAAAATCAACCTTCACATCAGCCAAATCCCTGAGCATCTAGAGACTTCAGCTCTCTTTCTCAGCTGCAGTAATATACCAAATAGGTAACATTTAGTATGCATCATATAGTAATCAGAGCACAGTGAGAAGAATGGGGGAGAGAGAAGGGGGGAAAGGTGGGGTTATACTTTAGGATTGAGGATGGCTCTTGAGTAGGAGGTAAGAATAGGTAAGAAAAGGAATTTCCTCTGATACTGAGACAGCCACTCAAGGGCTCTGTTCAAAAACAGTTTGAATGTGTCAACTTTGCAGATCATTTCTAACTAAGCAGTTTCTCTTGGAATTCTGCTTTTATATTTTTTTGGAAGAAGTACAGCCACTTTCAGGTCAGACACAGAATGCCCTTGGGAACTGAAATGGTCTCCCACTGATTTATGGTTGTTTTAATTTCTCATGTATGATTTGCGTCCATTTATCCTTCTGCGTAGTGACAGTCCAGTTTGTCCAATGTACATGGCTGAGGGACATTGCTGGCACGTGATGGCATAAATAACATAGTGGTTGTGAAGGTGAATGAGTCCCTTAGGGTGTGATTGAGGTGGCTAGGATGATGTCATTAGAGATGATGTGTGGGCAGAGCTGGCAACAGGGTTTGTTGCAGTGATACGTTCCCGGGAAGGATTTTATGTAGGCTGTATGGTTGCTGCTGAGTAATTGCTTTAGGTTGGGTGGATGTCTGTAAGCCAGGATGGGTCTTCTGTCCACTGCGCAGGGAAGAGGCGGATCATCTGCTCGGATAGGTTGCAGATCTTTCATGATGTGTTTGAGAGATTTTATGTGGGGACTGTAGGTGATTGCCAGTGTTGTTCTGCTCTTTTCTTTGTTGGGTCTGTTCTGTGGTAGCTGACTTCTGGATACCTCTCTCGCTCTGTCAAGATTTTTCTTGATTTCTCTACATGGGTATTGTAGTTTTACTAATGTTTCATACAGATCCTGTATGTGTTTTTGTCTGTCTAATGGTTCAGACCAAATCCGGTTCTATCTTAAGGCTTGGTTCTACACAATGTATCGTGTTCTGTGTTTTGGTTGAAAACCAGAGGCATGAAGATATGTATTGCGGTCATCTGTGTTTCAGTATAGGGTGCTATTAATGTACACATCCATTTCTTTCTTTTTTTTTTTTTGTCTTCATGAAGTGGCTTTCTTGTCTGGACTGGTCATGCTGACATTGATAGTGTGATGGAAATCACTAAAATCCCCATGAAAATCTTCAAGTGACTCTTTCCCGTGTGTCCAGATGAGTAAAACGTCATCAGTGTAGCATAGGTAAAGAAGAGGTGTTAGGGGACAAGTTTTGAGGATGTGTTGTTCAAGGTCAGCCATACAAATGGTGTCATCCTGTGGGGCTATGCAGGTGCCCATAGTTGTGCCACTGACTTGGAGATATAGATAGGTTCCAAATTTGAAGTCGCTGTGGCTCAGGACAATGTCTCTAGGTTCAGCTCTCAGGTGTCAAATATCATAATCTGGGACACTGTTTGGGATGGCTTGAAGTCCATCTTCATGTCGAATCTTACTGTAGAGAGCTTCCATGTCCATATTGGCTACTTTGGTATTTTATGGGAGATCAGTGGTGGATTGTAGTTTCCTCAGGACCTCAGTGGTATAAGGAAGATAGCTAGGAGTGCTGGTGGCATAGGGCCTGTGGAGAGAGTCAATATAGCCTGATAGACCTTCATTGATAGTGCCAATGCCTGAGAGGTTAGGGCGTCCAGGATTCCCAGGTTTCTGGATCTTGGGTAGCAGAGAGAATTACCCTGGTCTGGTCTCAGAGGTTGTGTCATTATAGATTTTATCCCTTCTTTATTTAATAAGTTTATGAAGTACATGTTTTACTTTATGTTGGTATTTTTCAGTGGCATTGGACAGTAGTGGCTTGTAGATAATGGTGTTTGAAAGTTGTTTGGCAGCCTCCTGTTCATAATCAAATCTATTCATGGTGACAACGGCGCATCCTTTGTCGGCCTCTTTGATTTTAATGTCAGAGTTTTCTTTTTGGCAGTGGGTGCCTTTGCGTTCAGCAAGGCAGAGGTGATGGGAGAAGTGGTGTAGCTTCTTGAGCAGTTTGAAATGTAAAGTCACAAACTCCATGGGAAAACTTGCACAGATACAGACAGACATCCTCTTCCTATCCAAGTGCTACGAAATGGACATCATATCAGTCCACACTATATCGCCATCAGGCCTCAAGTGCCAGACTCAACTCCACTCCATCCCCTTTTCCCTCTGACTTCTCCACCACTGTTCTCAATGTGCTTGGATTTCTATAAGATGCCTCCCTGTTACCTACTCTGTGTAACCTTATGTCTGTTATTATTGAATTACTTACTCTTTGAAGTGCCACAGAACTCTCGTTGTTCCTTCTGTATCTGTTATCATTGTCCAGGCATTGTACAATGTGCCTTCCCTTGATTATATGTCAGTACTGTACATGTCATTCGTAATAGCACAAGTCTGCTTATGATATGGATAGATCATAGATTTAATACAATATGCACCTGTTCACAATTTAATCCTTTATTTCAATGAACACTCAGGAACATCCTTTGAGGAAAAAATTGCGAAGGTTTTTGCATATAAGACCACTAAGAAATACTCAGAAGGGATGAGTAAAGGACAACAGTTTTGTCTGCGTAGACTTGCTGCAAAGTTCTCCTTGGAAGGCAAGTAATAAGTTCTCATGTGTACTACACATACCTCTGACAGTCCAATCAATGTTCAACATACATTTCAGGTACATGTTCCTGAGTACCTATGTAGGGGATGGAAATAAATATGTTAGCTGCATCATCTATTCTCCATCACTGCTACATGTACCCACATGAAACACTCAGGGGCCATCCACTGAAAACAAGACTTCAGGGGGATGCGGGTGGCGGATATCAACTTCTTGGAAAGAGTTGTGGTAGCAGCACACTGCCCAGCCATGCCCAGCTCACAGCTTTGTGGCGTGTGTCAGCAGCCAGCTTCTGTGGAAGGTATGCTCCACCATTTCACGCACTGTTTCTTCTCCCAGCTGTAATGCGGGTGGCAGGCACCCTGTTCTGTGGGAGCTGGGCTGCATCCACCCGCTTGATGCCCTGTCCCAGTTACCCTTAGTTAGCCCAATCTTATCCTCTTCTGTGTAGAGAAAAAGTTTGCTGTCACGATGCTACATTCACTGCAGCACTAACAGGTCTATGTTTTTTGATTAACAGGAGGAACTTTTTTTCATTCCTCAAAAGGAAGAAAGGTAGTTGTTGTCTGCACCAGGAAGGAAGCGTTTGATCTTTTTACCCAGTATCATGCCAGTCCACAGGGTGGACATCAAGGAATTCACAAAACTAGACTTGCTAGGGGCTCCAGTTACTATTGGCCAGGGATAACCAATGACATAGCAGAATGGGTATGTTCTATAATATCACAGAAATATGATGTATGTAATTACAGCGAAAAATGCAAACTGTTTCTGTACATGGGAAATGAGGTTACTGTCATCATACTATTCGATCTAATGTAGGTTGCACAGTGTTCGCATTGCCAGAGACTGGGAAAGGTTCTGACTGATGATACCACCCTAAAAAGCATTAAGGTGAATCTGTAAGAGTGCTCATTCTGTGCATAACAATTGTTATACGGCCTTTCATTGTCATTCTGGAACTAAGATTGTTTATGACAACAGGCTTTCTGGGAGATACATTCCTGTCCATATCCCTTAATAATCATTCTCACATCCTTTTAGAACATTGCGGACAGTACTCAGTATCATGAGTCCTGTTCCACATTTGTGTCCAAAAACACCTTGTTTATTATGCAAAGTGTGCTATGAATATGGATAGAGCAGATAAATATAACTTTTTTTTATAAGCTGTCATGGGATCCCCATTACACTGTGTTTTATTATCTTTCTTCTTCTCCCATTCATGCTTTTGTTTCCATTTTCCACATCTCATATCTGTCCTTCCTGCTTTCTCTTTATGTTGTCACAGTTGGTACAGTGGTATATTACGCTTGAGTGACTCTTTGAACCACATAACTGTGTTCAAGCATCATATTGACAATGGGCTTCTGAAAAACGGTCTGTACCATACATAAAAAGTGTGACTCACGCCTGTTCCTTTGCACATAGGTTACTCATTTGTGGGAAATGCTTGGAATGGATTTAATAGGGCCAATGCCTGAGACAAAGAGAGGATACAAGAATATTCTGACAGTGGTAGATTATTTCTCAAAAAGGGTGGAAACATTTCCAATTCGAAATAAGTCTTTTTCTGTGGTGGCAAGGAAGATATGAAAATTGTTCCTTAAATATGGATGTCCTTGTCGGATTCTGACAGATCGCGGATCAGAGTTTAATAATACGGTACAGATATCTTTCAGGAGCTCTTCTTACTGTGTATTAAAACAGTCTCCCATGTCTCTGATGCTTGATGATGAAGAATACTTTTGTTTCCCTGATAATGTTTATGTAATGTGGATTGGTCCTAAAAAGATTGTGTAACCAGCCACCTTTTCTTGGGCAGGCAATGGTGTGGGTACAGACATTCCCTGTTCTCAGCACGTTCAGAGTTCTACTTCCAGTGAGAGCTCAACACCATTGCAAAATACTTGACAGTATGCCAATGTTCAGCGCTAACTGCAACTTTTCTCTACTTATCAGACCACATACTCTGGAAAGAACTTTCAATTTTTACATCTTAGCTCTGATTATTTGTGCATTTTTCTTTACTTGTCCTGTACTGTGCACTGTTGAATAGTGAAGTGCAGTATTTCACACTGTAATATTATGTATCATTTCGGTTTTACTTTCCGTGCCATGCAAGGTTTCTCTGCCTTTAATCCTTGTGCCGTGCATGACAGGGTCCCTAAGCTGGCGAATGCTGTGTGGGAACCGCTGGCCTCAGTCGCACAGAGTTCCCGGGGAGCAGAAAATAAATCTTATGTCCCAGAAGAAGGGCTCCATAAGCACCCTCTGTCCCCACAGTCGGTGTTGGCCTCAAGAAGTGCCTGAGGATAATAGGGTCTCCATTGCCACAATCAGCTGCATTGGACTACATATCTGAAACACATCTTGAAGACATTCAGTTCCTGGGAGGTCACCATGGTCTTTTATATCAGAAATTTATTTATCCACAACATGTTATTGCCAGATATACTTTCAACAGCACGGTTAGGACAGCTAAGCAGTAGCAGATAACAGCTATGCATACTAGGAAAAGTAACACTCCTTTTAATGGGTGTATATTTACATAGATTTGTTTAAATATTTCTCTTACAGTTGAATCTAGAACTTTGCAAGAGATTTAACATTCAGCGTAGCTTCACCAGCTCCTACCACACTCAAACAAATGGACTTGCTGAAAGCACGAACAATTCCATCAAAAAGTAAGTATAGGGATTTTCAGCAAGAACAGTGTTAAAGGGAAGTCAGACAGGCCATGCAAGAAGGTGAATCGCACCATTCAACATTTACACAGTCTATCTACTATGTCCCAATGCTGTAAGGCGACACTGCACAGCAGCTGTGTCCTAACAGTTCCTCGGGAAACGTCTCGGATAGCACACCCATAAAGCACATTTGGTTATTGTGTACAATAACTATGTTCTTATAACATATCCTCTGTCCACCACTTCAGTTATGTATACATTGAAACCAGAAACAGTGATTTAACCCTTGCTTTATTTTACAAATAGATCAAACACCTTTCTTAACAGAGGACTGGCGAAGTGTGTTGGTGATAAACTTAATACTTGGGATGAGTATCTTCTACCCATTCTGTTTTCACTGTGCTCAAAACCCAACATGAGTGCCCAAATGTCACCAATGCTAGTAATGATGGGATGGGAAACATTGTTTCCAGAACAAGTTCCAGAAAATTTTACGGTACGTGTCTTTGATGGCTGTAACTTTTCTTTCAAACATGTTACTGTGTGACTATGAGTCTTAGTAATAGAACACTATGACCCTTATTTTTAAAAGGTGCCCGAGGTCATTGAACCCACTGAAGAAGAGGTACGGCAGTCCAAGAAAGATTTTCTATCACGAAAAGAAGCGGATTCTGATTGTGCTTGAAAAATATTTCGAAAGCACAAGAAAGATAACAAAGGCAGTATAATAAAAGACAAATTTCAAAATTTGAAAAAACAACATTTGAGGTTGGGTAGAGTGTTCTTTTGCAGAATGCAAGAAGGAAAACAAGACAGGGAGGGTCGCTGGAACCTACCTATCGGAGACCATACAAATTTATTGGTGTAGTGGGTAAGCAAGTGACACTGGAAACCATGTCTGGGAAATGCTGAATAGCCATGTATAGTATAGGCCACTTGAAAACCTTTAAGGGACCTGCATAAGTAGTCTCTGAGAACATCTCAGAGGACAACGTCAAAATACAAACTGCTATTGACGACATTCAAAAAAACAGTCCCCCACAAAACTTGATTCAAAACAGCGATGATGAATGTCACAGCAGTGCTGACTGTTTCAAAAAAAAGCATTGATGTACTCAAGATGGAAGAAGAGGAATGTGTATGGAAAGCACTTCAAAGTGAGGAGGACAGTGATGGAGATGACCTATCTATGGAGGTTGTGGAAGACAGATAATGGTTTCAGAAAGGTAAGAACCAGAACCAATCATTGTAAAGTATTTTAAAGTAAGCTTGATTTGGAGTCAAAGTAAACGTTTCCTTAAAGAATAGACGCACTCACTATTGTGGGATGGAGAGAAAATAGGCAATGAACATGCCTGATATGTTTCTAACCGTCTTGTTATAGTACGATTACTGCAGACTGACCATGACGGAAGTCGAGTGGAGGCCAGAGTTGGAAATATTAGCTTCTACTGCAGTTTATTTCATGGCCTGAAGCCAGGACAATGGGTGACCGATGAGGTAATTGGCAAAAACAGAAAAAAAGGTATAATACCTGAATGCAGAAGAATAAATTGTGTAACAACCGTTTCTGTTGTTCGTATTTTGTGTGGTGAAGCAAGCAAGTCAAAAGGTAGGATGGTGTACATAGGTAGCGCATAGAAATGAATCATACAACTATGTTAAGAGCATGGGGAACGGAGAAATTGAAGTGCAAGTTTCCTCAAAGTGTTAATCTGAAAATGTAGTCTCACAATTTCAATATTCTTGCTGCTATGAAACGTACTGGGAAGTACTTTGAGTTGCATGCCACACTGTCATTACTTGACTGAATGAGTGGTACCGTATGTTTTAACATGCACTCTGGCTATAAGTCCCATGTTTCAAAGAACAGTGTTATCTCCTGTTGTATATAAAGTATTTCTAACAGTGATGATTGGTTGTGTGTATGGATGTATGTATGTGTTTAGGAATGAATGCAGTTAAGAATGCTGTTTGTGTGCTACAATGAGCAATGCATGACCTAAATCTTCTTGAGTGTCAGCAGGTACAAGCCATGTCATCTGTCATTTCAACTACCATTCTTGATGGCACTGCAAGATCATGCTGTTTCAGGAAGGTAAGAATGAATTGTGTCTGTTGACCGCTATGGGGAAAGAAAATTTGGTGACAGTCAGTTAAGACCCGTGCGACAAACCGTGAAATGTAAGGTTATGTGGAAGATTGAGAAATAGTAGCCCACTAAGGACATTTGGAATGGTAGTGTAATCCACATTGCCTAATTTGGGTCATTGCCATTTCTCTTCTATTTTTTGCACTGAACACAGACAGAAATGATAAAGAAGGATATAGTGCTGCTTCCTTTCAACTCATCAAACCATTGGGTGATTGGGGTAAGATATCTTTGTTGTCTAGAGTTTGGGATAGTATGCAGAACATTAAGTACAGCGCGAAAACTTAAACACACTGCTTTGTTGCAGTGAGGTACGATGTTGAAATTCATTACTTCAGAAAGTCCCATTGCAATGTAGCAAACCAAAACTTCTCTGTGGGTGGTGAAATGCAGAGGATTGATATAAAAAACATGGTTATTGTGCAGTGAGGGTTACAATGCTCTGCATGTAAATGTTACAACTGTGGTCTATCCTGGTGTACAGGAGTGACTGCAAAACATGATGTACAGAAAAGTAATAGTGATACACTGCCAGTGAGGAAATCTTTAATTACTTTTATGTCAAGGTATAATGCAGTGTTTGAAAAAATGATATTGGCAATAATTGTTAACATCTCTGTCTTTACACTGTCAGATAGCATTGATGGCCAAAAAAGAGTTGTTGATAATTGACCCGTTATGTCAGGAGAGGACATATGTTGAAGAATCGCTGAAGAATTGGAGGTGATTATAACAGAATTCTGTACAGAGGTCACAGTGTCTATACATGTGACAGTACTTTGCAAAACAGTAACTACCTGGGTAATATTGTCATAGTAGCTTCCTTAAAGAGGGGTGGTAGGTAGCATGATACATAGGTTTTGTTTGCCACATGGCAGACAGGGGAAAAAGTGGTAGGTGTGGTAAAACTGACATGATCACGTGGAAAGGAATGTATCTATGTGAGTATTAACCTGTTGAAAGGATTAACTAAAGCAAGAAGGAAAGAAGTCCTACATATGTAGGGTGAGGAAAGGCAGGATACAGTGATACATCATGCTACTCTTCTCTCCACCAATTCAGAGCATTTGTGTTCAAAGACACAAATAAACTCACCATAGGCTGGAAAACAAAGGTCCTGGAACACAAGGCACAAAGTGATGGGCACAACTGTGGACTACTCATCCTAAGGGTATTGAAGACAAAGTTTTAATAATAACTTGTATCGCTGTGTTATAATGTATTTTCTAAATAAAAATTATCATAGTTTGCAGAAACTATGGCTTCCGCTTATTTAGCAGAAGAAGATATCAGTACAGTGGAAACCGTGGAAGAGGCCATGAATACCTTTTGAAGAAAAATAGCAATTCGTTTACTGCAGGAGTCAGGTAATAACTGTGTTATGTATACCAACTGAGGCCACAAGATATGGTAAGGCAACGGGAATGTAAGTGGTTATTATGTGAATAGTTCAGTGGGTATCTCTCAGGTTTGCTCCTGTCATGGTGACAGTGTCTGAATAATGTGTAGAAGGACTATACAATGTGGATGCAGTGAATTGTTCCTCCTGACAGACCACGAATATGTACTTTGATTGTTAGCACTACCAGCAGTAAGTATAGTGAGAGTTTGAGAAAAGTATTCTGAGCTGCAAAGTAAAAATATTCTTATACAGTACAAACAAATATATTTTAGAACCTGTTGCTTCAGTGACAAGATGTGTATAGATAGCATTTAGGTCACAACATAAGCATCCTTACAAAAATGTGTATTGATTTTTCAGACAGCATGGAGGACTACTGCATATACTGCAACTTCATCACTTGCACACAGAAGAAAGATTGCATTATGGTAAGAAACAAAAAATAATTTATGTGGTTGCTACCCTTTTCAACTGCAAGTCACACAGTAACAGTAGGTAAAAAAAGTGCACCATTAGCAGCGATAAACAATAAGAACCACGATAAAAACATATCACGATAACAGTAAGGACAGTACATGACATAATGACATTAACAATACGACTGTACTCATAGCTGATTAAGAAGCTACAGCTACTCTGACACAGGCGCCACCTCAAGCCATCCTACCTCATGAACTGAGGGTAATGGAGGCGGGTTGGCTGGGGATGGGGCAGGCCTCGAGCAGCGCAGGGATGCTTATCTCAGGCCAGGTGAACCACTGTGTGACGTGTAGTGTATGGAGCTGAGTTCAGGGTGGCTTTTGAGCTGTGGCAGTTGTGGATTTCATGGGGGGGGGGGTTCCCTTCCACTTTGTCTGTGGCACAGCTCAATGTCTAAATGACATCAATATTACTGACGCCTCAGGAACACACACACACACACACACACACACCCCATGTTGGAGCAAATATGTAAGTTAAGTTTGTTTTTTTGGAAAACGCGAACTAATACGACGGAGCAATATCACAAGACTTGCACGTACACCCCACCCAATACACTATGTAAGGCTCAGTATTCTTGTATTAATTCGAGTGCAGTATTCTGTCACTAACAATGAGAGCAATCTCCTCAGTAATGATTATATGTTTAATAAATATTATTTATAGAGTAGTACCGGTCAAGAGAAATTACATTTCTCATTATCTGGCCAGTAATTTCATTCATATTCTCATTATTACTTTATCACAGGTCCAGTGTGACTCCTGTAAGAGGTGGGCACATATTCCCTGGATTCCTGGAGGAATAAATGAAGAAATCCTACATGATGGGCACAAGGAGTACAAGTGCAAAAAGTGTGCATAGTTCAGATGTTTAAAAGTATATTACATTGAATAACTGTTGTTTTAAAATACATTTTTGAGTTCTGTAGGAGTGACATATCTGTCATATCAATGGAGAATAGGAAAGTTTGATATTACTGTCCAAGCCAGTAGAGGAAAGAAGATGTTCATAACTCTGATTCATATGTTTACGTACCTGTTTTAGAATACTTTTCTAAGAACTCATTGTTCTTGATTCTGTACAGTTGTGTACAATAAAGGTTT
This sequence comes from Emydura subglobosa, assembly GCA_007922225.1. Taxonomy (NCBI): domain Eukaryota; kingdom Metazoa; phylum Chordata; order Testudines; family Chelidae; genus Emydura; species Emydura subglobosa. Next base: position 64,901 of record ML681564.1, read on the forward strand.
AAAAAAAATTTCTTGCTACTATAGGGGAGACTGAAACTTCAATATGGGATAAAGAAATAACAGGAAATAAAATAATTGTAATAAGACAAAAGGTCTCTACTGGAAAGAAAGCATATAACACAATCAAGGAAAACTGTACAATTAACAAAATATACCATAGAATGTCTCTGGATAGCAACACCATGCTTCATTAATTGCAATATAGCGGTAGGAATATACTCCCACCCATGAGACACTGTAAAGTAAAAAACATAATAAAACTTTTGGATTACAAGTACCCACATATTGAGTTTCTATGGGATACATAGATAAGATTTCCATAAACCTTACATGTAAGCTTCTTGTGGCAGGTAGTCGTGAAACAAAGTAGAGGAGGCGAAATCTGTGCTCTAATAGTAAGTGGAGCACTGATGTGGAACAAGAAGTTAATATAGATGAACTGCTTGGAAATAGGGGCCAGAGCATCATAACATGAAACACCCCTGTGGGAATTAAAGACACTGTAATAGAGGATTAAGGTAAATACATACCACAAATGCAAATACAAACAAAGAAAAGGGAAAACTAAAATACTATAGAGGAAAATGGAAAGAAGCTTACATGGGGGCAAGTGATGTGTACAAATACAACTGGGAAGGAGAGATAAGAATCTGAAGAAGAGGTCAATGAAAAAGAGAAGAAAGGAAAAAATTATAAAGGATATCAGAAACGGGGGCACATTTTTTCGGTAGTTCTATGTGTCATTGTTTGCTGAGTGTGGTGGTCACAGATTTACTCGTCTTATTGTGGGAAAAAGTGTGTGCCCTCAGATTGGGTGACTGGGGCTGTACTATCAGAAGCAGGGGCACATTTTTTTCTGAAATTTTGTGTGTCAAGGAATCTGAAGAAGAAGTCAAAAAGACAAGAAAGGAAAAAATTATAAAACATATCAGAAGCGGGGGCACGTTTTTTTCTGTGAAGGAATCTGAAGAAGAGGTCAAAGAAAAAGAGAAGGAAAAAATTATAAAGGATATCAGAAGCGGGGGCACATTTTTTTTATGTAGTCCTGTGTGTCATTGCTTGCTGAATGCGGTGGTCACAGGTTTTCTCATCTTATTTTGGGAAAAAGTGTGTGCCCTCAGATTGGGTGACTGGGGCTCTACTGAGCATGCACACAATGCGGTGGTCACAGGTTTACTTATCTGCCATCTCAATGGCAGAAACAGATGGGGGCACACAATCTGAGGATACACAATTTTTCACACCACACTGGCCCTACGGCCCTTCAGTCTCTTCTTTCTGCCCTTGGCGGTGGCATGGAACTAGCACTTGCTCTCTGTAAGTGCCATTCACCTCCTTTGATCTCTTTGTTAGTCAAAGTACCTAGTTAGTTTAAGTAGTTAAGTGCTGTAGTTTAGTAAGAAGTCCCTGATGGACTTAAGGTGGCCGCTCGGTATCTTAAGTGCCTGGTGGGAGAGCAAACAGGAAAGACAGAATAAGATATGCAAGGATTTTAAACAGTGAGCCCAGATGGAGAGTTCAGGTTTAAAGCCTTGTTCCTATCACAGCGCTCCGCTCTGTCTCCGGGCCATCCTGCCCCCTTTGTCACAGTGCTTCACCTCGGTGCGGAGCGCACCATCAGCACTGTCAGCACCGGATTCGATTAGGCACGGAGCAGCATCCCTGGTACCAACGACGAGGAGAGCGCAGGGAGCGTGGACCCTCCCCTGCGCTGTGGGTACGGGCAGGGTCGAGGACAGAGATGCACTGGCCACGGCCTGTCGAGTCCTCTCCAGGTCTGCATCTCTGATCAGGGAGCCACCCCTGACTCCTGGGAGTGGGAGAGTGCCCCTGCCAACACAGAGGATTTCAGACAGAAAGAGTTTTGTTGGCCTTCCTACGCCACCTCCACCTCCCACCCACCAAGGGAGAAGGGGCCGGGGTCCAGGAGTAAGCCCGTGAGGGTCCCCCCAAAGGGTGGTGGAGATCCCTGGTATGGGGAGGACGATCTCCTGCCAGACAGCAACCTGGGTAGAGTGAGGATGCTCCCCCAGCAAGTTGGCAGCACTGCAAATCCACCCTGGTACCAAACCCCTCAGGGCAGTGCCAAGGCGCTCTGGTGATACCGGGGTTCAACACGGTACCAAAGCTCCGGCAGTAGTGGGGCTCTCTGGCACAGCAGCCCCATGCAGTGTTGGAGCTCCCAGGGGCAGCGGGTCTATCGCGGTGCCACAGCCCCAAGCGTCCGAGGGCTCTTCGGAGCTGCCCCTCAGTGGTAGGCAGGGAAAACATGGTCCCTGGCATGGCACAGCACCCAGGACCAAGGATGGCCACCTGTGTAGCAGATTGGGTTCCACAGGGGGGACAGTCATCAGGACAGCCAACATCCCCACAAGATGTCCAAGCAGGTGGCAAAAGTGCTAGTAGGGGTAAAGTACAGTCTGAGGCCCATAAACACCGCTCCTCGGCTGAGGAATCAGACCACATGGAGGCACCCCCTAAGGGTGCATCCCTTCAGCAAGGGGAGCACCCGCAAGACTTGCTTCGGCAGTCTTCTTCCTCCTTCCCGGATGAGGCAGTCTCTGTGGATCACATGGAACCACTGGAAGACTCCAGGGCTTACCAGGAGTTGCTCAGGAAGGGGGCCCCTACCTTGAGGTTGGATTCCACCATCCTGCATGGAGGAATCATGGTGGCTAGGGCAGCGCTCCAAACGTCCAATGATGCTGCGGCCGTGGCGGGTAGGGCCATAGCCCCTGCCAGTTCCATGAGGAAGTGCTCATGGCTGCTAACCTCAGGCCTGACCAGGAGGTACAGCAATCTATCCAGAACCTTTCTGTTCATAGGTCAGCCCTCCTCTCCAATTGGACTGATGTGAAGTTGCACGGCCCAAAGGACTCCAGGGCCACACTTCGCTCCCTGGGCCTGCCTGTACACGTTCCAGGTGGCAGTAGTGGCCCAGGCACAGCAGTGACCAGGACCCCCATATAGTCCCTTTTCAACCCTATGGAAATAGGGACAGGTTAAGGCCCTTCTATCCTGAAGGGGCGCCCCCAAGGGTCTGAGACCCATACTAGACCTGAGTTGTCTGAACAAATATATCAAAGACTCAGGTTGTAGAGTTATTCTGAAGGTTTTCTCTGAGTGCTGTGTGAGTGCTTCAGTTTCCCCCATATGACACTCACGTACTTAGGTGATGGAAACCAGGTGTGTGACAATTGCAGAACCCACTGGAAGGCAGAAGGGCCTTCCCCAGCCACATGTCCACTGACCAGACCCCGTGGTCTGAATCAGCCAGATGCAACAGGTTATGGACTTTGGAGACCAGGAGGAGTTGCCACCTTGCCTGGGAAGGAGACAAAGGACTGGTGAGGGACAAGGGGATGGGTCTGTGGGTGGCTGGCTGGAAGAGGGCTGTCACCTGTGAGGGGTTGGGTGGGGACTGGGACCTGAGAATGAGAGTCCAGCTGGTAGTTGCTGTAACTTCTAAATAAGCTGCTACAAAGTCTTTCTACACTGTGATCCTGAGAAATATTAACCCCTTCTGACTTCCACTCTGGCTGTGAATCACTTCTGACTGCAAGGGGGGTGCATGGCCCCTTTGGGGGCATGTGGGGCTCCCCACAGTCCCTGCCTGGGGACACTCATAGAAGGATCCAGGGCGGAGCAGGGATGCAGAATGTTGGGAGGCCAGAGTCTGGAGGCAGCTGTACTGATATGTGGAGACCCAAGGAGGGCAGACTTCAATGCACTAGAGTCCTGACTTCCTGTGTCCTGAGTGGTTCCAGGGCATGATTCCAGGGAGATTGAGTCACACAGGAGGAAAGGAAGGATTTGGTGCAAGCATCTGGGTACAGGCCTGGTCCTTATGCTGTTATGCTGTATTCTGTGATGATGCCTGTACATTTAATAACAGAATGGTGGGGAACATGTCCTATCGCAGAAGAAGAAATAAAGCTGCCCTGCCAAGAAACCTTCTGCAAAGGATTGCAGAGTACCTGCATGAAAGATTCCTGGATATATCCATGGAGGATTCCGGGCCATTCCTATTCACATAAATAGTCTCTTCCAGGGCTAACCCTCTGCTTAACAGGAGCACTAATGTGGAAGACCATCCCCACCACAACACATTGTAATTATTTTCGCTTACTCCTGAATGAACTCAACAGGGGATGGAACCCCAGCACTGTGATTTACATTACATACTCACCAGATGTGCCTTCCACAGCATCTCGGTCAGTCATGCTGCTGTCCTGTGTCTGACTGGGCTGCTCAGGGGTAACAAACAACTCCTGGCTTTTGTTGAGAATGGATAATCCACTCACCTGCCTCCCGTTCTCCTCCTCCTGCTCTTCCTCATCGACAGACTCATCCTCATTGATCCCGGACTCGGATTCCCTCGAGGTATCTATGCTGCGTCAGGGGGAAGTGGTGAGGTCACTGTCTAGAATCGCATGCAGTTCCTAGTAAAAGCGGCATGTCTTTGATGATGAGCCAGAATGATTGTTTGCCTCCCTTGTTTTTGATACACCTGACTCAGTTCCTTGATTTTAATGTGACATTGCTGCACGTCCCTTTTGTGCCCTTCCTCCAACATGCAAAGTTATATCTTCTCATAGATATCCAGCTTTCTTATGTTGGAGCAGAGCTGAGCCAGAACAGACTCTGCTCTCCATAGACCCATGAGATCCAAGACCTGAGGTCAACTCCAAGCTGGAAGGCATTTGGAGTGTGCAGTCACCATGATCAGTTGTGCTGCCAAACTTCACGCTGACCAAACAGAAAATGGGAATTCAAAATTTTCTGGGGCTTGACTGGGGGAAGGGCTGTTTCACGTGTACATGGTCTCAGTGCAGCAGAGTGCAAATGTCCAGAGTTGTCATAGTGGAGCATTGTGGGATACCTCCTGAAGTTCAACAATGTCAATTTACACAATGTTGCGCCTACACTGCTGTTCATTCAACCTATCCACTTTGATTTTAACACTACTCTTCTCGCAGAGATGGTTTTATTAAGTGGATGTTTCCTAGACTTAGGTCAGCGGAACAAACCTGGCAGTGGAGACTGTGACCCTCCATGCCTAGGGCAGCCACCTGAAAATGCCAAGGTGAAGGCAGGCTGCAAAAGGAGAGCAGATTCTCCCAGCACTCGTGGGTAACACTGAAGTCAGACTTCCCAACCAGCCACAAACAGTGCTTCTGATTCCCCACACTGGTTATCAAGAAGCGAAAATAAAAATATACACAGCCCCCTTTACTGCATTTCTGTCTCTGGCTCCCAATCGACCCACTAGGTCCAATAAAGAGACCAGTTATTTAAATTCTATGCTGTTTATCAAAAAGGTTTCTCCTGACCCCAAAGGGTCAGCCACAGTACCGATCAATATAAGTTAAGATCTTACCCAAAATGCCATGCTGCCAGCCAATCCCTTTAGTAACCAAAACTAAAGGTTTATTATAAAAAGAAAAACAAACCATAAGAGAAATGTTAAAGGGTTAAAGCAATCAGACAATTACAATTGATTTGAAAGTCCATATATATCAGGTTTCTAGTAGAATTATGGAGTTTGCAGGCTTGTATAGTCCCTCTGGAGGGTCTCAGTCCTTTGTTTCATAGCTTCAGTTCAGTTCAGCTGGAGATGAGTTGACGCAGAGGTAGACAGTACACTAAAGCAAAATGGATCTTGTGCAGCTGCCTTTTTGTCCTTTGCCCTTTGCCATGCTACTTGTGCAAATGTACAGGAATAAGATAGAGTCCAGGACTCATCAGGTATATCCCTGGCTTCATCCCTTGGCCCATTTTACCTGTGAATTTCCCTAATGGGCCATTAAACTGGCGTATGTTCTGCAGCCATCCTATCTGGGATGTCTTGGCAGAGTGGAGAAATGCCTGAATTAATTAAATTCAAGAAGGACAAAGGCAAAGTACTTCCCTTGAGAAGAAATAATCAGGTGCACAAATACAGAATAGGAAATGACTGCCTAGAAAGGAATACTGCAGAAAGAGATCTGAGGGCATAGGGGCTTTCAAATTAAATAGGAGTCAACAGTATAACCTGTTGTAAAAAAAAAAAAAAACCTCATTTGGGGATGTGTTAGCAAGACACGGGAAGAAATTATTCCGCTCTATTCCTTAATGATAAGGCCTCAACTGGAGTCTTGTGTCCAGCTCTGGGTACCACATTTCAGGAAAGGTGAGGAGAAACTGGTGAAAATCCAGAGAAGAGCAACAGAAATGGCCGGAAGTCTAGAACACATGTTTGAAAAAACTGGGTTTGTTTAGTACAGACAAGAGAAGATCGGGGGGAAGGGGAAGAAAGGGGAGGGAATGATAACTCCTCAGGTACGTGAAAGGTTGCTGTAAAGAGGAGGGTGATAAATGGTTCTTGTTACCCTCTGAGTGTTGAAGGCCCAGTGCAATTGAGTTGCTTGACATTGTCCTAAAGGCATAGCATAGCTTCAGCAGCTTAGTTGGCCATTCTGACCCCTGTGACATGACATTTTCCCGTTGGCAGAGTTGAATAGGACTACTGAGTAACTGCAGATGTCTCAGTGTCTGCATACCACAGCAGATAATAAGACAAAATATATAACATGTGTGCTTGCAACTGCACATAAGTAACAGTAATGGGAACAACAAGTTATCTGTGAACATCTGGAATACAATTTCTCAGTGTCAAGAGGGATATTTTCATACCACCCCTCGTATTACCAAATTTTGTTTTAACAACCCTAGTTATTATAGTAAAAATAAAATATAGTCAAAAATGAAAACTCAGTGTAGGTAATTAGCTTATATAATAATTAATAAAAATAATTACATAGAAGCTCTTTATAAAAATATAAAAAGTCACCACTTAAACAAAGGGGCATGCTCCATCAACGCCTTATTCCATGAGAGGTGCTTCCAGTCAAACCAGAGGATTCACTGACACCTCAGCAGATCCCCTAAATAAAAGCCGTGCCTGTATACAGCCTTCTGAGTAATTGCTTAGCTCTCCAGCATTAGTAAGCACACCATATTGTAGTTAATTTTAGACTTTGTATTTAACCAGTGTATTTATAAAAAGCCTTGCACATTAAGCCTTATTGATCTGCAAATTGGGCATAACATATCTCACTAGCAATCACACTGATCACTAAACATCCAGTATCAATGATTGGCATCTTTGCTGGGTGGGCTTGATCAGCTGCGTGTGAGATGATCTTTGAGGTGTATGCTGCTCTAAATTCTATATCCCACTCTTCTCCTTTTCCCTCTATCCGGTTGACCCAAGTCAAGCGAAAAGCGAGCGATCCATCGGTTATAGCACCAACTGGCTATGAGGGGGCAGCACAGCACCATAGTCCCAGGGCCTGCAGGAATCTGGCAGGTTAGCAGCAACCTCCCTTGGGGTGTGTGGTGCCCTTGCATCCCCACAGGGGGTGCTGCTGCAGCAAGGGCCAAGGCAGGCAGAGCTCGCCCCACCCACCTACCGCAGTCAGGGGGAGCAATGAATTCAGGGCTGGCCATGCCAGGAGCCCAGGCTCACAGTCTGTCACCCCTTAGTGTAGATGGCATCATGCACTTCTTGGCCCAAAGTCTTCTGAAGGGAACCAGCCCTCGCTCCCTCTCCCCCCCAGAGAAGGCTGAACCTCAATGTCGGGCAAAGGGTGCTTCTATAAACTGCCCCCAGGATCCAGCCCAGAGGTGACTGCATCCCAGAATTGCATGAGGAGTCCCTGTATAAGCACCACCCCTTGAGCTCCACCCCAGAGGCAGACGCATTTCAGTGCCAGATAAGAGGTCCCTTTATAACCAGCCCCCCATACCCCAAAACTGAGGTTGCTGCATCTCAGCATTGCTGCTTTGGGGGTACATGTGGGTCAGGATCCAGAATCACCCCAGTAAGCTCCTAGCCCACTTGGATGGCCCCCTGGCTGCGTGGCTCAGACATGAATCCTCACTCCCACCCCTGGGGCTGTGGGACAGTTGACTTCAGAGGGGATATCAATAGCACCCTCTGGCAGCCCTTGTGGTAGCACCCTTCCACAGAGGTGGGTGATGTGCCATGGAGCCCAAAGACAGGAGGCGGGCCAGAGAGGAAGGGGCCACCTGCCAGCTAGTGCGGAGCAAAGATGTGGAGCAGGGAGCAGAGCAAGACTGAGAATGAAGAGAGGCTCTTCCCCACCTCAGCCTCCATTCCTATCTGCCCAGGCATAAGAAAGGGGGTGGGCATTGGATGCGGCCATTCCGGCGTGGCGCACAGGAGCTGTACAAGATGATGGGTGGGGAGCGAGGGATCTGGGGCTCCATGGCCCCCCGCTCATCCCCCTTGGTGGAGGGACAGAGTGAGAATTGGCAGCCAGAAAGCAGTATGAATTCTGCAGTTCCCCTCCCCCATATTGCCTCCCCATATCTCCTTCCTCCCCGCTCCATGGTTCCCCCTGCCTGACTTATGGTGTCTTTCCACGAGAAGGGGAGATTCCCCATCCCACAGGCACCACAGCAACCCCAGCAATCTCTGCAATCTCCAGCTTCGCAGCAGCAGCAGTAAAGGGTAGTGACTGACTGACACCATGCATCCCTATGCTCACCCAGATAATATAATTGTGTTTTTGGTTAGTGCAAGGTGTGTGAAATTAAATGTCTTTCATATGTTCGTGATGTACTGATCAATGTTGTTAGTGTAACATGTTTGTTGCAGTTTCATGTGAATGGTTATGAGACTGCACTATGTAATATTCCCCGAGATGTGTCCTTGTGGCTTGAAACAGATTCAGGCAAAACTCTCCAGGAGCAGAAGGCCTGTTCACACCTCATCAAGGCATGTATAGGATAAACCGAGCCCAGCCTTCCAGGAACAAAGGACTGGTCTGGGCATCAAAGGACGATCAATTGGTCTCTCAAGAGAGTTTTCTCCCTTTCCTTGGACACCTTGGAGCTCCGATGAGGTGATGCTCACAGACTCCAGACATGGATGAGTCCCTGTAAGGACATTGTTTGTCACCTGACACTGGGGGGGTGACAAAGCCCCAGAGGGGAGAAAGAACATTAGAGAGGGGAGATCTTTGCTAATTGCCATGCTCTCTCTCTTCCACCTCCATCAACCAACACCAAGAAGCAACTGAAGTGCTGACTAGAGGGAAGAGCCTGGTTGAAGAGAAACCAGTCAACCTGGAGTGAGAATCGCCTAAGTTTGTAAGGTTGCTGGAAGTGTTAAGCTTAACTTAGAATACATTTTGATTTTGTTTCTCATGACCAAATCTGACTTGTTATGCTTTGACTTATAATCACTTAACATCCTTCTGTAGATTATTTATTTGGTTGTTTGCTCTACGTAAAGCAGTGTGCTTGGTTTGAAGCATGTGGGATTGGAAATATCAAGGCTGATGCATACCAATTTCTTTGTTAAATTGACAAACTTATATGAGCTTTCATCATTCAGTGGACCGAACTGGACATTGTAACATGGAGGTTCCTAGGTTTGCATCTAGAACAGGAGTAGTGATTGGGGTCATTCTGTTGCATAATCCAAGGAGTAGCTGGTTAGTCGAATTCACTCAGTTGGGAGCAACTTACATCCTGGTAGCTGTGAATAAAAAACCTAGGCGTGCGGTTCTCACAGCAGAGCAGAGTAAGATGGGCTCCAGGAGTGGGGCACTGGGATGACACAGTGATTCACTAGCCCAAATTGCACCAGGGGAACATCACACATGGAAATGCCCTATGCCTGGCTTCCTGTTGACATGGCCCAGCTGCCATGGAGAAACTGCATCCACCATGTGCCTTAGACTTTTGGTGCCTAGAGCCGGACCAGGACCCCATGAGGGGTCGAGGGCTGCTCCGGGTACCATGTCTGAGTTCTACCGCCCTGCGACCCCACCTCTGGACATAATCACAGTTTAGTGTCTGCCAGCCTGCCCAACCTGGCCCGGCGGGGAGCTGTGCCTGCTGCAGAGTGAAGTGACTGCTGTCCTGCTCACTGAGAGGCTGCTGGGAGGGGATGATTGCAGCCTGCTGCTCTTGGCACTCGGGAGTCAGGTCTCCTGGATTTTATCTCCAACTTTGCCACAGACTCACCATGTGCCCTTCAGCAAGTCTCTCCTGTTTGCTGCCTCAGTTTCCCCATCTCAACTGGGTGCTGGCAGCTGGGATATGGCCTATGTGGGTGGCAGGGCTGTGAGCTTAGTGCAGGATTAGTGCAGTGCGGAACAGCTGGAGTACTAAAATCTGCCCTGCTTGTCAGTGCGTGTCACCCACCTTCCCCCTGGTCAGTGCCTCTCTTCTTCCTCAGCTGGCAAAGGCTGTTAGCCAGGATGCCTGGGTTCTCTTCCCAGTGCTATCAGTGAACATTTTCCAGTAAAAAGTGGCTGCTTTTCCAGAGTTCTGAGGGATGGGCCTCAATACCTCCATGACAGCAACTTGTCCAGCCCTGATCTGGCAACAGATCACAGGATTGGCTTTAAAAATCCTGAGATTTGGGTTCGCTTTATTTGCTTCTGGGTTATTTACTCAATTTGGGTCTAAACTTTTCTCTGCAGCCACAGAATTGGAAAAAAAAAGTATTTTATTTGCTTTTAATTAAAGCTGGAACTAAACCCATCAGTCCAGGGCTCAGGGTTTTTAAAAGAAAGACCACCACCAAATATCACTGTAAAATCTCAAGAGTCAGCAATGTCACAATCGTCTTGATTAGATCCTGCAATAAATGAGGCCTGTGAATTCAACTCACACGTGCGCTTGTAACTGATAACAAATGCCAGAGGACACGAAGCTATGAAAGGGGGAGCAGAGCGGGGATGTGGTGGATGGCAGCTCAGTCAGTGAGGGATGGCATGGAATTAATTCTGCAGGCCACTCATCAGGGGTGAGAGATCAATTTTTTCCAGGTAGACGAGGGGTGTGAGAGTGAAGCGCTGCTGGATGGCGGTCAAGAAGAGGAAGAGCTCCATACGGTCCAAGCCCTCGCCCATGCAGACCCGCTTCCATGGGGGAACAAACACAGTGACTTCAGACCTATGCATGGGCCAAGATGCATTTCAGGATCCATTGCTTCCCCAGTCTCGGTTGCCCTCCCTGCTTTGAGTTCAAGTGCCTTTAAGACCCTTTTCATGTTCCCTATATTCTCGGACTGGCCTCCAGTGTCAGTTACAGCAGCCTTGGGGCAGCTCTAACTCCTGCTCTGTCCCCTGGATTCTGGGAGGCAGGGAATAGCCACAGCACACTGATCAACCTGCTATGGACTTTGGGATTGGAGAATAGCACAGCGTAGTGCATTCCAGCCATGGCCCCGATCCACCCACTATGCTGAAGGTTGGGACAAGGCCTCTACACCAGCTCCACAACACTGGGGAGGCCCCTGGACTCTCTGGGGGCTATTTATGCACAGAGCACTCTGATTGTGGCTGAGAATTGGGCCCTCCCTCATAGATATGTCAATGGGGCTCAATCCCCAGGCTGTGCACATGGCAGTTCCACCAACCCATGGAGCCTCCCTGATTTACTCCATCTGAGTCCAGGGCCGGACTGCACAGTCACGTCCACCGAGGCCAGTGGTGGAGCAGACTCATTAGTGGGGATATTCAAACTTCCTCCCCTTGGCTTCCACCCCTTGTCCTACCTGCCTGGGCCCCAGCCCAGGGAGGCCACACGCACCCACGGAGAAGGGCATGAAGGCATCATTCTTCTGGAAGTCTCTTCTCTCATCCAGGAAGTGGTCTGGGTCAAAAGTGGCTGGATCATTGAACTGGGTGGGGTCTTTGTGGACAGAGAACAGCAGAAGGATCATGTTGGTGCCCTGGGCAGGAAAAGGCACAGCTGCAGCGCATGCATTTAGAGGATCTCTGTGCCAGTCCAACTGTCCTTCCATCCATCTGTCAGTTTATCCATTTACCCACTGTCCATCCATCTGCCTGTCTACCTATCTATCCATTCATCACCTGGTTAACATCCTTCCTGATATCCCTCTATTTTTTAATTCACGCATCAGTTTCCCAAACCATCTGTCTTTCTGTCTATACATCCCTCCTATCTATCTTGGCAATCCATTCATCTCTCCCCATACATGGCTGGACAGCCATCTGTCTTCGATGTCTTGTGTTTAGACACAACAAATCCTGAGTCCTGTGGGGGTGTTAGACTAAATGACCCTTGAGGTTCTGTCTTACCCCATGGTTCTGAGTCTACATCCATCTTCCTCATCCACCATTGCATCAGCGTATCCACATATCTGTCTGTTTGCACATCCATTGACTCCTCCATCCCCCTGCTCCTTGGTAGCCATCCATCCATCACATCTAGCCATCCACCCTTCTCTCAGTCTGTCTATCTATTTATCCAAAGATCCACTCTCTATCCTCTCAGTCCATCAGGATTATTTTCTATCCTTCTACCCATCCATCCATCTGGATTGTCCATCCATCCACCTTTCTTCTGTCTATCCATCTATTCAAACATCCATTAGTCTTTCTAACCATCTATCTTTCCATCCAGCCAATTACTCACCCATCTATAAGTCAAATTGTCAATCTCCTCATCCATATATCTAACTTGCCATCCTCTCTCTCTCCATTCATCCATCCATCCATCCATCCATCCATCCATCCATCCATCCATTGGGATCACATCGCTGAACCTCTGGACCTCGTGGATCACAGTGTCAGTGTACGGCATGTGCTCCCGGTCATCTACTGAAGGGCTGCGGTGCCGGCCAATCATCCGGTTAATCTCAGCTTGGATTTTGGCTGCGAGAAACAAGTGGGATGGAAAGCGGGTTATGACTGGGAAGGACAGCTTGACTTCACAGCTCTGTGAAGCAGTCATTGGCGAAGGAGGCAGCAAGGACACCCTAGATCTGGAGCTGATTACATCTGAGACTTGGCTGGAGATTTTGATCCCTGACATTTTGAAATATAGACAGTGGCTTGGATTTTCATCTCAACTGCCCCGGGATCAATCCAGAGTCAACGCTAACTGCAAAGGAGTTCCAGCTTCAGCTCCAGCTCAGACACCAACTCCCTGTGTGACCTTTGGAAAGTCACTTGACATTTCCCCCATCTCAGTTCCCCTCTGCACAGTGGGGATAATGATCCTCGATTCGTCTGCCTGTTGTGTTTAGACTGGGAAAATGAAGAGGCAAAAAAGTGTCTCACTTTGTGTCTGAGCAGCACCTGGAACAAAAGGAGCCCAGCTCTCACCCAGGGATCTGCACAGCCCCTAGTCCCACATTAGGAATCACTATAGAGAAAGTATCTGCGCTGTTTCTACCCCCTGCTCCCCACTGCTCACCGTGTATCTCCAGGTACTTCATGAAGATGAAGAAGACGTATCTCTGGGTGGTGCTGGCCGTCTCTGAGCCCCCGAAGAACAGGTGGTGTGTGCTCATCATGAGATTTTCTTAAGTGGAAGTAGATTAGTGGGTCCTGGTTTTCTTGCAGGGGGAGGCATACACAGCTCCTCAGTGAGTGCCTCCCTGCAGAATTCCAACCCACAGTGCTCTTGTAAGTCATTTCAGGAGAGGGGAGTGTCATCCCTACTGGCTGTTCCACAGATACATTTATGGGTCTACTGTTGCTGCTGGACATAGGAGTTAATCCTTTAACTCTGGGAGCAGAGACAGATGTTATTAACACAACGTCTCCATGGTTCACACTCCGCAGCTGGTGACATCCTCTCTGGACAGCCAGGGCTGAAGTAATGCTGGACTTTCAGGGTAACTATACTCATTCTCTGCAATATTCAGCAGAGGCAGGGTGCACTTCTCATTAGCAAAGAAGGGTTGGGAGTCAGGACTCCTGGGTTACAGCCCAGCTGAGGGAAGGAGTGGAGTCTAGTACTTAAGAGTTGAAAACTGGCCTTCAGGATTCCTGCATTCTATTCCTGATCTGCTGAGTGACTTTGGGCAAGTCACCTCCCTGTCCCATGCCTCAGTTCCCCAGTTCTAAACTATCCTGCCTTCTGGTGTGGAGCATCACAAGACTTAAGCTGTTACTTTTTCTGCAGGAAAGACTGTGAGAACCTTATGTAACAGAGCTTGGGTTACCACTTGTCATCTGTCCTGCCCCACCCCACAATGGATTAAGAAGATGCCACAGAGATTACCTCTGAGCAGTAACAAAGGCAAGAACCAGCATGGCTGGTGATGGAGCAGGGAGCATCTCCAGGGTTCTAAAAAAAATCTACAAGTGCCGGGAAGGATTTGGGGCTGGGCAAGGGTCACCTCAGCCCCGTATCTGGGTGCCATGCTGCTCCATGGGCTGGGCCACAAATCTTTCCATTCTAGCATTAGCCCCAAACAAACACATCTGCTCCTGGAAGCAAATTGCCAGATGAGGTCAGAGGCAGGTTTAATTTTTGGGAGAGGTTCTTGGGTCCTTTGAAACCACTTAAAAGATTGAAGGAATCTGGAGATGGGAAGGCTGAGCAGGGATATGCTCATGGATTTCCAATCAATAAATGGTTGTGATAAAGGGGATGGGGATCAATTGTTCTCTGTGTGCACTGAAGAAGGTGGGTCAAGAAGCAATGGGCTGAATCTGCAGCAAGGGAGATTTAGGTTCGATTTTAGAAAAATCTTTGTAACTCCCCAACTAGCAAAGCACTGGAACAAGTTAGCTATGGAGCTTGTAACAGCAGCCCCGTCACCGGGTTGGAGCAGGTTGGACAAACCCATCAGGGACGGTTTGGGGTTATTTACTCCTGCCCCAGAGTGGGTGTTGGGAGGGGTCTAAATGAGGTGTCCACTTGAGGTCCCTCCCTGCACTACATTTCCGTGGTTCTGTGATTGTTAATTGTTACCTCTTTGGGGCCGAGGAGTTTGTGACAACTCCAGGATCTTGCGGGTTGTTGCAGTGAGGAGGAGAAATTGCTGCAGGTTAGTTATTAATTTGGTGTAACCCTATTTATTCACAAGATTGCACAAACTCCTGTTTCCCTGATCAAAGGAGCCAGGCTCTTGGCTCACAGCTCCAAGCCTCAGTCAGCCGCCATCCCACCTCAAACCCGCTTTCTAGGTTTATCCCAGGCTAGGTCTAATTGGCTTTTTCTCCTTCTGCCTCTGTCTGGCCTGCCTACAGAGCAGCTGGGACGTGATTCCCAGCGTGGGTTGACAGACTCACACTGGCTGTTGTTGAGCTAGGGCACTAAAAAGGGCAGCGAGGCCACTCCAATACAATCCTGTCCTAAATCCTAGATACGTCCTCGGGCAACTCCCCTGAATCACTCGCCCCGCTCTTGTTATTTTCAATGACCTACCTCCACCACACCAAGCGTGTGTATGTCTGGGAACAACCCCTCCCATCGGCAACGTAGTCCAGCCCTATGTTCATATTTGTGTCTCTATCCTTATGTGGTCTCACACACACAGACACGCAGCCCCATCATCCAAAGCAAGCCCCTCCACCAGAAGACCCCTGGACACATTCTTCACATTCTCCACCAGCTTGGCTATGTGCCTGTGTTTTAGCGGGAACTGCTATTGTGTCAGAGACTTCTTCACCCGCACCCTGGTCACAAAGTAGTGGTTACGCCTGACCCGTAACAACAAGTTTTAAACCAATAAACCCTAACAATACCTGTATTACCGGAATACCTGGGAACCCCAGCCCTGGGCCAGGCCTTGCATTGTGCCATGCTCTGTACAAACACAGGACAACACTAACTGCATTTCTCTGGCACCCAGAGTCCACCCCTCCAAAAATTAGAACCCCAATTGTACCAGGAGATGCCAAACCAAGGGACAGTGCCTGCCCTACAGAGCTCACAGCCTGTACAGGCAAAGGAAGGAACATTATTCCCATGTCAAAAATAGGGAAACTGAGGCACAGGGTGGTCACGCAGCAGGCCAGGAGGCAAACCAGGAATAGAACCCAGATCTCCTGAGGCCCCGTCCATTACTCCAGCCATTTGGACACCCTGCATCCCATACTGATGCAGGTGGAGTTTTAAAGGGATCAATCTCCCCCTGACCTGAGCCCACAACCCTTTCATCTGCTCCATCCTGAGAAGGCAGCAGTCGATGAAGTCACAGGGGCAGTTGGGGTCGAAGGATTCCTGGTGCATCTTCACCCGCTCCAACACGAAGAGCTGCATCTGCTCCAAATTTTCAAAGATTCTGTTGTGAGGCCCCAGCAGGTAGGACATGGGGCTGGGGAAGAGGTTGTATACCTGGGAAGAGGTACCTGAGTTACTCAATGGCAGCACATGAGCTCTGTACATGTGTCACCCTAATGAATGGAGCAACAGTGCACTTGCATTATCACAGTGAGCTCTGTGTGTGCATTACCGCAGTGAACTCTGTGTGTGTTACCATTGTTGCAGCAAAATTCCCAGCATATGCCCACCCCTCACCCCACGCCCTCTCGGTGCCAACAGTAAAACCGTGACCTGACCTTATTAGGCTGCATCTGTTGTTTACAGCATTTAGTTGTTATGCTGTTATAAGAAAATCGCCTACGCACCCCAGTGCCTATGTTGTTCTCAGATAGCTTTGTTGCCCACCAAACGGGCTATGTATCCTGTGCCATAACAGCTCTATCCAAGACCATAGGCCTCGTCATAGTCTGGCACGTACTAATGTATATCCCTCCCCCAATCCAGAGCTACCAAACTTGTGCTGCATTCTCTAGTATAAAAAGGGGTACGCCCCAAATTGAGAAAGCATTTGCCAGCCTGTTCACCTGGACCGCTCCGCTTCTCCCGTTCCTGTACTCTGAGCGCGAATCGTGAAAGCCGGCCCGTACCGAATTATATGCTACGACTCCTTCTCTGTTCCTAGTGGTGAGATATAAAAAGTAACTGCTTTGCTTGTTTCTCTTCCTGCTTTATACGATAATCATTTAAGCTACGTATTAAATATTACAGAGTGTACCCCATATTCCTTAATAAAATTTTGTTGTATTATCCAACTGACTGATTATTGACTCTGGGGGATCCATAACCTGTCGAGACAACCATAACAAACAGGGAGGCGGTGTGCATTGCATTGCCATAATGAACAGCACAGCACTGTTTGCATTACCGTAATGAACAGAACAGCAGTGCAGGTGCATGCACATGACCATATTGAACAGTGCAGCATGTGCACGTTTCTTTATGCAGTTCATTACAGCGTGTGCACGTCATGCTACCACAATGAATTGTGCATGTGTGTGTCACGTTACTATAACGCGCCATACAGGATGTGAGTGTGTCTGTATGGATACGGGAATGTTACGGGGAGGGAGGGGTGAAGAAAGGGCTGAAGAGATCCCGGCTCCACTGAATTCAGCTGGGATACTCCCACGTACCCCTGCCCCATGCTGAGAACAAATGACAATAACCAACCCCTGCTCATCAACAACCGAGAGTCCTGCCCCTACTGTCCTCCCAGGGCCAGGAACAGAACCCAGGAGTCCTAGTGTAGCCCACTGGTCTAGTCCACGAAATCCCACTTCCTCCCAGAGCTGGGATAGAAATCAGGAGTCCGTTCCCAGCCCTGCTCCTGTTCTAACCTCTACCCTCACTGCCTCCTAAATTGGTCACTCTCTCTCTCACTCCATACACACACACACACGCCAGGACTGAGGGAAACTAGGAATCCAGGTCACGTGGAGCTGGCCTGTGACACTGAGTCTTGTCTAACACCACCTCGATCTAACACACTCTGCAGGGGCAGAGTCATTATCCCAGTTTTATAGGTGGGGAGACTGAGGCCCAGTGAGACGCAGGTATTTGCCCATTGTCACTCAGGGAATCAGTGGCAGAGCTGAGAATTGAACCCTGATCCCTCTAGAGCCGATTACAATCTGAGCAGCTGAAGGATGGCAGGGGAAACAGAGGAAGATACTGGTCAGGGCTCACCCAGCAGATTATTGGGAAACCCAAGTGCCTTGGCCCCAAGTTAGGTGCCTGAGCCACGAGGCCAGCTGGCCCCTCTGTGGGTCCTTCCCCACTTCCTCTGAGTTTGTAGGAGGGTTGAGATATGAAATCTGGGAAGGGCCATCCACCGACACCAGGTGGGGGCATGATTCCTTACCATTCCCTTGAGTGAAGCGGAAGAAGGTGGGCAGGTCCCCACGTGCACTGAACTCTTCGGCCTGGTCCACCAGGGCCTCCTTCACTGCCTGGTATCTGCACAGCACAACACAGGGCTGGAGACCCAGGTGAATGGTGTAAACAGGCCCATAGCGCTCACTCAGTTACAATCACAGAGACCCAAGGGTCAAAATATGGGGCCCTAAGTCAAACACAGAGCCCTGCAATTGTGACACCCATGCCCTTCTTCTCCAGCTACTAAACCTGACTCACTCCACAGATTTGGGAAAAGAACCCGGGAGTCCTAGTTCCTAGCCCTCTGCTTTAGCCCACTAGATCCCCCTCCCCTCCCAGAGCTCAGAACCGCACCCAGGAGTCTAGGCAACCTGTGACCCAGAGGCTATTAACACTTGAGCTGCACAGTGAGTTTCCAGCAAACCAGAGTTTTAATGGAAAATGCTGATGAGTCAAACGTGAAACATTTCTGACAGAATCCCCTGGTTTTTTAACAGAGTTTTTGCATGGCAGAGCTTCTGAGCAGGCCTGCCTTGGGCACAGCCCTGGAGCCAGGGCCCCCAGGCCTTCCAGACTGTCTGATTTCTGCACTTTGTTAAGCCAGCTGCCCCAAGAGCCAGGCAGCCCTAGAATCAGATGGAAGCCATGGGGTCCCTGCCCTGGGGCTGTCCACCTGGCAAAGGAGCAGCAAATGCCAGCACTGTCAAGTGAAATGGACATGGCTGTTGTCAGTTTCACTGGGGCCCTTCAGTGAGGCAGTTCAGCCTGAAACTGACAAGAATCATGTCCATTTCATTCAGATGGTTTCATAGATGTTAAGGCAAGGAAAGTCCCTTGGGACCATCTCATCTGCCCTCCTGTATCACACAGGCCAGAGAATGGCCTCTAAGTAATTCTTACAGCAGAGCTTTCAAAAAAAACTACCTGTCTAGATTGCAAATAAACAATGAGAAAACAAATCAAAACCATGTTTCCAAAACAAACTTTTTTGGGGAATTCTCAGTTCTTAGGAGAAAATTTTTTTAATTAAAAATTGGAGCAAAACCAAAATATCAAAACTTCTCATGAACCAGAAATTCCAAGTTTCAGCTGGTTCTTGTTGGGGGGAAGAGAGGGGTCAGAGGGCTGGGCATCAGGACACCTGGGTTCCATTCTGGGCTCTTCCACCTAGTTCCCTGCATGCTCCTGGCCAGGTCAGAGCCACTACCTGGGCCTCAGTTTCCCCATCTATAAAAGGACTGGGGTTACACACTTTGAGCTGCTCTGACCCAAGATGGCAAGGGTTGCCTAACCATTCATTTGCCTCCTGTGTCTCCATCCAGGGTTCAATGCTGTGCAAACCTGCCCCTCAGAACTGTCCGCATCACAGTAAATGTTAATAGAGCACAAGCAGGGAGATGTTCCCAGTGTGACCTCATCAAAACCTTTCCATCCAGCAGTGAATCCTTTGCTTTAATAAGGCCCTTGCCCCCATGCAGTTCTGTGTTCCATGATATTCATCATAACTATCATGCACTTTGGGAGCTGCAGGGAAGGGCTGGGATCTGGAACTCCTGGGTTCTATCCCCGGCACTGGCAGGGGAGTGGAGACTAGTGGTTAGAGCTGGGGGGATCTGCGAGCCAGGACTCCTGTGTTCTATCCCTACTGCTGGCTCTGCCACTGATTCCTTGGGTGGCCTGAGCAGAAGCTGCAGCACCCAATACAAGGGGAGCCCCGATCTCAACTGGGGTCTCCAGGTGCTATAATGAGGAAACCCAGGGGGGCTGATTCCCCCGTGCTAGTGCTGTCATTTGCACAAGTACATAAATCCAAGAAGCTGCACTCAGCATTTGGGTGAACAACAGCACAAGCTGGGATCAAGCTATGCTTAAATCTCAAGCTGGCCCATCTGCTAGAAGAGCTGCAGACCTGCTGTGAGCCCTCCCCAGGAGCTGTGCAAACAAATCAGATGTAGATTCCTTGTTCTATTGTATAAGTGAGATAGAAAGAGAGAAATGTTCCTGTTACTGTTCTGACAATGGTACAGCGCTGTTTAGTGTGGCATAAGTAGACTCCATCTTGTTAGTTTCTTGAAGTGAGCTCTTTCCTGAAACTTGTACTATTGAACCTAAAACTATCTTGATAAATTCTCTTTGTGTGAATGGGGAATGTATGTGCAGGGCATAAAAAGACACCAACCGAAACTGCTCTATGAACAGAAAGGGGAATAAAGACACCAACTGCCCTCCTAACCCTGAAGGGCGAAGAATACCTATCAAAGACCCTAATATACAGAAGGATCCACCCTGGGAACAAACGAAGTATAGAAATAAGAGAATAGTCATGCTTTCAATTAGCTGGTGATTAACAACTATACTGAACCCAGAAGCAGCATGACACAGCAAGGCCCATAGACTTATATGAGAGCCAGCAAGTATAAAAGATGGGTAAAAAAAATGGAAACTTTCAATTTCATTCTGCAATTGTCACCTTGAAGCATTGGATTCACTTCTGACAGAGGCCTGGCTCCCTCTTCGTGCCCAGCCTAGTTGGTCACTAGGCTGGTTCAAGCAACATATAAAAAGACTGGTAATTATATCACAGCAGCTTGCAGAACTTTATGCATGTGTGTGAATGTAACTGCTTTTTGATATTCTTACATTTACAGTAAACATGGCATGTTGCCTTGCCCCGCTGAATGAGATCCTGCTAGTCTTTTCTTTTACAAGTACAGAACTGCCAGGGTAGAATTATCCTTCCCACCCCCCTTAGCAACATCCACAACAGCAAATAGTAGCCAGAAATTTACTAGCATGGTGCAAACATTTCCCACTGTTCCCACGCCATCCTGTCTCCGAAGCCAACCCCTCCTCACCGCGTGAAGAGATTGGACAATGTCCTTGGTATCCAGCTGCAGCAGATTCCCCAAAATGGGCAGCGGGCATGGGCCCAGGGGCAAATGCCCTCTGTTCTTCTGGCCCTTCCCATTGAGGAACAAGAGCAGTCAGGAAACACAGATGACCAGCAAAATCAGCATGGTCGCACCAATATCCATGGCTCTGCGCCGGGTGCAGCACAGCTGGGTAATGCAAACCAGAGAAGCCAGGCTAATCAAACACAGGGGTAACAGCTCAGTGGGGGCTGCTGACTGCATATGTATTTAATGACTTTGGGATGATATAATTCCCGACTTCTCAGGAGGGAAAGGGGCGGGTTTCAAAACTGAGTCACTCAAGAGACAGGGAGGCTGTGTGGCACAGGTAGGCATGGCCTAAAGTTGTGTGCAAGCCACTCTCAAGCTCAGGGATGTCTCCTGTCCAGGTGAACTCTGGCCAGGAGGCTAAACTCAGTGACTCAGGCATGTCACATGCCCACTTTGAACCGAGGCACCTATCAGGCACCCGCTCATGCCTTCAGGTTGTAAGTTCTTGGCACATTCTCCCTTTTCCAAGGGCCAGGAGTGGAACCCAGGAGTCCTGGCTTCCCAGCCTAGCTGCTTGGCCACACTCCCTCTGATGTAGAGCAAAGGGCTCCTAGAAATGTAAGCGTGGGAAGGCTCATCTAGGCCAGTCCCCTGCACTAAGGCAGGGCTCAGTATAACCCCCTAGATCATCCCTCACAGGTGTTTGTCTGATCTGTTCCTATAAATCCCCAGTGATGGAGTTTCCACAACCTCCCTAGTAAATTTGTTCCAGAGCTTCACCACCCGGACACTTCGGATGGTTTTCCTAATGTTCAACCTAAACAGCCACCAAATAAGGAAACAGATCTTAAGATGTTTAAAGAAAACTGTCTGGGAAGGAATCACTTATCAACAGTCATGGTTGTAAAATCTACACTTCCTATTGTTTTGTCATGTGGTTCCCCCTTGTCTATTGTTTATTGGAACGATTTCTGCCTGCTTCATTGATTGTTTCTGTCTGTTGTATAATTAATTGTGCAATATAAATCAGCTGTGGTGGTGGGGTATGATTGATTGAAGAAAGTTTCATAATGCCTTAGGATTGATGTTTTGTAGCACTTTAGTTTGAAATGATTGGTTCAGGTCTAGCTAAGCAGGACCCAAATTTTAGCTGTATAAACTGGAGTCCATAAGGAAGTTCTTTGAAACCTAACTCAGAACACAGCACAAGAGGGTTGACAGATCTCACACCTGGCCAAGCTGAAGTCCCCAGATGATGTGATCCTGATTGGCCACCAGACAAAGTTTGTCTGCTTTGTTGCAGTGCTGAATAGTGTATGCTTACCATATGTAATGTGTTTTGGTAATTGTTAACAAATAGAGGTTAAGGATATTACTTGGAAAGACTCCTTCACTGGAAAAATCCTGCAAACCCACAGAGAATTACACCTGGAGTCCTAAGAATTGGGAACAGGCAGGTACTTCAATTAACCAGATACTTCAATGCCCAGAGCTCTATGGCCTGGGAATGGGTGACCCTATCCTGGAGCAGTTGTTCTCACAGTAATTATTTTGGTGGTTTCAGAGTGTGGCCACCAACTCTTGCTGGTGGCCGCATTGACAATTTTTCCTAATATACTCACTTAACATTAGGAAAATCAAATAAATATGCACATAGACATGTCCAAATAATGATTTCTGGGTTTTGATGCATCCATTGTCTGGATCAGAATATTAGCAAAAGTTCTGGAGCTCTTTCAGTGGAAAAGCTGCCTCACTTGCATAAAGAATTAAAGCTCCTGCCAAGTGGCTGGAGGGAGTTACTTGTTCTTCCCTGCAGAGCAGCCAGTCTGGCTACATGTGCAGCAATTGCCCTGCACCACCTGGCAGGAGACAGGGAGGGGGTTGCTGGGGGTCACTTGCACGGTTTCAGGGACGGGGGGAGAGGGGGAAGGAGATGAATGGGTGAATGCAAGGACCCTGGGGGCAATTGAGCTGCTGGCAAGGAGGAAGGGGATGGGAGTCAGGACTTCAGGCACCGGCGGCAGCCCATGGCTGGCAGGCAGGAGTGCAGTCCCGAGGGAGACACGCGGGGGGAGGGGGAAGTCACTTACCTTGGCACTGCAGTCCAACGGCGGAAGGTGCTTCACAGAGCCAAAGGCCGTGAGTTATTCGTCCTGCGGGGTTGCTGCTCCCAACAAGTCCCGGCTTGTTGTGATCAGATGAAACCTGGCTGGGCCGGGCGGATCCGTGAGTGGCTGCGAGGAGAGCAGAGCTCCATCCTCCCCGCCCCCTCTGGCAACGGGCCCCGCCCCGCGCTGAGCCTCCATCTCCCACCACGCAACAAATAGGCCAGGGGGCGGGCGCAGCGCGTAGCCAACCCGGTGAGGTTCAGGGAGCAGCGCAAGGTGATGAGCAGGGAAGAGAAGCCAGGGGGGCTGAGGAGACCTGCATTTTAGAGGAGGGCCCCCCCGCCAACACGGGGGTGGAATGTTTCCATGATACCGCTTGTTTGCTGGCCTAGAGGTGCATCGCCCCCTACCCCGTGGGGGTGTTGGGCAGATTCCATGGCGGTGGGGAGGGGCGGTGGGTTTGGTGCTTTTAAAGATGGGGGGTCTAGGGATGTGGGGCACCGTGTGCCCCCCCTCAGGGGGTTTGACTGAGAATTGGCAACAGAATGCAATGTGGATGCTGCAATATCCCCCTCGACACACACACCTTGCCCCCCATCTCTCCTTCCTCCCCCATGGCTCTCCCTGCCTGATCCATGGTGTCTCTCCAGGAGAAGGGGAGATTCCCCACCCCACGGGCACCGCAGTGACCCCGGCGACCTCTCTGATTTCCATGGAAGTTCCCCGTACCTGGTGTCCTCGGGCTGTGACCCAGCTGCCATGGAGAAGCTGTGTCCCCTGCGTGCCCTAGACCATCGGTGCCCAGAGCTGGGCCAGACCCCCGTGGGGGGCGAGGTCTGCTCTGGGCACCCCGCCAGTGCTCTGCCGCCCTGCGACCCCACCTCTGGACAAAGCCAGGGCTTGGTGCCTGCCAGCCTGGCCCGGCACAGCCTGGCGGGGAAGCTGTGCCTGCTGCAGAGCGAAGGCGCCACCGTCCTGCTCACCAAGCAGCTACCAGGAGGGGATGCTGACAGCAGCTTGCTGATCTTGGCGCTCGGTGGGCACGGGGAGCCTGAGCCCAAGCGAAGGCTGCTGGAGGTGGACTCAAAGGCAGGCGAGCCGGCCAGACTGCAGTGGGAGGAAGGGGCACCGCCTGGCCGCCTGGCACTGAACAACATGGTGCCCTGCATGAGCTACTCTGGGATCTGTGTCAAGGACGGGTTCCTGGGCGAAGCCCTGGGTGCCCGGTGCTGGCCGAGGTGCAGGGGCTCAGGCGCGGCGGCAAGCTCCGGGACGGACAGCTGGTGAGCCAGCGCAGCCTCCCGTCCCAGAGCATCTGCGGGGACCAGATCGCCTGTGTGGAGGGGCATGAGCCCGGCTGCCAAAACATTGGAGCCCTCATGGCCAGGATCAACCAGATGATACTGCAGTGCACTGGCCGCCTAGGTGGCTATGTCATCAACGGCAGGACCAAGGTGAGAGCCCCGCTCTGGCCGCTAGGACTCCTGGGTTCTCTGCCCAGCTCTGGGATGTGTGAGGGGTCGATTGCTTAGAGCAGTGGTGGGTGGGTTGGGAGTCAGGACTCCTGGATTCTATCCCCAGCTTTGCCACAGTTTCCCCATCTCAGCTGGGTGCTGACAGCTGGGCTATGGGCTGCATGGGTGGCAGGGCTACAAGCTCAGCACACAGTCGGTGAGTGCTGGGGTCTGGCTGTTGCCAGCCCTTCTGTCTGTGACTCACACGCTGTCTTCAGTAGCTTAAAGGCCCCATTTCTCTGGATTGGTGAGGGCAGCTTAATGCCACCCTCACGGACTTAGAGAGCCAGCGGCCTGGGCAAACTTGGGTCTGCGTCTTGCCCTTGCCCAGCCAAGCGTTTCTTCTGAGCCAAACCCTTGGGCCCAGATTCTCAAAGGTGTATTCGGGCATCTTACTCCCAGTGGGAGATAATTGGCTCCCAACCCCCCTTGCTCTAAACACTAGCCCTCAACTCCTTTCCCAGATCTGGGGATAGAACCCGGGTTTTCTGGCTCTTTTTCTGGCCTCACACCAGGGCTGCTGGATATTGGTCTAGGAGCAGGAAGGCTGCAGAGAGAGGCTGGGTGGGTGCTGCCAGTGCACGGCAGGGTTAGCTGTCGGAGCAGCTGTGCCAAAGAATATCCCCTGTGGCCAGCTGAGAAATGCTGAAACTTCTGGGTTGTATCCCAGGCTCCTTTGGGTGCCTTGACCATGCTGCTCTATGAGGTCTTTCTTGGTGCATCCTCAGAGAACCCGTGTGCCCTGATGGGGAATTGTAGGGAGGCTTTGGAGGAGCTGGCCCTGGGTCCAGACCAGCAGGATTCCCTTAGCTGCTGGCTGAATGTGCTCTCTCAAGCTGTCACCTGGACCCCCTTTCTGAGCTAGACAGATTGCTGGGTCTTATCTAAACCATCAGAAAAATTGGATTGATTTGTAAAGTGGAAAAGGAAATCACTTTCAAGCCCACTGTGTGGATGCTTTCATTCCAAATGAATATGGCCTGAAATGGATTTGGTGTCCTTCGCTTTCAAATGGAAGGCCTCTGAGTCAAATTAAGGCTGCTTTAATTCAGAGTAAGAGCATTGCCACATGGGTTTAATGGGGTTGAAAACTACATCTTTAGTTCATTTGGATTCGCTCCTGCACCTGCCCAGTAGGACTCCATCCCCTCCATTCTTTTACCCCGCCCCAGTGAAGTGTGTTTGAATTTGAATGTGGGTGGGATACGAGTTAGGGGCAGGATCCCCCAAACAGTTCTGTCTTGCGGAGACCCAGTTAATGGCTGGATCCCTTCCCCTCCCACACCTATGGTCCTCCCAGCTTGCAGGCTGACTCTCTGGGATGTCCTCAGGCCTTTTGCTGCCTTTCTGCATGGTTGTTGGAGAACCTGGAGGGCCATGCTAAGAGTGGTGGGCTGCCTTGTCCCGCCTCACACACACACCCTGCTGCTGTTGTGACCCACCCCAGAGGTGGCTGTATGTGGCTGTGTAGCATGGGAGGAACCCCAAGATTGGCAGTCCTTCCCGGCAAGGAAGGTCACTGAAGAAGGAATCTTCCAACAGCCCCTCCCCACCATCCTCACATGAATTAATGCAGCACAGGAGGGGGAAAGGACCTGACCAAGGTCACAGCTTGAGTCAGTAGCATGGATGGGAATGAGGGTAGGGCTGGGGTTCAGGACTCCTGGGTTCTATCCCAGCTCTGGGAGGGGAGTGGGGGCTTGTGGTTAAAGCGGGGGAGGGCAGGTGCTGGGAGTCAGGACTCCTTGGTTCTGTCCCAGCTTGCGGGGTAGGAGGTTGTTGTGGTTAGAGGAGTCAGGGGGCTGGGAGTCAGCTCCTGCAGGGCCTTGGTCTAGGCATTAGGTTACCCCTGAGCCAGCTGGCTGAGAGCCCCGGGGAGAGAACAGGACCCCTCCCCGGTTGGATATGCCATCATGGGATCCCTCAATGGCAGAGGCCCAGCAAGAGCCCCCACTCCCATGCCAGCAACTCCAAGGGGGTATTGCAGGGTCCTGTGCAGCCTTTAAAAGGGCAAAGGCCCCCTGAGTGTATGTATGTGTGTGTGTGTGTGTGTGTGTGTGAGAGAGAGAGGGAGAGAGAGAATCAGTCCCCTAAAAGGGGGGGACCCATTGCCTGGTGCTGAGATGTGGCCATCTCTGGGAGGGGCACAGAGGCTGTTTATACAGGGATCCCTCTTCCAGTACTGAGATGAGGCTATCTCTGGGTTGTGGTGTGGGGGCTTTTTAACAGCCCCCCTGCAGAGCCCCCAGGTTTAGGGGAGGAAGGAAAGGTGTCCCCCACTGAACCCCCACCCCAACTCCGCAGCCTGGCACTTCCCATCCTGATACCCAGTAGTGCCTGGTCGTGATTGGTGCTGAATTATTGTAAGGAAATCCTGTCTACCCTGGAGCTTTTTGCAGGGGGTGACCCTGTGGTGGAGAGGCTGAGAGGTCCGGACTGGAGGGATAGCGATGTTGGTGGGGGAGCTGGCAGACTGGGATTAGCTGTCAGGGTCCCGACTATGGTGTCATTTTTCCCAATCTCTCTGGCCATTTTTTGTGTGAAAGGATCCAGGAAAATTCCCTTGGGGGTGGGAAACCAGGAGCCTGGCTCCCCCCACCCCACCATGTCACAATAGCTCCAGCTGGGGCAGTGGGTAATGGATCCCCCAACCCCATATAAGGGACCCCTCCATCCTTTGCCTGCCCCCCACCCCAGGGCCTGGGATGGGGAAAGGGAGGCTGACTCTCATCCAAGCCTGCCATCAGATCCATGTTTGCCAGGATAAACTCCCCTGATCTCCTCCCCCCGCTGCCTTCCTGGAACTCCAGCAGGGTCTTGGCTGATGCAAAGGTGGGAGCCAGTCTATGGGGCAGCTGCCCAGCGCGGGTACTGGGCGGGAGAAGGAGGCACCCTTGCTGCTGCCTGGGTGCTTTTCTCCAGCACCTAGGAGATCTCAGGGCCCCGCAGTGATGCTGAGATGTGGCCACCTCTGGGGTGAGGCAACCGAGTCATGTCCCTGGGACTAGTGTGTTAGAATCTGGGATTGTGATGGGGGAGGAATGCTGGGAGCCAGGCCTCCTGGGTTTTCTGGGAGGGGAGTGTTATTTAGGGGATAGAGCAGCAGGGGCTGGGAGTCAGAATGCCTGGTTCTGTTCCTGGCTCTGTCGCTGACTCACAGTGTGACTTTAAGGACAGCCCTTCTCCTCTACATGTCTCAGTTTCCCCCTGGGACCAATAAAATGCAGTGCTTTGGTGCAGGGCTCAGCCTTGTCTCTGGCCCAGCCCCACCACCCTGGGCTGCCTTGACCCTTTAAAGCCTGGGCTCTGGGCTGCTGGTTCAAACCCTAGTGACCTATGTTGGGGGGAGAGGTCAATTCTAGGAAGGGGAAGGGTGGGGCAGCACTCACTGCAGCTGTCAGCAGGGGCTTTAGCCCTTTCCAGGCTGCTGTGCAGTTGGAGGGCAGGTGGCAGCTGGCGCTAGTGGAGATGGGGTGGTTTTCACTAGTCTCATCAGACCCCAGAGACCGGAGCCCCCTCACACATTCCTTGCCCCTTGCCCTTCCCGAGGCCCCCTGGGAAAGAGCAGCTAGTGCAAACCGGGATGGGGCTGAGACCTGACAAATTCAGTTTGCCTGTGTTGGAAAAATATTCCAAATGAGGTTTGTTAGCCCTGCACCAGATAGAAAAGAGATCCACGCAGGTAGTTGGTCAGTCTCCAAGTTTTATTTCTGCAGAGGTCGGACACTTCTCAGCAAGTGGTCAGTGTGAGACCCCAACGGCATGCTCTTTTGCATATTTATACAAACATAAACATAAACATAAAATTACATATGCATAAATTCTTAATGCTTATTGGTACACTCAAATTATTATTATTATTGCTATTGGCTTTACACTTTCTACATCTTCTAACTATAAAGATATGCCTAACATAAAAGATAAGGGCAAAAGATTTCAACGTATCTATCAAAATTGTCTAGTCAATTTCCCAAGACTGAAGAGAAAGCAAAAACTACTATAGGCTGACTCCTCATTTCTCCTGTTAATCTTTCTCTCTGACCTTGGCAGAGATAAGCACCATAAACACAGGAAAAGGAGGGGGTGGGTGATTTCAACAGAAAGCAGAACACTAAAAACAACTAAAATGGAGTAACTGTGGTCAAGCAAACAATTATTTTCCTTCAATCCCCCGTTTGAGCCATACTGTATCACCAGTTTGGCTCACTAAAAAAAAGCTTGATCTACTCTTTGTTTAAGTGCAACAATGTCAACCTGAGTCAACAATTGCAGGGCAGGAATACTGGGTTTTACAAATCGGGTAAAAGCAGAACACACAAAGGGCAAATTACCTAAGCATTGAAAAAAACAACATCCAAAAATACAAATTACAACAAACAAAAAAATAAAAAAAAATAAAGACTTAAGCCATTGCATATCTGGTAACCATGCAGTTAACCACCCCCACAAATCAAATTTACCATCAGACTGCTTGATTTTTTCTGCTAAATGGTGGAGATCAGCTAGACGTTTTTCAATCAATGAACTGTGGTCTGATAAATTAAAGCAACACATCCCTTGGAATTCTTGGCATCCATGATTATGACGTAGCAAAAGATAATCTATTGCAAGCCGATTTTGCAGGGTGGCATGGCGAATGTCTTGTAAATCCTCAGCCATGGCTTGAATCAAAGTGGATGTTAAATTAATAGATTTTACCAAGGCACATGCCACCTTGGATATTTCCTTGTAATTAATAACAGTAAGTCCAGGGACACCCACTAAGGATGTAGCCAGGGAAATGGCCTCAGCTTTAGAAAGCAAATCAACTGAATCATCACAGTCAGGACCCAACTGCTGCGGGGTATGCTGTAGGCGAGAGGGATAAGAACGATTAGGGGATAACACTGCCAAGGCAGAGGTTACTCTGCCTATAGCACAGGGACCCCCAGTGGCGTTGGCAGGAACATAAGTATAAGCAGTTAAACCACAAAATAAAAACCACCCTTTTGGTAAATAAAGGAAAGTGGTAAAATAACTACTATAGCTAACACTACTACATTCTAATTCTTTAGTAGTGGTCACATTAACACACTTCTTAGTACAATTAACAAATTGAATATAGTCATGGGCTCGAGTTAAATTATATAACTGAAAGGTGAGTTGATGGGCATTGGTCCACTGTGGCTGGGGCTTAAGAGTGGATCCCCACCAGGGCAGGTCCCCCACTACCAGGTGGAATTGTTGTAGCCTGCTAATTGGGTATAGGCATGAATATTGGAAAAATTACAGGCTACCCCAATAAAACAAGTGGTCAAAGACGACCCCACATTATCTCCCCCCGTCATACAGAACGCAGTGGAATTTAAAGCAGTACGAGCCATTTCTACCCACCAATTGTTATGGGATAGATGGATCTGGCTTTCATAAGGGGTATTTGGGGTGGAGTCTGGGGTGGAGCTCTCATGCCCTGTAATCAGCCAGAAATAACAAAGGGTGAAAACCAGAGGGGAGGCAGAGGTGTCAAAAACCTGGACTTTCACCATTTTCTCTATTCTCCAGCACAAAAATGAAATGTCAATAATAAGCCCACTGATCGTACAAACAAAAAAAATCTCAGAAGTATTTTAGCTCAATAAACATATTCTAGGTTGGTTCAGTAAATAGAGCAATAGTCCATTCATTAGAGTCTGGCTGTCGGGTTAGCTTCAAAGGTGGTACCACAGCCGGGGTACTGTCATCATATACTGCTGGCTTCACTTGGGAATGGTGGATCCAGGCGGACTTCTCTGCAACCTTTACTGCTGTATGGGTAGTTAGCAGCACCTGGAATGGTCCTTCCCACACTGGCATTAGGGGACTGGAACGTCTGGGAGTCTTTATCCACACGCGGTCACCAGGTTGGTAAGGGTGCACCTCACAATCCAGGGGAACTGGCTGGAGTAGAGCTCCTGCTTTCTGTAAAAGTAAAAAACGCTTACGCAAGGATTTCACATACTCATATAATTGGAAATCCCCTCCCATAAGAGTTCTAGTAAAAAGCTGAAATTGCTTTGCCATAGCAGGGAGATGTCCAAACAACAGTTCATATGGGCTAAGACCAATATCTTTCCTTGGCTTATTTCTTAATTGAAACAAAACAATAGGTAGGACCTGGGGCCACTTTAATTGTGATTCACGGCAAAGTTTTCCCAATAGGGTTTCTATTTCCCGGTTTACCCTTTCCACCTGTCCCAAACTTTGTGGATGGTATGGGGTGTGTAGTTTCCTGGTAATTCCAAAAGCTGCATACACCTCGTTCAGGGTTTCTTCAGTGAAATGGCTGCCTTGGTCAGAGTTAACCACTTGAGGGAGCCTGAACCTAGGGATGATCTCCTTTAACAAAAAAATTTCTTACAACAGTTGCAATTGCTTTTCTGGCAGGGTTAGCTTCAACCCAGTGGGTTAACTGATCAACAATCACCAGCACATATTTGTAACCTTGGCAGGCTGACAAGGAAATAAAATCCAATTGCAAGTTTTCAAACGGTAAAACTGTCCATGGCTGGGGCACCTTCTTTTAGATCTTTCCGGGATACTGCATTAAAGGCTTGGCAAGTGGGGCAGGATTGGGTTACCCTTTTTGCTACCTGATGGACTCCAGGAGCGAACCATGGACGCAGGATGGTATCTGCAATGGCCGCCGCCTCATAGTGCCCCTGGCTATGAATCTGCTGGCACATGGGTCTTAATAAAAGAAAAGGTAAAATGGGCTTACCTTGGGGAGTCCACCATAATCCCTCCTTTTCCACTGCCTCATAAAGCCTTACCCACCGGGCTTTCTCTTCTGCAATTATGGCATTTGATATTTCCTTCTCTTGCAACCCTGGCATGAACACTGGAGCACACACACTCAGTGCCAGTGGCTGCAGAGCTGCTTCCTTGGCTGCATAGTCAGCTTGTCTATTCCCTTGGCTGATGTCATCCGTAGCATTGGTGTGAGCTGCACAGTGCATGACTGCAATTTCTCTGGGTAACATAATGGCATCCAGCACATCTTCAACCTGTTTGGCGTTAGCAATTTCACTCCCCGTAGAAATGAGAAACCCTCGCTGCTTCCATAAGGCTCCTCCAGCATGGCAAATTCCAAAGGCATATTTAGAGTCAGTATAAATATTGACAACTAAATCCTTGCTTAACTCACACGCCTTAGCTAGTGCCACTAGCTCTGCTGCGTGGGCGCTGAGTGAAGTTGGTAGTGGTTCCGCCCACAGCACTATGAATAGGGAGGTCACTGCTGCTCCTGTATATCAGTGACCCTCCCGCATAAATGAAGAGCCATCTGTAAATAGAATCCGATCTGGATTAGAAAGAGGTACATCTGTTAAATCTGACCGTGGCTGCTCAACCACATCTACTACCTTGCAGCAATCATGGGGCTCTTCTATCAGGTCAGGTTCTGGTAATAGTGTCGCTGGATTTAATATGGAACACCTTTGAAGGGTGATGTTTTCTGCTGCCAGTAAAATCACTTCATACTGGGCAATTCGTTGGTGGGAGAAAGCTTGGGTCTTCTCTCGTGTCATAAGGGCTTCCACCTCATGAGGCACAAATACAGTCAAAGGATAGCCCAACACAAGATCTTTACTCTTGGTAATCATTGCAGCTGTGGCTGCAACAGCTCTTAAACAACCCACAACTCCTTTGGCTACTGGATCTAGCTGGGCAGAGTAGTAAGCTACAGGTCGTCTTCTGGGTCCAAAATTCTGGGATAGGACTCCGGAGGCCACCCGCCTTCGTTCGTGCACAAACAGCTGGAATGGCTTTCTGTAATCAGGGAGTCCCAAGGCTGGAGCTTCACTTAACACATGCTTTAGCTCATGAATAGTTAATTTCAACTTGGCAGTCTCTTCAAGAGGCTCTGGGACAGAGGCTTTAGTTAACTCAACTAAAGGTTTCACAAGTTCCCCAGAAGCAGGAATCCAGGGTCTGCAGAAACCTGCAGCCCCCAAAATAGCCCTTACCTGTTTCTTGGAGCATGGGAGAAGCTCTGCAATTCTTTAGGCCAAGTTAGTTTCCTGTCTTCAGCACTACATGTCATCACAAAGTTCTCCAACTTGTCTAGGGGCATATCTAATTTCACAGCACCAGAGGAATCACAATGCAAAGTGGCCTTCAGTTTACACAGCAGATCCCTCCCCAACAAATTAACTGGAGAGGATTCGGTCAACAAAAACTGATGTTCCACAGTTAAAGGTCCCACAGTAACTAATGCTGGCGCAGTCTTAGGAACTTGCATAATTGTTCCGCCCACCCCCACTATAGCTTCATTCCCATCAAGTTTGTACCCTGCTACATTTGCATCTACCACCAGAACCGACTTTGTTGCCCCAGTATCAATTAAACATTCATAGTTTACATTCTCCACGGTTATGGTTACATATGGTTCCTCCCCCTTTTTATAACACACAGGTATATTTAAATAACACAAATTATCATCACATGCACTTTCAATATCCTGGAGCTCGAGGTTTTCCTTTAAAAGTCATTGTGAATAAGAGTATCCCTGGTCAGGCATAGTCAGTTGCCCTCCAGAGGGAGGTGGAGGAGGAGGTGGGGGTACCCCTTGCTGGTATGATGAGCTGTATGGAGCTGGCATGACAGTGTAGGCATTAGCTTCCGAAGCTAGGCGAGTTGGGCAATCTCGCTTAAAATGTCCTGGCATCTTGCACCAAAAACATACTGGCGTTTCTCTTGTATTTGCAGCTTGCCCCCCCGCTCTTCCTCGTGCTCTGCCTCTGCCTCTAAGGAAATATCCTCCTCTCCCTCTCTGGGTCAACTTTGCATTTTGCATGGTCACAGCTAACAGCTTGAGCTCATCCTGTTTTCTTTTTCCTTCTTTCAATTGTTCCTTTATCTTTCGTCCTTCAAACACATATGTGGCAATCCCCCTGATTTCTGATATACTTTTTCCGTTCCATCCTGGACAAGATTTGTGAAAATAATTTTGTATATCATTAGCTGACTGATTTACAAATGCTGCAGCAATAGCCTTACAATCCCTTGCATCATCAGGTTTAAGCTGGGCATATCGAGTTGCCCCTTCACAAAGCCGCACATAAAAGGCATCTGGGTTTTCATCAGGGGCTTGAACAATTTCATTAAATTTTTCCCAATTTATGGGTTTCTGCCCTACTTTCTCCATAGCTTTAAACAAGGTTTCACGAGCATGGATAAATAAATTCCAGTTGGCATTATCATTATAATCCCAGCCAGGGTCTATCTTTGGCCAATTGGCATTGTTTGTATTGTCCTCCCCTTCAAGCTTAATAGTTTCATCCACAATAGTTGCCCGCTTGTCAGCGGTAAATAAGGCTTCCATTAATTGTCCTATGTCTGCCCAGGACGGATTATGCGTTAGGACAATAGTCCGGAATTTTCTGATAACTGTAACAGGGTCTTGTTGAAAGGAGGGGGTGGTTTTTTGCCAAATAATCAGATCCCCAAGGGAAAAAGGGGTGTGTACTTTCAGTGAGCACTGTGTTTGCCTGTCGGGTATATATTGCAGGCGCAATGGGGCAACGGTGGTGGTGGTGGTGTGCTCTCCATATTTCTCAGCCCTGAACTTGCATCCTGTGCGGGTATAGCCGGGGCTTGGCAGGGGAGGGGGGTCACAATTCCTCATACTGCTTCGTTTTTTCCTCCCAGCCTTCTCTCTCCTCCGCCCCTCCCCCCCCCCGCTTCATCTTCACTGATATTGCTGCAGCTGCTGTCGTCCTTATCTAAATCTCGCTTTCTCCCACGGCCGCTTTCCTGGCCTAAGTCTCTACACTCGTCTGCCTGAAGCGGAGCGGAGACAAAAAGGGAGGGGGTGGCTGTCCGTCCTGTGGCAGGTCTGCTAACTTGTGAGGCAGGGGTTGGTTGAACAATAGCTGGTAGGGAGGCAATAGGGGGTAAAAGGGGATACAAAGGCTCAGGTGGTTCCTCTTGTCGGCTTTTCAATAGCAAAGAGCTTGGAATATAAGGGGGTAGAGTTTCCCCCTTAATTGCAGGCATTGTTGTTACAGGGCAAGCTCCAGTAGAGAGATGCGCCCAACAATACCAATAATCCATCTGCCTCAGGGCTTTTTCTTCTAGCTTATGTCTTAGTTGTTGTAGCTTGCAATAATCAAAGGTACCATAGGTGGGCCAAATTTGGGTATCCTTGTAGTAGTATTTCTGCCATTCTATATTTAGTTCTAGGACTCAAGTTTTCTTCGTTCCTTTTAGTACCGGTAGGTTTCCCACAGCCCATGCTGCTAACACCGTCCCTAAGGGACTGTCCTCGGGGATTTTACTTCCTCCGAGCCCCATTTCCTGTCCACAACACTATCACTCCACACACACACACACACACTACACACTCTCTGTGTCAACACAGCCTTGGCTTTTGTCCTCTTAAGGACAGGTCAATGAACCTGATCCAAGCCCTTATCCTAGTACTTAAACTAGCACTTATTTCTCCCGTTCATACCTCGTGGACGATCTGTGCACTTAACAATTGGGGATGCGCTTATCTCTTTAAAATAAAACACACCTCCGGAGGAGTTTGCAAAATCAAAAACAAAGTGACAGAATAGAATAAGCTATGGTCTCTTTGTGGGAAAGGAAAGTCCGTCACACAGCGTTTCTGGCCTTAGAGGACTTGCCTCGAACCAGCTGGACTGCCTGCAGATAGGTCAGCCTGTGTGCCCAGTATTCAGAGAGACCAGGGAGGGACCCAATAATTGATCCTAGACAAAGCAGATAGAAAAGCTGAGGAGATTCCGTGCACAAAAACCTTGTGCCACCCAGGACTTTTGCGCTTAAAAGCCCTTAGGCCCATCACGTGGCCACTGTCAAGGACAGTGCTAGGGTGCCCGTTTTGGAATCTCCTAAGAAAACCTGACAGACACAACACAAAACACACAAAACATAAAATGGAGTAACTGTGGTCAAGCAAACAATTATTTTCCTTCACCTGTGAGCCACAGCCCAAGAGGAGAAGGCCCCTACTCTTGGGGTTGGGGAGCTGGGGATGGGTGGTCCATAACTGTGGCATCACTTGGAGCTCAAATCTGGGGGGGGGGGCTACCCTACACCACTCCTTGAAGTGGTTTTATTATATCTGTGTAGCAGGGGACTTACATTGGTGGGAGGAGCATTTTAGTCTGTGCACCTCCCTTGTAAAACGTTCTAGTGTAGACCAGCCGTAAGAGACAACCAGACATATCCAAAGTGGTACCAGGGAAATCCCCCAGCCAGACATGTGGAATCCTGCCATGGTAGGCAGCGAGCTGCTGGGGTCAGCGCTTAGTGGGGCAGGGACCCCAGATGCAGGAAAAGGAGGGGGACAGGCTCCATACCTGTCCCCGGCAGCTAAATTCCAGACTGAGCTGCTGAAGTACCCTGCATTAGCAAAGCTGAGGGAACTTGCTAGCCATGGGCTGGAAAATCTCTTGGGGGAGACTGCAGGGAAAGATTCCTGTGGGAACAAGGGCTCCTGTACTGGCCGGACCAGATAGAACCATGGGGAATCAGGAGACAGCTGGTGATCCCCCAAAAGTACCGCCGAAGACTATTGTACTTGGCCCACAATGTCCCTCCGTCAGGACACTAGGGGATCAAGTGCATCAGGCAGAGGCCGCTACAGAACTTTTACTAGCCAGGGATCTTTGATGCAATCCGGTTGTACTGCTGGTCCTTTGACCCCTGCCAGAGAGTTGAGATGGCCGAGGTTACATACCTGGGCCACAATCTGGGAAGCGGCAGCCTAAAGCCAGAGTCAGCCGTGGTGGAGATGATGAGAGACTGGCCTGTTCCCCAGACTAAACCAGATCCAGGTCTTTATCAGGATGGCAGGGTACTATTGGCGGTTTGTACCTCACTTCAGCTCCATAGCTGCCCCCATCACTGAGTTATGTAAGAAGCGGAAGCCAGACAAGGTGGCCTGGACCAAGCCATGCCAGAAAGCCCTGTGTGCGCTGACAGAGGCTGTAGTCCAGCGTCTGGTTCTAGTAAATCCAGATCCAACCCCTGTATAGCATTCACAGACCCTTCAGACATAGGGCTGGGTGCGGTGCCGATGCAAACTGATGAGAAGGGAAGAGGCACCCAGCATGTACCTGAGCAAGACGCTGCTGCCCCGGGAGCAGAGCTATGCTGTCACAGAGGAGTGTCTGGCCATGGGGTGGGCTCTTAAGAAACTGCAGCCATACCTGTTTGGTCGGCACATCACTATGTACACAGCACTCACCACTGACCTGGGTACACCAGGTGAAACACCAAGCTCTAACGTTAAGATGGAGGTTGTCCACATTGAGGGGAGTGCCAATGTTATAGCTGATACTTTGTCACGAAGAGGGGGGGGCCTGAACTTCCCCAGGCTAAGATGACTCTGCTCAGTTCAGTCCGGTTTAAAGGGGGGGGAAGATGTGATAAAGTGGAGATATTCTTGAGTTTTTCTGAATGCTGTGCATGCGCCTCAGTTTCCCCCTGTGTGTGACTCATGTATGTTGGTGATGGGCCCTGGATGTATGATCATTTCAGAGACCACTAGAGTGTGGATGGGCCTTTCCTAGCCACACGTAGGTAGACCTGACCAGGACCCCCTTCCTTAGTTCAGCCAGTTGCAACAGGATGTGGCAGGTGAAGACCAGAGGGACTGGCCACCTAGCCCAAGAGTAGACAAAGGACTGGGGAAGGGCTGGAAGAGGGGTCTGAAGTGTAACACTGGCTGGATAAGGGGTACCCTTGTGGTGTGTTCAAGAGCTCTGATTACTCCCTTCTTCACCATTCTCGTGCTGGGAGTGTCACCTTGGCTGGATGGGGGGTTCATTTATTATATTGTTTAACATCAGTATGTCAAAATCATAATAATTTATGTGAGATATGCCACTGTTAAAAAGACTATAATGTACTAAGTAAAACAATGGTGTTTATGTTCATGTGTTATATGTGTAATGGAAGTTATGGATATGTTTGAGATATCTGTATTTCAAATTGTGATGTCTGGGTCACACCTCAAACAGGATGGCTGCAGAACAAAAGCCCACTTGATGGATCATTAAGGAATTCACAGCGGCAAGAGGCCCAGAGGGAGAAGTCAGGGATATACCTGATGAATCACCAGGACTTGCTCATGTGACTCTGTACTCCATTTGGGTTACTGTGAAATTCTTCAAACAGCATGGCAAGGGCCAGAGGATATAAAAGGCAGGTGCATGGAATCCATTTTGTCTTCTGTTGGGTTCAACCTTCAGCCATCTATCTTCCTCTGGATCAAGTCATTTGCAACTGAAGCTGTGAAACAAAGGACTGAGATCCATCCAAGTACTGGATGTACACCAGAGGGACTATACACAGGGCCCTTTTAAGACCTTCGTAGGCCCTAGGCACACTTGCCTTTGTAGGCCCCGTGACCAAAATAATTAATTTGATTTTAAGCTATTAAATAGTTCTTTAAATAAAAAAAAAAAAAAGAGATATATTTTTTTTTCCATAGGCCCTGAAAGTTTCATAGGCCCTAGGCACAGTGCCTATTGTGCCTAATGGATAATACAGCCCTGACTATACAAGCCTGCAAACCTCACAATTCTTCTAGAAACCTGATGAATATTAATTTTCAAATCATTTGTATGTGTCTGATTGCTTTAATCCCTTAACATTTCTCTTATTGTTTGTTCCTTTCTTTTTATAATAAACCTTTAGTTTTAGTTTCTAAAGGATTGGCTGGCAGCATGGTATTTTGAGTGAGATCCAAACTTATATTGATCTGGTACTGTGGCAGACCTTTTAGGAACCTTTTTGGTAAAGAGCATAGAGTTTAAATAACTGGTCTCTTTATTGGACGTAGTGGCTGATTGGGGGCTGGAGACTGGAATAGAGTAAAGGGGGCTGTATGTATTTGTGTACTAGCTTCTTGATAACTGGTTTGGGGAATCAGAAACACAGTTGGTGGCTGGTTGGGAAGTCTGACTTCAGTGCTGCACACCAGTGCTGGGAGAATCTGCTTTCCTTTTGCAGCCTGCCCTGACCTGGGCATTTTCAGGTGGCTACCCTAGGCATAGAAGGGTCACATGAAGGTGGTTGGGGGAAAGAGGCAAGTCCTCCATGCGGCCCCAGCAAGGACGGAACCCCGAGAAGGGGCTCTCAAGGTGGTTGCAGCTATAATTCCTAGTTAAGGTTGATAGCTAGCCAAGTCTTTCTATGCTGTGAACATGAGAAAAAAACATGAATATGAGAACTAATAAACCCTTCTCACTTTTATGCTGGCTGTGAATAGTTTCTGATTGCAAAGCGGAGTGCACAGCTCTTTGGGGTTGGAGGAACTCCCTGGACCCATCCAAGAGGGGGCCTTAGAGGGGGAGTTCCAGGCAGAGCAGGGGTGCTGAATACTACAGGGCCAGAGTCAGGAGGCGGCAGCACTGGTGTGTGGAGACCCAAGGAGGGCAGACTCCAAGGCGTTAAAATCCTGACTGGCTGCATCCCGAAGGGTTCAAGGGCACGGTCCCTGTGGACTCCATCACACCTGGCTTCTCACCCTGCTCCCAGCTGGGAGTGGGAACCAGCTGCCCCAGATTTGGCCTTTCTCATCAATTTCACCTCTCCACCGAATGAAGAATTTTATTAATACTCCAATTTTATTAATACTAATTTTACTGAAAGGAAATAAAATACCTCTTATTTGCCCTTTTATTGCCCAATGATTTACACATTAACCATTTTCCTGATATGCATTGGGCACTTTACTTCACTTGTAAATTATTACAATTAGATTTCAGGATGTTTCTAAATATTCATATGTACATTTTTACAAACAGGTTCCCAATGTGTCATAAATGTTAAATCACAAAATGTTTAGGCAGGATGTTCCCACTCATATGTTCAAGCCATCAATTATCATTGTGGAGCCTGGAGTGGCATGAACAAACAATGAATTTGTCTGGAATATTCCTATCTTCAATGCCTAGTTTTATTCTTTTTCAATGCGTGGATTAACCCTTAAGCTTCAAATACTAGTCCATGATCCGAGCCTGCTCTGGTTCAGGCCCACATCACAGTGCTGGGGTACACAAACTGATTATTGTCAGTTTCAGACTGACCTGACTCACTGAATAGTAGCAGTGAAACTGATGAAGACTATGTCCATTTCACTTGGCAGTGCCCTTCTCTGCAGCTCCACCACAAGGTGGAGGGCCCTACACTGGGAAACCTACGGCTTCCATCCAGATTCCTTGGCTACCTGGCTCTTGGGGCAGCTGGCACAACAGGGTGCAGATATTGGTCGGTCTGGAAGGCCTGGGGGCCCTGGATCAAGGTCTGTGTCCAGGGTAGGCATGCTCAGAAGTCTTGCCCCTGAAACCACTGCTAGGAAACTAGATGGATTCTGTCTGAAACATTTCATGTTTGACTCATTGGTATTTTCCATTAAAACCCTGGTTTTCTGGAAACTCCCTGCCCAGCTCAAGTGGTAATAGCCCCTGGGTCATACATTCTCTGGGACTTCTGGGTGCAGTTCTCAGCTCTGGGAGGGTTGCGGAGGGGAGAGAAGGGATCTAGTGGGCTAAAGCTGTGGAGAGGGCTGGGAGCCAGGACTCCTGGGTTCTGTTCCCAGTTCTAGGAGCAGAGTGGGATCTAGTGGGCTAAAGAAATGGAGGCATGGGAACCAGCACTTCTGGTTTCTTTTCCCAGCTTAGAGGGGGGAGTGGGGTCTAGTGGCTAGAGCAGAGAGGGCTGGGTATCGTGATTTCAGTGCTTTATGTTTGCTTGAGGACACATATTCTGACTTTCGGGGCCCTTTGTGTTTGCAGCTGAGCAAGCATTATGGCCCTGTCTTCACCATTCACCTGGGCCACCAACCCTGTGTCTTACTGTGTGGAACCAGGTGGTGAAGAGGGCCCTGGTGAACGAGGCTGAGTAGTTTAGCGCACGCGGGGATCTGCCCGCAATCTTCTGCTTCACCCAAGGGAATGTTAAAGAATCTTCCCCTACACCTGGCATTGGTGGACCGGCCTTTCCATCTTTCAGCAGTTCAATTCTTCTGCAGACATGGGGAAGTGGGGCAGGACCGACAGAGGGGCTGGCCGGCCTTGTAGCTTAGGCACTGAAATGGAAGCTAAGACAGTTGGGTTCAGCAATAACCTTCTGGGTGACCTAGTGACCAGTCTCTGTCTCAGTTTCCCCTTCTACTCTTTGGCTTGTTAGATTTTAATAGGTTCCAGAGGATCTGGGTTCAATTCTCAGTTCCACCACCGTCTTCCTGCATGATTGTGGGCAAATACCTGCATCTCACTGGACCTCAGTTTCCCCACCTATAAAATGGGGATAATGACTCTGCCCCACAGAGCACGTTAGATGAGTGGTGCTAGATGAGAGTCAGTGTCACAAGCCATCTCCAGGTGACTTGGATTCCTAGTTTCCCTCAGTCCTGGTGTACAAAGTGAAAGCAAGAGAGTGACCAACACAAAACTCAGTGGAGGATAGTTGTTAGAGCAGGAGGGAACTGGAAGCCAAGACTCCTGGCTTCTATCCCAGCTCTGAAAGGATGTGGGATCTAGTAGGCTAGACCAGTGGGCCAGACTAGAACTCCTGGGTTCTGTTCCTGGCAAATTCTTCAACCCTCTACCCCCTTGCCCAATGGTGAGAAATGGAAGGTGCTGAGGAGATTTGCCCTGCAGACGCTGAGGAACTTTGGCATGGGGAAGTGCAGCCTGAAGGAGCAGATCCAGGAGGAGGCACAGTGCCTGGTGCAGGAGCTCGCCCAGACCCAAGGTTCACCTGCCTGATGGATGCTGGCCCGGGCTGCAGCCTCCCAGCCCCAGCGTCACAGTTTTCCTTCAGCTAGAATTATTGCTATACATCATCGTGTAGCACTGCAGCCTTTTACACTAAGATCCTTGCTGCGGGCCTAGAGAGCATCCCCTAGTGCTGCCCTGGGGATGGGGCCAGTGCTGACTGCCAGGTTAGAGCGCCTCCTGCTGAGCCCCCGCACTGCTCCCTGCAGCCCAGCACTTTCTGCCCAGTGCCACGCTGGGGTGTTGGGTTCAGCCCAGAGAAGAGAGCGCCTCCTGCTGCACACGCCCCTAGCACTCCACTGACACCAAGGGGAGATCCTTCCCCGCTGCTGAGTCCCTCCCACAAATTCCCTGCCCAGCAGTGACCGAGCCAGAGCCCCCACTTACGACTTCTTGCTGCTCACAGCCTGTTCCCTCCTGTTCACTAGCTGTGCCCTTCGACCCCACCTTCCTCATCAGCCACACCGTATCCAATGCCATCTGCTCCATCTGCTTTGGGGTCTGCTTTGACTACGAGGATGGGAAATTTCTCACCTTGGTCGGTATCATCAAACAGAACTTC
Organism: Emydura subglobosa; assembly: GCA_007922225.1. Lineage (NCBI taxonomy): Eukaryota > Metazoa > Chordata > Testudines > Chelidae > Emydura > Emydura subglobosa. The sequence continues at coordinate 106,751 of ML681564.1, forward strand.
CAGTTGCTCAGCTCCCCATGTGGACAGGTAAGTGAAGGTGAAGGGGAGGGGACTGTGTCTGGGGAGGGGTCTCTCTCCTCGGCAGCCATGCACACACATGAAGTGATGCATAGTTCATTATGGTAACGTGACAAGCGTATGCACAGTTCATTCTGGTAGCATCACATGCACACGCTGTAATGAACTACATAAAGCAATGTGCACACCCTACACAATTCAGTATGGCAATGTACATGCATCTACACTGCTGTTCTGTTCATTACAGTAATGCATACACAATGCTATGTCATTCATTATGGTAATAAATGCACACAATTAATGTAATGCAATACACACTGCCTCACTGTTCGTTACGATAAAGGACATAGAGCTCACCATGGTAATGCGCATGCTCTGCTGCTCTGTTTGTTATGATAATGCATGTCCAGAGCTCATTGCGGTAATGTCCCTCTCCTCAGACGTACAACCCCTTCTCTGGCCCTATGTCCTTTCTTCTGGGGCATCACAACTTTGAGAACTTTAAGAAGCTGCAGCTCTTTGTGTCAGAGTGGGTGTAGAATCACCAGGAATTCTTCGACCCCAACTATCCCCACAACTTGTTACCAGATTTGCCCATCACCTTGGGTTATGCTAATTTATTAAGGTTGCTTTTCTGGATGTGTGTGTGTGATTCTATTAATGTACTGCTTGTGTTACTTGTGTGTTCATATGGCTACAAGTCCCCTCCCAATGGAGCTATCCTGCAGGACCTAAGATTTTCAGGCCTGGTTTCCTCCAGGCACAGATTCAAATAAACCCCCCACAGATACACACACATTCCATATCAACTGAGTGCATAAAAGTGGACCGGGCTATCAGCACACTCAGCTGACCCTTTATATGTCCTTGAACTCAGCAGGCTGGGTGACATAATACTTTCAGCAGCACTTTTATATGCCCCTTTGCACCGCACCAGAATAGAACACACCTCTGAGCAGGCTGGGTCCAAATAGCACTTTTCAGCTGCCATCCTTATATGTCCCTGGATTCTACAGGCTAGGCAGAGCAGCACTTCTCAGCTGCCTCTCTCCTCACTGTACAATTGTTCTAGAAGTAACCCCCTTGATGAGTAAACCCCATAGGATTTTGGGGCACTTCAGGAATCTTTCGCTTAAGTAAAATAAGTGTTGCTGCAGAGCAAGATAAGGAAGCCAAGAACACAAAGGAGTAAATGAAGTTTGGGAAGAGAGACTGGCACCCACTGTGATTATAAAAGTTATTTTATTGCCAGGTATATAAAATTTATGATACTAATAGTGATACCATACAAAGAGAGAAAAACAATCAAAGGCTTACAATACTACACAATTACAGTTGGGGTATTGGAGAAAGCTATCCCAGATTTGATTACAAAAGTAGAAAGTTATACCTGGACTGAAAGAGAAAGAGAGAGAGTGTGTGTTGCGGGAAGAAAGAGCGTCTCATTGTTATGTGTAGCTCAGAGGTTTCCAGAAGACAGGTTGTTCATCCTAAGATCTGGAGTGCTTGAGAAAGGCAGAGCCGCCAACACGATCCATCAGGAAAAGAGGAAGTCCTATTGGAGCTGATGCAGAATTTGGATCCAGGCCATCAGAACAGAAGTTTGAACGTGGGTAAGGTTTTTGTAGGAAAGAAACAATGGTTCAAGGGATAACATAGGTTTGTTTATGGGTAAACAATGACTCAAGTGAGTATACAAGAATGGTTTTGTTTATGCTGGACAATTGGAGCTGATCATTCCTGTCTATGGGCAGTGTTCCTTCAAAGGAACTCACAATGCAACTAGGCAGATTCAGTGTTTTGAATATCAATAATTAGAATGGCCTGATAACTGTGGAGCTGGGTGTGTGCAGGGTTGGCTTCATTAACATCAGGAGCAGATATCTCCAATCATGCAGTGTACCCCTGCTTTGCCAATCCCAGAGTTCAGTGTGGTTCCTGCTTTGGAGTTTGGTTTTTCATTCAGTATGCTAATTCTTGTTCCATCTTCAATATAGATGAGGCTAGGGGAGTTGCCTTAATCCTATCACTCTTGTTTGGAAGAGTTTAGGTTTAGGTATGTCTCCCACTACCTTTTCATTGCTTTTGGTTTCTGGTTCAAGCAGAGGCTGGGGAGCGGGGGGAGCAAGGGGGAGAGATTCAGGTGAGCCAGAGAGAGTAAGGGTTTTGCATCATGGTTTCCCAAAAACACAGAGCTGACAGTAACACTTCACATGGCCACACACTAGCTAACACTACACATGGCCACACGCTAACCACACGTATTTCAACTTTGTCTAAGAAAGTTTTCTTTATCCGCTTAGTGGATGGGCAACAAATGACCACCCAATGGGAGAGCTCATGTGTCTGGTACAACCTATTTTGCCATTTAAACATCAGTTAGGAAGAATGCTTCCCCTCGGACTTTCTTTGTCATTTAGGGGTAATGGATACCTTGGAAAGAGCAAAAAAAAGGCATCTTTTAGGATTAGGAATTATTGGAGCTTGCTTGTGTTGGGTCTATGGATGCTTTATTGGATCGTGCAAGATGCTGCCAATAGGACTCTGCCACACCAGGTAATGCCCTGCAATCATATGCTCTGCAGCCCCTAGATATATCAGAATAAAAAGTGGGGGAATGTGGGTGCGGGGACAAAGGATGTCAGCGCTGGGCCATATTTCCTGAGGCCGGGAACTGGGCCCAGGCTTTGAACATAAATTGTCCTCCGGGGGACCTCTGCCTTGGACTAAAAAGGCCATGTCCCACATAAGCAACAATCATGTGCTGATCACAGCTTCTTTCTAGCCTTGAAGTTTAGGATTTGTACCATGCTAACAGGGCTATAATGTCCCACCCCTGATATTCCTCCCCTCACCATCTGAACAAAGAAGGTGATAAGAAGTGCGTTCTCAGACAGCATGCCTCTTAGAGAAAGCTCGGGATATCTTCCCCCTTGTTCTTTATGGCCATTCCTGCTGTCAAGATAGCCAAATTCATGGTGAAAATGCATATGCCACACAGATTAAGTGCTGAATAACAGGGTCAGGTATAATTATATGCCTTCCATAGCCATTAATATTCATTTTATAGCCATTTATATCACCAAATAGGGGTTTTATGGGATGTTGAAGTCTGTGTTTACATATTATTTTAGATAAAAAGTTGTAAAGTAGTGAACTTCGTTCTCACTTCGTTGGTTGCAAGGCAAAGGAAATGAATGAACTTGAGGCTGTAATTGAATAAACACTCCCTATCACTCCATTCGGCTCAATCATTCTTCAACTGACCCTGCAACAGGTGTCTGTTATGCCCCAGCCCTCGTCCCGATTGTTCACACTTACTATCTGGTCTCCCTACTTGAGGCAGAGGAGGAGACATGAGGTGTTATGTCACACATCTGTCTGCCCTGGATGAAAGGGTTGTTACAGGCAGGCTGAAACTGACCTATATCAATGGGGGATCTGGAAAGACAATGGAAGCCTCAATGATTGAACAATTAACCCTTATCCACAGGTGTATCTGGACGTGGAGCTAATGAATTCTCCTGGGTCTGCAGGAGCTGAGCAATGGACTGAATGGTGTCAGGTGGCTGGGATCAGAGTTAGCTTGTGAGAGAGACACAGAGCTCTCACTTTGAACAGGAAAGGGTATGACTCCACTGCACCCTTCTTTCATCGCTGTGAGGTATATATACACACTTAGTCCCATAGCATTGTATCCTGTGCCTGTTCAGGCTGACATTCTGTCACCTCTGGGGTCGGGGAGAGCTAGGCTAGTGAGTGCTGAGCTTGCTGCAGCCTTGGCTAATAGAAGTGTGTTTTAGCTCAGGCAACAGAGACTCATGCATTTCAATAAAAAGGTCCTAGGTCTGAGCCCCGTCGACAAAGCCTCGGGTGATGAGTGTTACAAGTGCTGGCCCATATGGGGAATTTAATTGGTCGGTCTCTGAAACTCAGGATTAGCTTCTCCACACCAGGAGAGTACATAATCCATGCATGCTATGTGTGTCACTACATTCCCCTCTAGTGGTGACTAGGCCAGCTAGAGATTGATGAGTTTCATGCATTAAGCTTCAGAGGTCCCAGATTTGACCTTCACTGTCAACAACTGGGGAGGTCGGGGTTACTCATGGGTTAAAATAGCAGTGAGCTGATGAGGCCTGGCTTAGAGGAGTAAAGTAAAAGCACACCTGCCATGTACTCTACACAGCTCTCTACTTGCCAAGCTGTGCCTCCCTGTCTACGCTGCCATTATTAGCAGTGTAGGGTCCCGCTGTCAGAGCCTTTCACTAACACATGCAGCTACCCCCTCCAGCCTGGATGGAGTGTGCCTTTCACTCAGTGCACAGCTACACATACACTACATGACCCACTAATGAGGTGTGTTGTGTAGACATAGCCAGAGAAACAAAAGGAAAAGGCCAGACTTGGATTCCACGCGAACTCAGTTTGGGGAGCGCTGGCTTGTCCAGAATGTACCATGGCTCAAATTTTGCTTCTTTGGGAT
>ML681564.1:151254-223934 GCA_007922225.1 Emydura subglobosa
ATCCCAAAGAAGCAAAATTTGAGCCATGGTACATTCTGGACAAGCCAACGCTCCCCAAACTGAGTTCGCGTGGAATCCAAGTCTGGCCTTTTCCTTTTGTTTCTCTGGCTATGTCTACACAACACACCTCATTAGTGGGTCATGTAGTGTATGTGTAGCTGTGCACTGAGTGAAAGGCACACTCCATCCAGGCTGGAGGGGGTAGCTGCATGTGTTAGTGAAAGGCTCTGACAGCGGGACCCTACACTGCTAATAATGGCAGCGTAGACAGGGAGGCACAGCTTGGCAAGTAGAGAGCTGTGTAGAGTACATGGCAGGTGTGCTTTTACTTTACTCCTCTAAGCCAGGCCTCATCAGCTCACTGCTATTTTAACCCATGAGTAACCCCGACCTCCCCAGTTGTTGACAGTGAAGGTCAAACCTGGGACCTCTGAAGCTTAATGCATGAACATCATCAATCTCTAGCTGGCCTATCCACCACTAGAGGGGGACGGAGTGCCCCACTTAACAATCATGGTTTACATACGCTCCTTAGGTGAGGAAACTCCTCCAGAGCTTCAAAGACTGCCAAGTTAAATTACGCTTACCAACCACCTCTTGTAACATCAACCACTGCAACCCTTCATCAGCAGCGTCAAACCTGGGAGCTCTTAAGCTAAATGCATGAATTTTTACTTCCTAAGCTAAAAAACACATTTCTCCAGGACAAAGCTGTAGCAGGCTTACTAATTGTTATCTGGCTTAGCAACCCCTAGAGAGAACAGAGTGCCCCTATGAGCAGGCAGGGGTTACACATGCTAGGGGACTTCGTTTGAATGTACATTTCACACCACTGAAAGAAGGGTGCAGTGTTTTCACACCCTTTGTTAGTCCCAGGTGTGAGCTCTGTTTCTCTCTCACAAGCCTACTCTTATCTCAGGCACATGACACTTTTCAGTCCATTGCCCAACTGCTGCAGACCCAGCTGCATTCGCTGGCTCCACGTATGGAGATACCTGTGGATAAGTGTCAATTATTCAATTGGTGGGGCTTTCGTTGTCTTTTCACATGCTCCACTTATACCTATCAGTTACTGCCTGTCCTGTAACAACCCTTTCATCCCACCCCAGACACCTACTTATGTCTATGTGATGCAGCAACTCATGTCTCCTTCCCTGCCTCAAGAGCAGATTTCATCTTTCTGCAGCCACTGGCTAGCTATGCAAAGTACAGAGGGAAACCAAGGCATGTGTAGGCCTCTTAAAATTAGTGAAGATTCCTAGTTTGTCACACTACTGTAGCCAATCAGTTCATTTAACCATTTAATAGAGGACTTACTGTTGTGGTTAAGTATAATTAATTAATGTGTGATGGATAGGGTTAAATTGGATAGGACTACAGGAATATAGAATAGACAAATATTTGTGAGTGATGAATGTTTATTAGAAATATAAGCAAAGGAAAGCTGTAATGAATGACCTAGAGCTGAGACCTGTAAGATTTCAGCATAGACATAGTAGTCCTCTGGCCTAAGGAGGTTTGACATAAGTAGGTGATCCTGGAATAACCTTGTGGCAGTAAAGTTACAATATGACTGGGAAGAATGTGCCAATGGGTGATGTACAGAAGCATTCGCCACAATGTACCCACCTAATTGTAACACGATGGGAAATTCAGTTTCCTGATCCTGAGAGTCACTCTGTTGTTTTTTCCCTTTGACTTCAATGACAGTGGAATGAGGGATCCAAAATCCCCAGAACATGCTGAACAAAGCCAAGGACCAATCAGGAATTCTGTGCTCGATTGCTCTAGAAAGCTGTAATTAGGTATTCAGCTGAGCTGTTCTGAGAATACTTACTTCTTCTTCCAGTGCGTGCTTATGTCTATTCCATTCTAGGCATGTGCGTGCTCACGTGCACGGCTACCCGACTTTTTTTCTCTTACAAGTATCCATAGAACCAGCTCTGGTGTCCTCTAGAGCACAATGCTCATATGTCGGTATATGAGAGGCTGCTGGCCCTGTGCTTCCTCTGTTCTTTCTTTCCACCCATGATGGTTACTGGGATGTTTATCAGGGAGCAGGTCATGTCCCATTCGCTGGGCTTCAAACCCTGGTCCAGCTGGCACAAGGCCTTCCTGCTTAACAGCCCCCATGATACTTGTTTAAATTGCCTGGGGGAAATGCACAGGAAGGGTAAGGGTATAATTTGCAAGGGCATCAAGCCCAAAACTAAAAAAGACAGAGACATCCTTCTGAAAGCCCAGCTCATGGAGCAGCACTGAGACTGGCCTCAGAACTTCCCCATTCTGACTCGGTGCTGAGCACTTCAGTGTCGGTGCAGAGCACATTACCGGCACCAGGCACCTCTCAATACTGTTCCTCTTCTTCATCACCGAAGAAGCGGCAGAAGAAGTGACACTCAGATGCAGGATGTTCCGTCACAGCTAAGTAAAACCTTTATGCAAGTCCACACAACTTTTTGTTGCAGTGGCAGAAGGGGTGAAAGGCCTACTAGTTTCCTCCCAAAGGATCTCTTCGTGGATAAACTCCTGCATCAGATTCTGTTATAAGCAGGCAAATGTACCTCATCTGAAGATCGTCATAGCCCATTCCACCAGAGCGCAGGCCTCTTTAGCAGCCTTTCTGGCACAAAAAACGATTAAAGACAACTGTAAAGCTGCTACCAAGTTTTGGACTGTACTTTCTCATCCCTTTATGCCATCACCTAGCAGACCTGAGATGACACCAGGTTGGCAAAGGAGTTTTGCAAGAGGCACATCCATGATCTCTGAGCCCACGTACAGGAATATTAATTGTGAGTCACCCAGAATGGAATTGACAAGAGCAGGCACTCGGAAAAGAAAAGACTGTTACTGACCTTCCATAACTATTGTTCTTCAAGAGGTGTTACTAATGTTCACTCTGTGACCTGCCTTCTGTCCCCACCATCGAAATTGACAGCAAGAAAAAACTGAGGTAGCACAGAAACAGTAGCGCCTCATGTACCATTCCATGAACACAGAGCTCCAGAGGGCACCAGAGTTGGCCTTACAGATACTGCTAAGAGAAAAATATTCCAGTAGCCATGGATGTAGGTGTGCACACACATGCAAGTAATGCATCTTGAAGAGCAACAGTTCTTCTGTGTAAAGCCAGCTTTGGGTGGATGTATGTAACTAGAGAGGGAGAGATCAGTGGCAGTCCTGGGGGCAGGAGCCAGTATCAGAGGGGCTCTGATCCACTTGGGGGCTTGCCCTGGCAGGCAGTATGAGTGTAAGTGATGAATGTTGTCAGTTGTTGGCTGCATGTCTATGCTCCTCATGTGTATGCCGTCCCAGATCTGTGCAGATAACCAAGACATCACTCCATGATGGAATAACTCAATATGACTACAGATCTGTTGAGCAACGAAGGAACCTTGTCAGGTTTATTCTGGGCAAGGACGAGTACCAGTATCCTGTAAATGCTACAGGACCACTAACACATGTATGCTTCTTACTATGGACCAGCACAGTAAAAGGCATGACTTTCCTTTTCCCCCAGGTCAAACAAAGGTATTTCCTCTCAGATCCTCTTTTATACATTTATACAAACAAATTTCATATTACCCCTCAGATATCTGTAGTTGGCACCTCCTAATGTGGTGAGGTACCACCTGTTACCCTATAATGGATGATTCGATCAAAACATCTCTATTTATCATATTAACAAGACATTTCTATCCATTTTAGTGTCATTTGAGGAGGTCAGTGAGCCCTCGTTATCTCTGGGTTATTAGGATGACCTGGTACCTTTCTGGAATGTGCTTTTGCTTAGTACTTTTTGCTATGTGTATTTGTTATATCATTTCTGTTCTAGCCAGTTACTGTGAAATTATCAGCTTTCATTGCATGACTTCTGCTTGATTTGCTTTATACTAGGCTTGACCATTATTTTAAATCAGTCCTGCTAGGCCTCTTGGCTCATACCTGGCCTGTAATTCTAGGCCTCAGGCCTCATATCTCAGGCTGCTATATTCTACAACAATGGATTTCCTCACTGGGGATGTGAGACTCTTCCTGTCTTCATAGTATTGACATCACTACATTTAAGACAATTTAAAAAAAGAGTTTTGGTGTTTAAGGCACCAGACTGGTTCACCACTAATCGATGAAGTCCTGTTTTTGCTGACAAAGTCCCAAATGCAGGATGTGGTGTGAGACAAAGACCCAACACAAGGGACATCATGCAGGAAACTACAGGTGTTGTGGGATTCCTTCCTACAGGGCATATAACTGCAGGGATCCTGTATTTTGGATGTGAATCATTTTTAGTAATAAAAAAGAGGGGTACTTGATTTTGGGGGGAATGTAGGGAGTTTTAGGAGTGAGACAAGTGCTGCCCCTGGAAATGAGATCTGTGTGGGAAGAATGAATACAATATATGGCTTAGAACAATATGTTTAAAGTAACAGACCTGTTTTCTGGCTTTGGTTATTTCAGTTTGTTCAGAATTAAGGGGCACTAATTAATTTAATTTTAATCATAAGGGAAGCAGCAAGTCCTAGTCACAGAACAGCACACTGTGAGTCAAGACTCCTGGGTCCTATTCCTCATTCTGCCAATGCTAATTGATATCACAGAATCAAATCCTCACTATTCCTTTTAAGTAACAGAAGCAGGGACAATTCACATTGTGCAGCTCTGCAAACAAGGCCATGCTTTTGCTTTTTTGCTATCACTGTTCAGATGGGCAGCATGATCCACCCGTCTGATATCTGCATTGTCTCATGCCAATGAATTTGAAGAGAGAAATACAGAAGTGTTTAGGAGGGTGGACTGGATGGCTCCAGGAGACTGGGCATGGTGTATAGTGCATGTCTCTTCTAGTTCCCAGCTTGCATTTGTTCATTGAATTCTGTTATTTTTTCTGGCTGTGTAGTGGTCTCAGCACAGCTCCCCAGTATCCACATCCAAAGTATGCAACAGGAACCATGTCCAATGGCATTCCAAGGTGAGGGAACGTGGAGGCAGGAACATTCCAGCAGGGGAACCAGGGCTGCATTTGTTTTATAATGACCATGTGGAGAGAAGGATAAAAGATACATCCATTGAATCGAATGGGAGAGGATAATCTTTGTGCCACCTTTAAAACACAGGACAGACTCGGCCCGCAGCAGACTTGCTTGTTACAGCTGGAGTCTGAGCGGGGAATGGAAATGATCTGAGCATTTATATAATACTTCCCGTCTCTGTGCTATAATAGGGGAGTAGGGGTAATTCTAGTGCTGCATAGATTTTTTTTCCTCCTTTTTACCTTCCTCAAGCCCCAAATGCTACACCTGAAAGCACTGTACCTCCCAGTGAGCATGCTCAGAGCTCTCCGGTATGTATCAAGCAGAAGGAGACTGCTCCTGTGAGCTGCACTTGACCTGAACCTCAGGAGAAGTGAGTCAACATGAAATAGCCCTTCAAGATTCGTGTGCAGAGAACGTCTTCACTGCCAAAAAAAAGATCTGAAGCAGCAAGTCTCAGAGCTCGGGTTGACTGACATGGGCTTGCATTACTAGATTAAAAATAGCACTATAGATGATCCCACTAGGACTGCAGACATGTTACCCAAGTTTCTTCAACCTACAGCTCTTAGTACTCTGTGAGAGGTGGTGTCAGGAAATAAATCAAATGAAGACACAACTGTCCAGCAGATAGATGAACTGGTAGAAACCATATAAAACAAGAGTTCTTTCACTTAAAATCTATACTTTACTTAGTCTCAAGCACTTACACACATCCGCAACAGTTTAGTTAAAATCCCCAAGCCTCAATAATTACCAAAGTGTGGTGTGGCTCTGGAGCAGCAACTTTCTGATTGGCCAGTCTTCCAGATGCTATTAGGAAGGCATCAAAGCTGTGTCCAAGAAAAGAATCCAGTTTAACTCCCCCGCATTTATCCATGTTAGTAGACAAAAGCACAACAAGAAAAAACTTATCGGGCAAGCAGTTTTAAAAGCTAATCAAGAGGTTTCCTCAGATGACTTATTAGTCAGATGTGTTTGTGCTTGTCTTGAGGCCCTGCCAAACCTCTCCCAGAGGGCATGGAGAGATAAATTTCTTGTTTTTCTCCTAAATCACAGATCCCAGGATGTCCACCAGAGGTTTCTTCAGGGCCGGGGTGCAGAGTCAGATAAGGTTGAGAAAAAGACTCTTCTCCCCTCCTGGCTTAGTCTTGCTAAAACTGCAGAGGTCTGCAGAAAGGCCTACCCATTTTGGCTGCTCTTAGCAACAAGTATGATAATCAATATTACTCTATCAAGTGGCTTCTAGCCCTTTTAATATTCTATCAAAATCTCCCTGTACAGTCCTTTCCTTAAAGGTCACCTTTTTATAGAAGGAGTCATTAAATAAATGCCATCACATTTATACTGGAAGCACCAATGCTGTGATCCAATGAAAGCTCAAAGCTCTCAGCTGATTCTGAGCAAATTATCTTCTTGCTGGCATCCCAAACTCATCACATCAGACTAGCAATTGATGAGCAGCTATTTTCACCTAACTCCCATATGAAGGAGGGGTGACAAGTTGAATATGCTCCCTGCCAGAGTTGGAGCGAGGATGATAGCAGCCACTGGTCTTCTGTCAGGGAACTTGTGGTTGCCAAATTTTGCAGCTGATCCAGCAGGTCATTAGCTGGTAAAGAAAACCATTCTTATTTGGAACCTCAACATCACTACCATGTGTTGTAAGAAAAAATTCAAGGATCCTGTGCCACTGGGGGATCATCCCAACAACGCTTCCCACTGTGGAGACAAAATTGCACACTGGCGTCTGCAGCACTACGTGCACCGCACCCCCCCACATGGATAAAGAAGCAGCTTAGGGAGGGTTGACTCAGCAGCACGAACCACACGACCCACATGTACCTGTCACCTTATAAGGGGATGAAGCGACCTCACCTGCTGGTGCTGGGTCAGCAACTGTCCGGGAAAATTGTAAACACCTGGTTGGCTGGTCAATACCTGTCTGGAGAAATCATGAGTACCCAGTTGGCTAAACGCCAAGCCATGACCTTAAAAGGTCATGCAGCAAATAGCAACCAATAGGGCTTAGCCACTGCTGACCGCAGGAAACTATAAAAGTTCAAACTCAGGTAGCAGAGAGCAGAGAGAAATTGGATCTACCCAGCACCCTGTGTATCTCCTGGTCATGTCGGTTCAACAGGCTGACACATCTTCCCCAGCCCACTTCACTGAGAACTGATCACTTGTAAGCGGCTCTCTCCCTTCTGCAGGATTTAAAGCAAACCTCAAATGAATTTGGTCAACATGGTATATTTGTACATAATGTTTGTGAGTATGGATTAACTGTTCTCTGTGGTGTTTGTCTTGTAACTTCTTCGGGGAACTCCAAAACTGGGCACCCTAGTGTCACACGCTGGCAGCCATGTGTTGATCCGGAGAGAGCACGAATGCAAAAGTCTTGGGTGGCACACTTTGTCCTTTCGCGCATGGAGTTCCCCTGCCCTTTGTTATCACTGTTTGCTGTTCAATTGCTGCTATGGAACTGTTTATTATAGAAGTAGAACTGTTTATTATAGAATAAAAGGTTTATTGTTTAATCAAACCCCTAGAATCATCACTGTCTCGCCAACCCCCGTATCCCAAACCAAACCTATCTGAGAGTTTTCCTCTCCATTTCCACACCCACCACTCATGTTTTAGATCTTGGGCAAGTCTCACAGATACTTACCTAATTTCACTGACATTTCAAGCACATTAACCATGACTCTGCCCCCTTTCTGTTTGGCAGTGCAGCTGGTTCTGCAAATCTGAGTGTACCAGAAACTTTTTAAAAAGTTAAATTCATTCCAAGGGGTACAGGTTTTATGGCACAGCACAAAGTATTTGTCTCTTTTAACTGATTATAGTTAAGTTCAGACACTTGAACTTCATAATCACATATCCTAATCATTATAAAATGATGCAAATAATTATCCTCACAAGGACCATGATCCAGTGTACACACATACTTAACAGGAAGCATAGAACACCAACTTCTAAGACACATACAGTGATCACCTATATACACAAGCATAGAGTTATTATGTACAAATGGATTAACAGTTTTTCCAGACTTCAATAATGCTGGTCAAATTGCTCACAGTGGAACTCTAGTGCCAACATTTTTGCTAGGTTCAGATCTAAGATGTCCTTTTTGAGGAAGTGGAGGCAGGAGTGGGTTAATTACCAATTACTTCTTTATATTGGTTTGGCTCATATATGCCCTGACCAAATTGGTTACAGTTGGTTTCCAATTTCACACTTTTATACTTTTTTATTCAATGGGCTTCTTGGATGAGCCATTTCCCCATAATATTAGGCTACATGTTAATAACTATTTTGCCAAGGCTCTATTTTAACCACACTACCATGAAAACATTCTTTATCTCTATTACACATTTCTTGAGAACCAGGGACATCCATAATGCAGGGCAAAAAGATCACCCATTTCCCTCCCGGTGTCACTTTCTGTAGCCTTTACTCCCCCAGACTTTCCTATTTAGCATTTGAGGGAAAAAGGGATTGTTTCCTCCTCAAATGAACTGGCTTTTCCCTGGTGCTGTCCCCTTGGGGATGGCAGTCTACAAATAAACATATTTGCGCTACTGCAATAAAATAACAGCCTGTCAGTTTGCACCCAGTGACAACCATATTCACTGGGGTAGCCTTTAATTCTCCCCTCTAACAAATTGGCTTCCCCATTATTGCCCTGTGTGCGCATGAGAATGGTGTGATTGACACCAAAGTGGTAGGGGTTCTGTAGTTGCCAGGGTTGAACACTTGCAACACAAGCCATGATATATTGCCAGTTTTGGATCATTTCCATGCTTATATTTACTTTGTTCAAATCCCACTCTCAATTTTACTGAAATGAGGTCAGATCCATCCAAGTGGCCAAAAAGAGTGATTTGTTCTCCTGGGATGTTGGGATCAGTAGTGATGTCAACAGTATTGTTTACTTTACATTTCACTCTCATTCATTGATAGTATCCCCATGCTGAAGATACAGTGGGTTCCTGTTTCATATTACTGAGCTAGCAGGTCTGCAAACCAAATGCCATCAACAGCAGCACACAGCATTTTCTTTAAGATCTTTCAGCATTTACATGGTTAATAATTGAAAACAAAAGCAGAAGGACCTTTCCCTCCCTATATCATGGTAGGTATCACTGAAACATTTAAGTGAACTTATAAACTTTTACTCAGACCCATCCAGGCCTGAGTCCTGTTTTCTGCTCCTCTTTTTCTGGGGCGGGGGGTGCAGAGTGGGGAGGGGGCTCTTGAACTTTTAACTGTACTTTGCCTACCCACGTGGGACTCAGCACACATGAGTGTTCTTGATTTTGCCAGTGAACACATTTTCATTTTTAGACGGAGAAAATCCACTCTCTGCTTCGCTTAAAGTTTTAGAAGCATAAGGCACAGGGTGGAGCCCTGCTTCAGGGCTCTGACTCAGCACATCATTCATTCCCTGCCTCTCTGCAAGCTGCATCATGAACACTGTTTCACCCTCTTCTCTCCTTCAATGATTCATACAATTTGGCTGCCTGGTCTGAAGATTCCCATATGAAATCTCAGCTCCGTGCCCTATTGATGAGGGGAATGCCCCTTGTATTCCAAAATCACTCCAAAATAATTGACTCTCTGGAAGCACAGCTGAGTTTACTTTCAGCTCACCTTAATCCCTGAATCTTTTGTAACACTGTGTCCAATACCTCCAGATGCTTTTCTTGGTCTGAGTGCAAACCAGGATGTCATCCACGTAGAAAATCACAGGTATCCCCTCCCTCATGTTGTCTTCATGGACATGGCAAATAATAGGGGCATGGTTCCAGCGCACAGGGACCCTGGCAAAACACAATGGCTTCCCTTGAAAGGTAAGAGAAATTTGTAATAGCTGCCCAATGTGAAGAGATAGTAAAGAAAGCACTGGCTAAATTCAAAACAGAAATTCAGTGGGTCCTTCTTATGCTGGAGACCATCACCTCCAGATACTTTGCCACCAGCATCCCTGGCTCAAAAGCCCATAAATTGTGTTCTTGAAGCTAGTTTCTGTCTCATTTGGATATTGATACTGTTTCTAGGGCAGAAGATCGCGGCCAGAGACTAGGATTTCTGCATCCATTTTATCATATTCTGTTTTATTTTTAGCCCACACTTTTCTGGTGTCTCTCTGCAATTGCTACGAATTCTGGAGTCCGAGCAGGCCATTCTGGTTCTTCAGATGGCTTAAGGGCTGCTATTTGGTAGCTTGCCAAAATCTCTACAGACTCCCAGGCTGTATCAGGAGGCATTTCCCATAGGACCTTGCTAGCAAAATTAACCAGCCCTCTTAATTCCCTGAAAACATCATTTCCTAGGACCCTTTCTCCACCCAAATCTATTGAACCAAATTGTCATTTATTTCTCCATTTTCTCCCCGATATAGGATTTTCTATAAATACAGTTAAAGTACTCATTGATTATTTTCCACCTCAGGCCGTATCCCCTTTTTTAACAGTACATAACAATGTTAGCAACAAGACAAAAAACACAAAACATAACACACAAAACACGATCTTTGTGCCAGCAATGCATCCTTGGTGTATCTCTTCATCTTTTCCTAAAGGTCTGAAAGACAAAAAGAACATTTTTCTACCCATTTTGGCAGTGCCAGGTTCAGATTATTGCTTAAAAAAACCCCTACTTTTACAAATATTCTTGCTCATTTCAGGTAAAACAGAGGAATTACCCCCTATTGTCTTGTGTTTTTGTTGTATAGACAGACCTGGTTTGTAATGTTTTCTACCTTTTAAGGGTTAATCTGTCCCTTTCAGTGTCAGGACTAGTTTGTTTCCCCCTTCCTGGAGGGTTGAACTCTGAGCCTTTTGGTTTCAGGTAGTGTGTTTGCTGACCAGATATGTTCATTATCAGCAGCTCCTTGTGCTAGTTTGTCACCAAAAAAGGATCCAGAATGTTGTTCCATTGTCCTGGTTGTCTCTGCCATAGCCACAATTTTGGACATTAAAAAAATTTGACCTTTATAAAGCATGGAAGTACCCAAAGGGTTAAATGCTAACAAAACTAATTCATCTTAATGCTACAAAGTGGGATTTTACAAACCAACAGTGTTGGTTTAAATCCTTAAAATCTTACATAATTACACAATATATTTACATACACACAAAAATTCTCTTTTTCTTCACATCTGTTGCACTGTTCTAATGATTTCACACAGCTGTACACCACTGTACACCCTTTTATTGATTTGAAGGCAGTTAAGTTCCAGTGGAAACCCCTTATGTTCCTGCAGTAATTTTATCTATATCATCCATATTTGAATGGTTTCAGTCACATTGTCTCTCTGCCTGCAGCAGTTATTTACAATTGACATGTCTCTGTCAGTTATGGGGCATAAGAGAGAGATAGGGAGTCTGTGTCAGGTGGATCATTTGATGGACACATTTGGAAGGATCTTCAGGCACTAATGGAATGCCTGGTCATTTGGAAATCTGTGACTGATTCACCTGCCTCAGACTTGCGGGGTAACCATTAAGTTTTGATTATTGTAATACCTGTTGTATTTGTATATGCTGAAGACTAATGAGTGGTTAATTTTAAAAGTATTTGTTTTGGATTGGTCTCTGTCAGCCATATAGCTGGCAGGGGTGCTGGGTTTCCTTTAGTTTATTTCCTGATATTGACTTGCAGAGATTAAAAGTAATTGGATCAAGGAACTGTGGGTAACAGATTTGGACCCCCAGTGGGGATTGATGGAGAGGCAGGAGATGATTGGTATAGACAGTTTTCTGTTGTAATAGAAATTATAAGATAGCAAGGAGAGGTCACTACCTACATTTCCCGTGTCATAGCTGATGAGTCTGTTGGGGCTCAGAGCTCAGGCCATGACCTACTTGGGTGAGAAGTTAGGTCCAAAGAGAAGGGAACATCTGGTAGGATAGAGAAGTTAGAAGGTGCTGGGAAATAGCTTGAAGAATTTTGTGCAGGAATAGAGTGGTAACAGACCCTGATAGCCCAGTGTCTTCACTGACTCCACAGCCTTTCTGCAGCTTCATAGGCTTTGGGACTTCTGGGTCAGTGCAGGGAAATGGCAAGGTCCAAATATTGAGCTCCATTGGGGGAGCATAGAGGGATTGCTGTGATTGGTATGGTTTTGGATAAAGAAATAGACTAGTTAAAGAATAGGGGCAAGAGGCTCAAATTCCCAGATGCTTTAGCCCATAGAACCCCACTTCTCTTTTTGTTTATCAGATGTCTTGTTGCTGTCTGAGTACTTTAAGATTTTTGCTTAGGTTTTTCTTTTTAAGTTGTTCTGCACAAACTCCCTTTTTTTCCACACCTCCCCACTTCCTCTTATTTCTACACCCTCCTCCTCACCTCCATTTCTGCTTTTCCACACACCCCCTCACTAATGTTTCTTTTTTTTTTTTTTTCCTTTTGTGTGCTTTTTGTTTTAAGGCTTGTGAAAAGTAGTAAATTAGCAAAGGAAGGATAGTACTGTGCAAGGCTCTTTCACTGGGAAAAGATGCTGCAGACTCATAGTACCAAACCCCATGAAGGGACAAAGTTGGGTCCCCATATACCCTGAGAACCCACAAGTATGGGTAGGGTGGGAGTCTAAGGTCTTTAGGACCAAATTAATGGAGCCTAACACGATAAGTAATAGCAAACTACCTGTGCCTTCTGTCAGAAAGAATTACCACCTGTGTGGCAGAACAATCGCCCCAGAGCAACTAGAAAGAAAAATTACCTGGGGGTGGGGGAAAAGGCTAGTTGAGGATCCCACAGTCCTTGCTAAAAGACCCTGTGCCCATGGGAAGGTACAGTTCTGCAAGAAAAAGCAGCCATGCAGCCTGGCGGCAATATATAGAAAGACTGGAAAAGCATGCTGGGAGCCAGAGGGGTATAGTGGCAAGGGTAATTGAATGCACCAGGGATTCAGACACCTGGAATAATACTTGAAATGCTAATATATGAACTGACATATATGTCATTTTGAAAATCCATAAATGACTTAAGAAAAGAGAGTGAGCAGTTAACACCATAAAGTTTGAAGGAAAGTGTTATGGGAAGAACATTCTTGGTTTCTCTGCAGCCATTCTGAAAGAAAACGGGCCCTTTTCCCAAAGGCATAGTGTGTAATTAATCAGTTGTAAAGAAATGTTGCAGACAGAATGACAATGAGATTTAAATTATTTCAATATGGACAATTTAGTTCAATTCACTAAAAGAAATTATAAAAAAAAAATTGCATTAAATATGCAGTGTATGTTGTTTAAGGGTAATTCATCTGTTTTGCTTGCAGTCAGTGAGGAGATTTTTAAAGTGAAGGGTTATTTTAAGCAATAATTTGCTGTCCCCCAAAGTGGGCAGAAAAGTGTTCTTTTTGTCTTTTAGAACTTTATAAGTATCTGGGGCCAGCTAAGAGCAACTGATTATGCCATCACAATACTGTCATGACAAAAATTGTATTTTGTGTTGTTTGTCTTGCTGTTAACGTTGTTGTGAGGTGTGTTAAGAAAGAAAATACTTCACTAGGAAGAAAAGAATGAATAAACACTTTAACCATGTTTACAGAAACATCCGGTATCGGGAAGGGTAAAGAAGAAATAAAGGGCAATTTGGTTCAACGGATTTAAGAGGAGAATGAATCCTGGAAATTAATGTCAGAGGTCTGATTGATTTTGCTTACAGGCTTTTATGGGAAATGCCTCCCGGGACATACTGGGAGCCTGTGGAAATTTCAGTAGGCTACAGGATTGCAGTCCTTAGGGCATATGAAAAAAATTAGAGTGGCCTTCAGAAACACTAGCAATTGTAGAAAGGCATCAGGAGATGTGGCCCAAACATTAAATAAAATGTGGTAAAATTAATGCAGAAATCCTAGTCACAGGTTCTAATACCCTACCCTAAGAAGCAGTACAGGTACCCAAGAGAGGCAGGAATCAGTCTAAAGAAAACAGCTGATGAGTTTTTAAACTAAGAAGCTTCAGTGGAGCAGTCAAGCTCCAATAATGGCACTCTGTGACCAGTGCTTAAAAGTGACAGCAGGACGCAGAGGCTTGTTGTGGATTTTTACCCCCTTAATTGGGAGACCCACTGATGGCCCTATTGTTGTGGTTAAATCTTTATAAAATAAACAGCAGGATCTTATTCAGGGGGACAAGGCAATATTCCACGTTTATTGTGAATTCAAAAATTTCAGAAAGCAATTGCCTACACATACAAAGTTCTACAAAGATGTGGTAAAGTTACCAGCCTCAGTTGCTCATGTTAGTCCACTGGCTTGGTAGTTAAGCATGTGGGAGGAAGCAGGGGTCTGTCAGTGTACACCAGTGCTCCTGGAGAATGATTGTAGAACCAAACCGAAAGCCCTCATCTTTTTGTCCCCTTTTTATAGGGGTAAGTTCCTATGCCACTCTATGAATTTTTCTTCGTCATGCTGCATCTGCATCCTGGTGTGAAAATCAATCACTCTTGTTTTCCAAGCATGACAATTGTTGTTATTTTTTATAGTTTATTTTGTTTTTGTCTTTTGAGGTGGATCTTAGGGTCATCAGGATGGGCAGTCTTTGGACGTCTGGGTCATAAAAGTTGTTATCTTCATTCCCTTGAACACTTGAATCTGGTGCCTTTTCCCATCCCTCTCTGGTCTCACACACACATATCATTCATTCATATATTCACACCCTAATCTTTTAACATTTAGTTACAACTTGTAACTGGAAGACACAAGTGTCCTTCAGAAATGATAACTTTTCTTTTTATCTGAAACATTCACTATTATTACAAAACATCCATATTTTACATTGAATCTTTCCGTTTCAGCTGAGTGTCTCTGGGTGAAGCTTAGAAGGAAGAACAATAAGGGTGATGTCGTGGTGGGTGTCTGTTATAGATCACCAAACCAGGAGGATGAGATAGATGAGGCTTTCTTTACTCAGCTAGGGAAAGTTTCCAGTTCACAGGACCTGATTCTCATGGGGGACTTCAATCACGCTGACATCTGCTGGAAAAGCAATACAGCAGAGCACAAACAATCCAGGAAGTTTTTGGAGAGTGTTGCAGACAATTTCCTGGTGCAAGTGCTGGAGCAACCAACTAGGTTTTCTAGACCTGCTGCTCACAAACAGGGAAGATTTGGTAGGGGAAGTAGAGGTGGGTGGCAACCTAGGCAGCAGTGACCATGAGATGGTCGAGTTCAGGATCCTGACAAAAGGAAGAAAGGAAAACAGCAGGATACGGACCATGGATTTCAGAAAAGTGGACTTTGACTCCCTCAGGGAATTGATGGGCAGGATTCCCTGGGAGGCTAATATGAGGGGGAAAGGAATCCAAGAGAACTGGCTGTGTTTTAAAGAAACTTTATTGAGGGCACAGGAGCAAACCATCCCAATGTGCAGAAAGAATAGTAAATATGGTATGCGTCCAGCTTGGCTTAACAAAGAAGTCTTTGGCGAATTTAAACACAAAAAAGAAGCTTACAAGAAGTGAAAGCTTGGTCAGATGTCTAGAGAGGATTATAAAAATACTGCTCGAACATGCAGGAATGAAATCAGGAAGGCCAAAGCACAATTGGAGTTGCAGCCAGCAAGGGATGTGAAGGGGAACAAGGAGGGTTTCTACAAGTATGTTGCCAACAAGAGGAAGATTAGGGAAAGTGTGGGCCCCTTAGAGAATGAAGGAGGTAACCTAGTGACAGAGGATATGGAGAAAGCTGAGGTGCTCAATGTCTTTTTTGCCTCTGTCTTCACAGACAAGATCAGCTCCCAGACTGCTTCACTGGGTGGCACAGAATGTGAAGGAGGCGAACATCCCGGAGTGCTGAAGGAACAGGTCTAAGGCTATTTAGAAGGATTGGACATATACAAGTCCATAGAGCTGGATTCAATGCACCCAAGGGCGCTGAGGGAGTTGGCTGAGGTGATTTCATAGCCATTGGCTATTATCTTTGAAAGCTCATGGCAACAGGGGGAGGTCCCTGAGGACTAGAAAAAAAGCAAATATAGTGCCCATATTCAAAAAAAAGGAGGAAAGAGGATCTAGGGAACTACAGACCAGTCAGCCTCACTTCAATTCTTGGAAAAATCATGGAGCAGGTCTTTAAGGAATCCATTTTAAGGCACTTGGAAGAGAGGAAGATGATCAGGAACAGTCAACACGGATTCACCAAGAGAAAGTCATGCCTGACCAATCTGATTGCTTTCTATGATGAGGTGACTGGCTCTGTGGATGTAGGGAAGGCGGTGGATGTGATATAACTTGACTTTAGCAAAGCTTTTGATACTGTCTCTCACAGTATTCTTATCAGCAAGTTAAAGAAGTATGGATTGGATGAATGGACTATAAAATGGATAGAGAACTGGCTAGAGCATAGGGCTCAATGAGTAGTGATCAATAGCTCCATGTTTAGCTGGCAACCAGTCACAAGTGGAGTGTCCCAGGGGTCGGTCCTGGGGCCGTTTTTGTTCAACAACTTCATTAATGATCTGGAAGATGGGGTAGATTGTACCCTCAGCAAGATTGCAGATGACTCTAAGCTGGGGAGAGTGGTAGATACCCTGGAAGGTAGGGATAGGATACAGAAGGACCTAAACAAAGTGGAGGATTGGGCCAAAAGAAATCTAATGAAGTTCAGCAAAGAAAAGTGCAGAGTCATCCACTTAGGAAGGAAGAATCCCATGCACAGCTGTAGACTGGGGACCGATGAGTTAGGCAGCAGTTCTGCAGAATAGGACCTAGAGGTAACAGTGGATAAAAAGCTGGATATGAGTCAGCAGTGTGCCCTGGTTGTCAAGAAGGCTAATAGCATATTGGGCTGCATTAGGAGGAGCATTGCCAGCAGGTCACGTGAAGTGATTATTCCCTTCTATTCGGCATTGGTAAGGCCACCTTTAGAGTATTGTGTCCAGTTTTAGGACCCCCACTACAAAAAGAATCTAGACAAGTTGGAGACAGTACAGCGGAGGGCAACAAAAATGATGAGGGGGCTGAAGCACAGGACTTATGAGGAGAGGCTAAGGAAACTGGGCTTGTTTAGTCTGCAAAAGAGAAGAATGAGGAAGGATTTGATAGCAGCCTTTAACTACTTGAAAGGCGATTCCAGGGAGGATGGGGCTAGGCTGTTCTCGGTGGTGGCAGATGACAAAACAAGGAGCAACGGTCTCAAGTTGCAGGGTGGGAGGTCTAGGTTGGACATTAGGAAAAAGTATTTCACTAGGAGCATGGTGAAGTACTGGAATGGGTTACCTAGGGAGGTGGTGGAATCTCCATCTTTAGAGGTTTTTAAGATGAGCTTGACAAAGCCCTGTCTGGGATGATATAGTTGAGGTTAGTCCTGTTTTGAGCAGGGGGTTGAACTAGATGACCTCCTGAGGTCTAATGTTCTATGATTCTATGATTCTAACATTTGCTGATGTTACTTTAAGCAGTGTTCTTAAAACATGTGTACTTCAATAATAGCGACAGTTTCACAGAATGATCTTTGGTAACTTTACAGAGAGGATAATCAATAACCAGATGTTAGTTTTGGACAGACCTATGGTGATTTCAAACAAACTTATCAATAGTGAACAGATCACCTACATACCCAAAATGCAAAGACTCACAGAGACTGCTGTGGTGGTTTGTCACGTACCGAAAGAGTTAGGGTATTTCACATAGAATCAATATAACAGAATCAAGCTTTGGACCTACAAAACAGCATGAAGTGACGGTTTCCACTGTAGGAGGGGCCCAGTGGTTTTTAGTTTTAAATTTAGCCAGCGTTTTCTTTGCTATCCCTTTATATCAGGGCAGCTATTACAAATTTGCTTTTACCTATTAAGAGAAACAGTTTTGTTTTGCCAGGGTTCCCAGAGGCTGGAACAATGTCTCTATTATTTGCCCTGGCCATATAGTCAAAATGTGGTAGGTGATGCCTGAAAAAGACAGTATAATTTCTTATGTGGATGACATCCTTATTAGCACTCAGACCAGGGAAAAGAATCTGGAGGTATTGGACATAGAGTTACAAATGTTTCAGGAAATTGGAGTGAAGATGAGCACAAAGAAAGCCCAGTTTTGCTCACAGCAAGTCAATTATTTTGGAGTGATTTGAGGGAAACAAGGGGTGCAACCCTTACCAAAAGAGCACAGAGCTAAAATTTCATTGAGGAATTTTCAGAGAAGTCAGCACCACTGCATAAATTGTTAAAAAAGGAAGCAGGGTAAAACAGATTTTTTGCTGAAGATGTTAATTACAAAAAAGGGGACTCTAGGGAGAGAAACTCAAAACTAAAGAGGTCTGAGTAAAAGTTAATGCCTCTTGCTATATTGGGAGGGGAAAGGTTTGTTTTGCTTTGTGTTTTAGATTATTAACTCTGCAAATGCTGGAAGTCCTTGGAGACAATTCTCCTCTTGTGGTCTGAATTCAGAACCTCTTGTGCTTGAAGCAGGAGGAAACTTGCTGTGAATGACAGTGGCATGGAAAGCAAATGAGGCAGTAAAAACTCAGTGTTACCTCCAGCAACCAGAAAAATCTGGAGCAATGCTTCTAATACCTCCAAAAAGTGATTAAATGTCAATGGGACAAAAGTGACCTCACATACAATCCACCTTGAAATGCCACAAGGGACGTCTACTGATGGAAAAGAAAAGAAAAAACAAGAGAGAAAGAACCAATGTGGAACTTTGGGATTATTAATGGGTGACAAATGCCAGTTTATATTTTAGTTCTATTCCCATTTGCAAACCCTCTTGTGTTAATTTATGGACTGACGTCCATAAGCAGAAAGAACCAGGGAAAATGTCAATTCACTTTAGGCTGAAATAATCGCTTTTACCCCCAAATACTAGGCAGAAAACTCTGGAGAACATAAGACCTCAGATAGTGACGTCAGGAGTGGAATCAGAAGTTATCCTGCCCTGCATTTTAAAGGCCCTGGATTCTCAAGAAATTTACAACAGAGATATATTGGGAACCATTAGAGGAGGTGGGGGCAGCTCTTAACAGCATCAATGATGAAGTCATAGCAAACAAGCTAAATACTCTGGACAAACTCATCAAATATTTAGTGACACCTATTAAAGTATTGTTTGACAAGCTGGTGTGGCACAACTCCTACGAAAATGGGAAAAAACCCAAGAAAAAGACCATTTCAGGCTCTTGAGGGCTGTAGGTGCCCTGCAGGCCAATGCTTCTTTTGCCCTGGTATGTATGCAAATGCAGGGAGTGATGATTGATGTGGTAAAGACTTTAATCCACGATGATATGAGTGGCATACTCCCAGTGGAGTTCAGAAGTACCCTTTGGAAAAATGCCACTCAAGAAGAGAGAATTACAGGATTGATGGAGAATGGTAAATTTAAACTAAAACAGCGAATCAGAAAAAATCATCTTTGTTCTGCTAGTGTCCAGAATCAGAAGTGGGTTTCCGCTATTATGGCTTTAGGCCTTAATGTTAACCAGATCATAATAAAACCTATGGATCATAAAGTGTGGGTGGTAAAAGATGCTCAGAAGTGAAATATAGTGGAGCTGGGACCCTGTTTATAAAGGAAAGTCCTTGTTTAACCTCATCAGATTTCTTTTGACTCAGTCCTCTAATTTGTCTAGGTCACTCTGTATCCTATCCCTACCCTCTAGGGTATCTACCACTCCACCTAGCTTAGTGTCACCTGCATACTTGTTGAGGGTGCAATCCACCCCATCCTCCAGATCTTTAATGAAGATGTTGAACAAAACTGAGGCAAGCACGGACTCCTGTTGCTTGTTACTGGCTGCCAACTAGATATCGAGTCATTGATCACTAAATGTTGAGCCCAATGATCTAGCCAACTTTCTATCCATCTTATAGTCCATTCATCCAACCCACACTTCTTTAACTTACTGATAAGAAAGCTGTGGGTGACCCTTTCAAAAGCTTTGCTAAAATCAAGGCATATCATATCCACTGCTTTCCCCGCATTCAGGGCTATCCCTAGGGGAGTGCAGAGCTGGGGCAAATCACATGATGTGGCCCCCCCCTTCACATTTTTATACAGATGAAATCTGGTTACAATGAACATCAAGGGCAACTGCTGCCTTCATGGAACCCTGGGAAGCTGGGACCCTAGTGAAGCCACCCACCTCCCACACACTCCTTGTGCAAAGCATGGGGTCCCCCAAAGCACGGGGTCGGTGTGGTTGCCCTGATTAGCCGTACCCTAGGGAGACTCTCCCCACATCCACAGAGTTAGTCATCTCATGATAGATGGCAATCAGATTGCCTAGGCAATCACTTTGCCGAGGTGGGAGTTCCAATCCCTGCTCTAGATTACGATGTCATCTAAGTATGCCTCTATGTACTGACAATGTGGATGAAGCACTCTGTCCATCAAACATTGGAAGGTAGCGGCTACCCCATATAATCCAAAGGGCATAGTCTTTACTGGCACTGTCTGAGGGGGTAGAAAAGGCTGTTTTTACCCACAAACTTGGTTTTAAGGGGATCTGCCAATACCTTTTTGTGAGGTCCAGTATGGTGATGTACAGAGCTTCCCCCAGTCAGTCTAACAGTTCATCTACCCTAGCATGAGATAGGCGTCAAATTTAGAGATCACATTCACTTTTCGGAAATCAATACAGAAATGTAACAAACAATCTGGTTTTAGTACCAGCACAATATTGCTCCTGCAGTTGCTGTGGGACTCTTCTATTACTCCTAGCTCTAAAATGGTCTTAATCTCTCTCTGAATAGTTCCCCTCACCCTATTGGTGTTAGGGCACAGTCTTTCCTGTATCACTTGGCCTGGTTCCATTTGGATATCATGTTATGCTAGTGGTGTTCTTCCAGGTAGTGTTGAGAATACTTGTGGGAATGCCGACACAAGTCAGGCTTTCTGCTTCTCCTCTCTTTGGTTCAAGGTCAGGCCAAGAGGTACGTATCCTTTTCTTAGGCAGTCCCCCAGTTGGGGTCCTAGTTTCAGTTCTTCTGGATGTGGCATAAGGAAGAGAATTTCCAGGATTTCCACAGCTTCAGCAGTTTCACATGGTATACTTGTTGTTCTTTTCTTTTACCAGGTTGCGTAATTAAGTAGTCTATGGCCCTTACTTATTTTACCACTTCACATGAGCCCTTCCAGTTGGCCATCAATTACGGCTCAGAGCTGGGGAGTAAAAACAGGACTCAGTCGCCAAGTTGGAAGGTGAATGTCTGTGTCCCTTTATTGTACTGTTGTTGCTGTTGCATTTTGCACTTCCCCAAGGCTTTTTTTTTTGCACATGCACCCATGGCCTGCATCTACTCCCATAGCTTCAGGACATATCAGACTAAATTCTCAGCTCGTCATTTGGCTTTCCCATGTTTGCTGCACTAGATATAATATGCCCGTAAGTCTCTGTCTTTATAACAGTTGGAATGGCAAAAATCCCATTGAAAACTGGGCCACCTCCCAGAGAGTGAAGAGTAATGCGAAGAATAGTTGGTCCCAATATTAGGCACCCTGTGTGATGAACTTCTTAAACATCCCTTTCAGCATCTTGTTAAACTTTTCCAGTAATCTGTCCATCTGAGGATGGTACACAAACATGCATAGGGGGTTGACTTTTAGTAGCTCTCATACCTCTTTCATTAGCCTAGAGGTGAAATTTGTTCTTTGGGTCTGTTAGAATTTATTTTGGGAAGCTGACCCTCACAAATACCTTTAGCAGTTCATTGGCCATAGTCTTTGCATTTGTATAGTGTAATGGTATGGCATCTGGGTATCAGGTAGCATATTCCATGATGACCAATATGTGTTGGTGCTTCAGGACACAATTCTCTAGCAGCCCTATCAGGTCAATCCCCACTCTTTCAAAAGGTGTTTCTACAAGGGGAAGAGATATTAGTGGTACTGGGGGACCTTCTTAGGGGCTGTCAATTGACACTTTGGGCATGACATACAAACTCTTCAATTTCTCTGAAGACCCTTGGGGCAGAAATCTCAAGCTAGAATCCTGGCTTGTGTCTTCTCTTCCCCTAAATGCCGCATGCCTGGTGTTGTGTGGGGTAAGTGTAGGAACTCGCTGAAGTATAAATGAGGCACCAACTGTTGTGTCCATATCTCTTGTATGCACTTGTCTTGTTCTACCCAGTACAACAAATCAGCCCCAAGGGCAAATTGTGGATATTGCAATGCTTTCAGTGGGTCAATCTCCTCATTATTTATCACCATTATTTGCTTGAAGGCAGGGCTCAGGGTTTTGTCATTACTTTTGTGACACACTGCACCCCCATGTACACCCTTATGGTGTGATTGTGTGTCATTCATGTTCACCCTTATAGTGTAATTGTGTATTGTTTAATGCAAAGTATGTGATATAAGATGTTTTTGGAATACTCATGGCATACTTAACCTTATTGTTATAGTGGTATGTTTGCTGCACAGTCATACTAATGGTTATGAGGCTTCCTTATGTAATGTTCCCAAATGTGTGTTTCCTAACTTGAAGCAAATTCAGGCAAAACCCTCCTAAAGTAGAGAAGTTGTTCACATTTCACTAAGGCATGCATAAAATAGACCAGCTCTTCCAGGAACAATGAAATAGCCTAAGCATTGATAAGGGGATGTTCACATTATTCAGGCATGGATGAACACATACAAGGACATTGTGTGTCACCAGACATTGAAGGGGGGTGGGGTGAAGGAACATGTTGAAAATGGGTGACATTTTGCTATTCTCTCTCTCTCTCTCTCTCTCTCTCTCTCTCTCTCTTCCACCTCCATCTACAAACAACACCAAGCAACTGAAATGCTGACCCAGGGTGGAGTCTGACTGAGAAGTAGACCAGCCAGCCTGCAGTGAGAATCATCTAAGACTGTAAGATTACTAAAGTGTTACGCTCAGTTTAGAATGTGATTTGCCTTTTATTTATTTTTGATCAAATCTGACCTATTTTCCTCTGACTTATAATCACTTGGAATCTTTCTTTACTTAATAAATGTGTTTGTTTTATCTTAAGCAGTGCGTGTGGTTTACATTGCATTAACAATGCCGTTTAAAGCAACAAGGCAGGTGCATATCAATTTATTTGATAAATTGGTGAACCAATGAGCTTGCAGTGTGCAGGGTTGCATCTGAGATTGGTGGTGTTGATGGGAGTCATACCAGCACATGATCATAAAACAGGCTAGCCAGAAGCTCTCACTCACTTAATTGACAGCAGACTGCTTCCCATGAGCTGTGCATGGGCTAACCCAGGAGTGGGGGTTCACACAGTGGAAAAGGGCAAGACAGGCTTTAGGAGTGAGGGATTGAGTTGACACAATACACCAATTCAGATTCCAGAAGGGATCATCTTTGTTGTACTCAGAACTCTGAGAAATCCATTAGCTTCTCCAGGTTGAGGTGCGGGGAATTTTTGTATTTGATCCCATGAAGTTTCCTTCCTGAGGGTCATCTGCATCTCGGTCCCAGGTAAAATCACCTATGTTCTCCACCACTCCTACAGACACACTTGTCTCACACACCTCTCACTATTCCCTCCTTTCTACCTATCTCTCCTCCTGGGATTTCCTTGTCTTGGGTTGGGTTGTAAAGAGGTCAGGATTTTTAAATGGGAATAGAACCCCAGGTATCTCCTCTGTGTTGTCTTCTTTAGGTTCTGTTGAAGGGAGGAGTGTCCATAAGAACTCTGTGAAATATGGCCTGTCCCGGCCGAATATCACGGAATAGGGAAGGTCGCAGGACAAGCTGGCCTTGGCGACCCTTTACAGTCAGTCTTACCGTCATGCTGGAATATGATACTATGTCACAGTGGATACATTTGATGGGAATTCTGCCTTCCTTAGGCTTCCCCGCTGCATCAATTATTCGTTCCTGGATGAAGGTCTGGTCACAGCCAGAAATGACGGGGGACAGGTATAGTTGGCCCTATACCTCTACGGGATTGTGATTCTTCTCAGGCTCTTCTTATGGGCCTTATCTCTCCAACCCAGACTTGTCCGAAGCTGCATTCCATGTAGGGGCAGTGTCGAACCCAGTGTCCTTGCTGTCCACAGAAGTAACTGGCTGTTGTATCATTCACTTGTTGCGCGCAGCCTGTGTTGATTCTCTTTGGTATGGTTGCATATCCCCACTCATGCGTGGACTGGGAAGGCTGTCCATGGGACCTGGATGGGAGCATATCTGCTGCTGGAGGATGGGCTGCCCTGCAGACCTTGCACAATGGCAGTAGTCTTCATATTACCTGTAGGTTGAGTGAGTATCCAGGAATTCCTGGGTTCTCTCCAAGGGGGCCCTCCCATCATGGTTCCTGGCTGCTTACTTTTCTGGTTGGGTCAGGCATTGTCCTAGACTCATTTGGAGACTCCTGGACCCTCTTAGCAGCCATATAGTCCTCCATTATGTGGGTCATGTAGCCTGATCCAAATTTATTAATTATTTAATCTGGTTCTGTGTTTGTCAATTATTTTAATTAAAGGTTCTTGTCCCTGAATCAGGCTCCAGGAAAGTTTTATAGGGAACTCCGAGATATATTACAAGTTTCTCAATGAAACCACATCTTGTATAATTTTATAAATTTTATTTAAACTAATATAAAGTGGTAGATAAATTACTGATATAAAGAGAAATCAACAATTAGATGAACAATGGATAATACAAACTTAATTTTACTTACATGATATGCTTTGGATTAATATACTCACACCCTGGTTGAGAGAGATATTTGATTCGTCAACTTTGGTAGAGGGTGAAATAAACACTGCTAGAGAGCTAAGAGCTATAAACTAAAATAACACTTCAAATAAAACTAAGTACAAAATAAAGAAGAAGATCTTAACACTTAACTAAAGAACTTCAAGCAAGAGTAGCTAATGGTCGACACCCAACAATGTGCTCTCCCTTTCTTTCATACCCTAAAATATGGGTCCTCCTTCTAAGTCTGTACTTAGATTTTCTCCCTCAAACTATTGGGGTACCTATTGTCTATTGGCTGGTCATTCATGAAAATTAATGATTACTACTTCTGCTTTTCTTATTTCCATTACCTCATTTGTTATTCTGGCCCCTTATTTCCCCTTGCCCTTTGCGGGTTTTGCGGTGTACTCGCATGATGCCTGGCATTCACAATTTCAACATCTAGGCTAAAAATCATGAGGAAATCTACTCATCTTGCTTAATTATTTATACCATATATGTCTTGTTTTTGCCATACTTTCAACACTTCTTCCCGAATACATGTATGATGATTACGTAACTGTCCTACAGGATGTGGCCTGCATGTTACCTTACATTACAACACAAATAAAATATATCACTCTATTATAGTCACACAATCACACTTAAATCTATAAAAAAGATCTATATATATAGATATGTAATACAAGCAAGCAGACTAGTTCTATGGGCTACAGTCACTTCCATCAGAATCACTGGTCAGTGTCTGCAGACCCAATCTTGCCCCTGTATAAATCTCTCCAGAACTCTGAGTTCTGCTATTTGGGGTGGTGGACTGTGTTATTGTCCAGGCAGCTCCTTATGTTAGCTTCCTGGTTTAAATACTGGCATTGGCCAATCAGTGGGCTGTGAGGGGCTGCCACACAGGCTCTGCTGGGTGGTACTTCCTGTTAAAGCTAACTTCAAAGATCCTCCTGTGGGAGCCCAGCCTGTGGCACTGTGGACACATCAGTGGCACAAAATCTTCCATGGTTCTGTCCCTATAAATTCTTACAATCCAGATCATCCATGGAAGTCCATGAAGCAGGATTAGAAACCAGCCATGCTGGGGAAAATCACAGGAGTCCACTGCCCATGCTGATAATCTCCCTGGAACTGTAACAAATATTTACAGGTGCAAGAGCCTTTGTAGGCTCTGCTGAACATTCCTTCCATCAGCTGAGGATGCGTCCTCTCTTCATCTCAGATTAGCAGAACTGATGATGTCTAGGAATTGCTGCAGCCAGTGTGGTGTTAAAGAAACCCCTGAGCTAGGGATTCCAACTTTATAATATTATATTTAGAAATCAGACACTACAACAGGATGCCAGAACCTACCCTGCCCTGCCTCTGCTCCCCCTCATCCCATGGAGGCCTGGCTCCTGTTCACTCCTCTTCTCTTCCCCGTCACCTGTTGCTCTTCTACTCTCCCCACACCTCTATCCGAGTTGGGAGGGACTCACCTTTAGTCTCCGAGTTGGGAGGGACTCACGGGGAGCTGCAGCTGCTCTATACAGGTCAAAGATAGCCCAGCAGTAACCAAACTTGGGGTGTCTGGTCAGTAGATCTCACAGGACACTGTCAGGTCCCCTTTTTGAGCAGACTTTCTGGTCAAAATCAGAGCATCTGGCTACCCCACCCTGAGCAGCCCCTGTGACCCATCTGGGCCTCATTCCCTTTGTACCATCCTACAAACTATATACAACAGTCAGAAATAAATACCAATTGTGTTCATATCTTGAGACATCTTATTTTCCTCACCTTTGAATATGCATTGGCTTATTGTGAGGTTAGTCATAAATTTTGAGTTACTGTACTGAATTATTTAATTTAGTGGCAGGAAGAGACATATAGCATTCACAAGGACTTGCTAATAATTGTAACAACTTGGTATATGTGGCAGTTCTCCCAACTTTGATAGTGTCCCTTAAACTCGTTGAGATACCCCTATAAATGTTTGGTGAATCCATCTACCCTGGCTGAGTAGGGCCCCTGGTGCTTGCTACATAATCTGTTTTTTCTTGGCCAGAAAAATCTACAGAATATTAACAGCTAAAATGTATGGCCTTGACACATCCCCTAATCACTATAACATGATGCAAAGAATTATCCTCACAAGGACCATAGTCCGCCGTACACACGTACTTAACAAGAAGCACAGACCACCAACTTCTAAGACACACACAATGATCACCTATATTCACAAGCATAGAGCTATTATGTACAAATGGATTAACAGTTTTTCCAGACTTCAAATAATGACTGGTGAAACTGCTCACAATGGGACTCTAGTGCCAAATTTTTTGCTAGGCTCAGGTCTAATATGATCTTTTTGAGGAAGTGGGGTCAGGAGTGGGTTAATTACCAACTACTTCTTTACACTGATTTGACTCACATATGCCCTGACCAAACTGGTTATAATTGGTTTCCAATTTTTCACACTTTTAAACTTTTTTTACTCAACGGGGTTCCCGGAAGAGCCATTTCCCAATCATATAAGGCTGCATGTTAATAACTATTTTCCCAGGCTCTATCTTGACCGCACTACCATGCAAACATTCTTTATTCCTATTATAAATTTCTTGAGAACCCAGGACATCCAAAATGCAGGGCAAAAAGATCACCCATTTCCCTCCTGGTGTCACTTTCTGTAGCCTTTACTCCCCCAGACTTTCCTATTTAGCATTTGAGGGAAAAAGGGATTGTTTCCACCTCAAATGAACTGGCTTTTCCTTGGTGCTGTCCGCTTGGGGATGTCAGTCCACAAATAAGCACATTTGGGCTTCCTGCAATTAAATAACAGCCTGTCAGTTTGCACCCAGTGACAACTACATTCACGGGGGTACCCTTT
Source organism: Emydura subglobosa (assembly GCA_007922225.1). NCBI lineage: Eukaryota > Metazoa > Chordata > Testudines > Chelidae > Emydura > Emydura subglobosa. The sequence continues at coordinate 178,781 of ML681564.1, forward strand.
AATTCTCCCCTCTAACAAATTGCTATCCCCATTATCGCCCTGTGTGCACATGAGAATGGTGTGGTTGACACCAAGTGGTAGGGATTCTGTAGTTGCCAGGGTTGAACATTTGCAACACAAGCCATGATATATTGCCAGTTTTGGATCATTTCCATGCTTATATTTACTTTGTTCAAATCCCACTTTTTCAATTGTACTAAAATGAGGTCAGATCCAGAGGCCTAAAAGAGTGATTTGTTCTTCTGGGATGTTGGGATCAGTAGTGATGTAAATAATATTGTTCACTTTACATTTCACTCTCATTCACTGATAGTATCCCCATGCTGAAGACACAATGGGTTCCTGATTCACATTACCATGCAAGCAGGTCTGCAAACCAAATGCCATCAACAGCAGCACACAGAAGTGCATTGTCTTTAAAATCTTCCAGCATTTACATGGTTAATAATTGAAAACATAAAGCAGAAGGATCTTTCCCTCTCTATATCATGGGAGGTATCACTGAAACATGTAAGCTAACTTATAAACTTTTACTCAGACCCATCCAGGCCTGAGTCTCTCTTCTGGCTCCCCTTTTTCCAAGAGGTGGAGGGCTCTTAAACGTTTAACTGTACTTTGCATACCCATGTGGGGCTCAGCACACATGAATGTTCTTGATTTTGCCAGTGAGCACATGTTTTAATTTCAGAGGGAGAAAATCCCCTCTCTGCTTCACTTAAAGTTTTAGAGGCATAAGCCTCCAGAGCTCTGACTCAGCACATCATTCATCCCCCACCATTCTACCAGCTGTTTCATCCTGTTCTTTCCTTCAATGATTCATACAATTTGGCTGCCTGGTCTGAAGAGTCCCATATGAAATCATAGCTCCGTGTTCTGTTGGTGAGGGGAATGCCCCTTGTGTTCCCAAATCATTCCAAAATAATTTACTCTCTGGAAGCACAGCTGGGTTTTCTTTCAGCTCACCTTAAACCCAGCTTCCTGAATCTTTTGTAACACTGTGTACAGCACCTCTAGATGCTTTTCCTGGTCTGAATGCAAACCAGATGTCATCCACATAGAAAATCACAGATATCCCCTCCCTCATGTTGTCTTCATGGACATGACAAATAATAGATACATAGTTCCAACCCATGGGGACCCAAGCAAAACACAACAGCTTCTCTTGAAAGGTAAAAGATTTGTAATAACAGCCCAATGTGAAGAGATAGCAAAGAAAATACTGGTTAAATTCAAAACAGAAAGTCACTGGGCCCCTCTTATGGTGGAGACCATCACTTCCAGATACTTCGCCACCAGCCTCCCTGGCTTAGAAGCCCATAAATTGTTTTCTTGAAGCTAGTTTCTGTCTCATTTGGGTATTGATACTGTTGTTGGGGCAGGGGATCGGGACCTGAGACTAGGATTTCTGTATCCATTTTACTACATTCTATTTTATTTTTAGCCCACACTTTTCTAGTATCTCTCTGCAATTGCTATGAATTCTGGGGTCTGAGCAGGCCATTCGGGTTCTTCAGATGGCTTAAGGGCTGCTATTTGGTAGCTTGCCAAAATCTCTACAGGCTCCCAGGCTGTGTCAGGAGGAGTTTCCCATAGGACCTTGCTAGCAAAATCAGCCAGCCCTCTTAATTCCCCGAAGACATCATTTCCCAGGACCCTTCTCCTCCAAAATCTATTGAACCAAATTGTCATTTATTTTTCCTTTTTCTCCCTGATACAGGGTGTTTCTGTAAATACAGTTACAGTGCTCATTGATTATTTTCCACCTCAGGCCGTATCCCCTTTTTTAACAGTACATAACAATGTTAGCAACAAGACAAACAACAGAAAACATAACACACAAAACATAATCTTTGTGCCAACAATGCATCCATGGTGTAGTTCTTCAGCTTTTCCTAAAGGACTGAAAAACAAAAAGAACATTTTTCTACCCATTTTGGCAGTGCCAGGATCAGATTATTGCTTAAAATACCCCTTCCTTTTACAAATCTCCTTATTCATTTCAGGCAAAAAAGAGAAATTACCCCCCCTCCCTCATTCTCTTGTGTTTTTGTTCTATAGATAGGCCAGGTTTGTCATGTTTTCTGCCTTTTGAGGGTTAATCTATCCCTTTCAGTGTCAGAATTAACTTGTTTCCCACCTTCCTTCCCTGGAGGGTTGAACTCTGAGCCTTTTGGTTTCAGGTAGTGTGTTTGCTGACCAGATATGTCCATTATCAGCAGCTCCAAGTGCTACTTTGTTACCCAAAAAGGATCCAGAATCTTGCTCCATTGTCCTGGTTCTAATTGTCTCTGCCATAGCTACAACTCTGGACATTAAAAAAAAATTGGTCTTTATAAAGCATGGAAGTACCCAAAAGGTTAAATGCTAAAAAATCCAATTCATCTTAATGCTACAAAATGGTATTTTACAAACCAACAGTGTTGGTTTAGATCCTTAAAATCTTACATAATTATGCAATATATTTACACACACACACACATACAAATTCTCTTTTTCTTCATATCCATTTCACTGTTCTAATGATTTTCACACAGCAGTACACCACTGGCATTCCCCTTTACACATTTGGAGGCAGTTAAGTTCCAGGGGAAACCCCTTATATTTCTTTAGTAATATTATCTATATCATTCATATTCGAATGATTTCAGTCACATTATTTCTCCGCCTGCAGCAGTTATTTACAATTGATTATGTCTCTGTCAGTTTTGGGGCATAAGAGAGAAGTAGAGAGTCTGTGTCAGGTGGATCATTTGATGGACACATTTGGAAGGATCTTCAGGCACAGATGGAAGGACTGGCCATTCGGAAATCTGTGACTGATTCACCTGAAGACTGCTTCAGGCTTGTGGAGGTAACTATTAAGTTTTGGATACTCTAATACCTGTTGTATTTGTATATGCTGAAGACTAATGAGTGAAAAGAAAATAAGGCACTAGGCAGAAAAGAATGAATAAACACTTTAAACATCTTTACAGAAACATCTTGTGTTGGGAAGGGTAAAAAAGAAATAAAGGGAAATTTGGTTCAACAGATTTTAAAGGAGAATGAATCCTGGAAATTAATGTCAGAGGGCTGATTGATTTTCCTAACACACTCTTATGGGAAATGCCTCATGGGACATGCTGGAAACCTGTGGAAATTTCAGTAAACTACAGGATTGCACTCCTTAGGGCATATGAAAAAAACTAGAGTGGACCTCAGAAAAACTAGCAATTACAGAAAGGCATCGGGAGATATGGCTCAAAAATTAAATAAAATGTGGTAAAATTAATGCAGAAATCCTAGTCACAGGTCCTAGTCCCCTATCCTAAGAAGCAGTAAGGGTACCCAAAAGAGGCAGGAACAAACCTAAAGAAAACAACGGATGAGTTTTTAAACTAAGACGCTTCAGTGGAGTAGACAAGTTCCAATAATGCCACTCTATGGCCACTGCTTAAAAGTGACAGCAGGACTCGGAGGCTTGTTGTGGATTTTTGCCCCCTTAATTGAGTGACCCAGTAATGGCCCTGTTGTTGTGGTTAAATTTTTATACTTATAAAATAAAAAGCAGGATCTTATTCAGGGGGACAAGGTTATATATCATGGTTATTGTAAATACAAAGATTTCAAAAAGCAATTGCCTACGCACACACACACAAAGTTCTACAAAGATGGAGTATAGTTACCAACCTCAGTTGCTCATGTTAGTCCATTGGCCAGGTGGCTAAGCACAAGGGAGGAAGCAGGGGTCTGCCGGTGCCCACCGATGCTCCTGGAGGATGAGTGTAGAACCAAACCCATAGTCTTCATCTTTTTGTCCCCTTTCTATAGGAGTAAGTTCCTATGCCACTCTGTGGGTTCTGCTTCGTCATGCTGCATCTGCGTCCTGGTGTGAAAACAATTACTCATGTTTTCGAAGCATGAGAATTGTTATTTTTTATAGTTTATTTTGTTTTTTGAGGTTGATCTCAGGGTCATCAGGGTGGGCAGCCTTCGGCTGTTTGGGTTGTAAAAGTTGTTATCTCCCTTCAACATCTGAGGCTGGTGCCTTTCCTGTCACTCTCTGGTCTCACACACACACATCATTCATTCATCTATTCACACCCTAATCTCTTAACATTTACTTAAAACTGTAACTGGAAGACAAAAGTGTACTTCAGAAATGATAACATTTCTTTTTATCTAAACATTCATTATTATTCCAAAACATCCTATTTTAACATTGAATCTTTCTATTTCAGAACATTTGCAGATGTTACTTTAAGCTGTGATCTTAAAACATATGTACTTCAACAATAGGAACAGTTTCACAGAATAGTCTTTGATAACTTTACAAACAGGATAATCAATGACCAGATGTTAGTTTCGGACAAACATATGTTGGTTTCAAACAAACTTATCAATAGTGAACAGATCACCTACATACCCAAAATGCAAAGACTCACAGAGACTGCTGTGGTGGTTTGTCACATACCAAAAGAGTTAGGGTATTTCAAATAGAATCAATATAACAGAATCAAGCTTTGGACCTACAAAATAGCATGAGGTGATGGCTCCTCCACTGTAGGAGGGGCCCAGTGGCTTTTAGTTTTAAATTTAGCGAGTGCTTTTTTTGCTATCCCTTTATCTCAGGGCCGCTATTACAAATTTGTTTTTATCTTTCAAGGGAAGCAGCTGTGTTTTCCATGGTTCCCAGATATTGGAACAATGCCTCTATTATTTGCCATGCTCATGTAGTCAAAATGTGTGAAGGGATACCTGAAAAAGACAACCTGAAAAAAGGAAACCTGAAAAAGGAATCTATCCCTGCAACAAACCCCATTAGCAGCTCTGCCCAGACATCAACTCTAGTGACACCATCACAGGTCCTAACCACATCAGCCACACCATAAGGAGCTCATTCACCTGCACATCTACTAATGTAGTATATGCCATCATGTGCCAGCAATGGCCCCCTGCCATGTACATTGGCCAAACTAGACTGTCATTATGTAAAAGAATAAATGGAAACAAATCAGACATGAAAAATGGTAACATCCATAAACCAGTATGAGAGCACTTTAATCTCCCAGGACACTCTGTAGCTGACTTCAAAGTTGCCATATTTCTACAAAAAAAACTTCAAAAACAGACTTCAAAGAGAAACTGCAGAGCTGGAACTCATATGCAAACTTGACATAATCAGACAGGGTCTGAATAGGGATTTGGAATGGTTATCTCATTACAAGAAATAATTGTCACTGTTCACACATTCTCACCTTCTGATCAACGGTTGTGAATAGGCGTTATCTACTCTAACTGAATTGACTTTGTTAGCACCTGCCCTTCCCTATTGTAATGTTCCTTACCCTGAGATGTATATACACACCTCCTATCTCTGATTTCTACTTCATGCGTTGACAAAGTGGGTTGCAGCCCACAAAAGCTTATGCCCGCAGGAATGTGTTAGTCTTTAAGGTGCTACAGGACTCTCATTGTTTTTGCTGAATAAGACAGTGTGATTTCTTACATGGATGACATCCTTATTAGCAGACCGGGGAAAAGAATTTGAAGGTATTGGACAGAGAGTTAAAAAAGATTCAGTAAAATGGATTTAAGATGAGCACAAAGAAAGCCCAGCTGTGGTCCCAGCAGTTCAATTATTTTGGAGGGATTTGGGGAAACAAAGGGTGTAACCCTTACCAACAGAGTGTAGAGCTAAAATTCCATTGAGAAATTTTCAGAGAAGTCAGCCCCACTGCATAAATTGTTTAAAAAGGAAGCAGGGTAAAACTGGTTTTGTGCTGCAGCTGTTAATTACAAAAAGGGGGCCATAGAAAGAGGAACTCAAACCTAAAGAGGTCTGAGTAATAGTTAATGCCTCCTGCTATATTGGGAGGGGAAAGGTTTGTTTTACTTTGTGTTTTAGATTATTAACTCTGCAAATGCTGGAAGTCCTTGGAGACAATGCTCCTCTCGTGGTCTGAATTCAGAACCCGTTGTGCTTGAAGCATGGGGAAACTTGCCATGAATGACAGTGGCATGGATAGCAAAGGAGGCAGTAAAAAGTCGATGTTAACCCCAGTGACCAGAAAAATCTGGAGCAATGCTTCTAATACCTCCAAAAAGTGATTAAATGTCAATGAGATAAAAGTGACCTCACATACAACCCACCTTGAGATGCCACAAGGGCCTTGGCTGTTGGTGGGAAAGAAAAGGAAAAACAAGAAAGAAAAAAACAATATGGAACATTGGGATTATTAATGGGTGACAAATGCCAGTTTATATTTTAGTTCTATTCGCATTTGTAAATCTCGTTGTATTCATTTATGGACTGATGTCCATAAGCAGACAGAACCAGGGAAAATACCAATTGACTTTGGGCTGAAATAATCACTTTTACTCCCAAACACTAGGCAGAAAACTTTAGAGAAGGTAAGACCACAGATAATGACACCAGGAGGGGAATGGGAGATTATCTTGCCCTGTATTTTAAAGGCCCTGGATTATCAAGAAATTTACAACAGGGATATATCAGGAGCCATTGGAGGAGGGGCAGCCCTTAACTGCATTAATGGTGAAATCATAGCAAACAAGAGAAGTAGTCTGGGCAAACTCATCAAGTGTTTAGCAGCACCTATTAAAGTATCGTTTGACAAGCTGGTATGGCACAACTCCTACAGGAATAGAAAAAACTTCAAGAAAAAGACCACTTCTGGCTCTTGAGGGCTGTAGGTGACCTGCAGGCCAATACTTCTTTAGCTCTGGCATGTATGCAAATGCAGGGAAGGATGATTGATGTGGTAAAGGCTATGATCCGTGATGATATGAGTGGCATTCTCCCATTGGAAATCAGAAGTATCCTCTGGAAAAATGCCACCCAAAAAGAGAGAGAATTACAGGCTTGGTGGAGAATGGTATATTTCACCTAGAACAGGGAATCAGAGGAAATCATCTTTGTTCTGCTAGTGTCAGAAGCAGAAGTAAAGTGGGTTTCCACTATTATGGCTTTAGGCCTTAATGCCAACTGGACGATAATAAAACCTGTGGATCATAAAGTCTGATGGTAAAAGATGCTCAGAAATGAAATACAGTGAAGTTGGGACTCAGAAATGAAATGCAGAGGAGTTGGTACTAATTTTAGAAAAGAAAATTGGGTATGAATTCAATTAAAATGCCTTCCAGTTGCAAGATGTGTGTTTGGAAAACACTAGGGGTAAGTGTCATTATGCTATTAACCCATCTGCAAATGAATCTGTGATTGTTACATAGGTAACAATTGTGTATGCCTCATAAATTGGTGCTGTCACTGGCCCCAGTCGGGATCGGTAGCGGGTCCTTCACGGGTTTTCAGGTTTCCCAGTTCACCCCCTGGTCAGGGCAGTCTCTGGGATTGATGTTTCTCTTTCTGTGCCTGTGAGCATGTCACTGCCTTGTCAAGAAGGTTGAGAGGCTGCCTGATGCAGAGTTGTTATTGCTCTGCTGCCTTAGGCTTCTCTGCCTCTTCCTCCTTTGTTGCTTTCCCTCTTTTATATTAGGCTCTGCCTCCTTCATGAGGTTCAGCTGTGCGTGTCTGTCTCCATGATTGGCAGTCCTTGCAGCTGTGTGTGAGAGTAGCATTTCTACTTGATTGCAAGTAGGGAAGGTACCTCTCCCTCTTCTGCCTAAATCCTGAGGGACTTTCAGATTCCATTACATGTCCTCCCTGCAAGACCAGGCCCCGTCTTGGGTTGTACAGGCTACCTCTCTGGACAGGAAGTCCACGTTACCTTGAAACTTCCCGGCCTGGTGTCATACTCAGACAGTGTATGGCTGCAGGATAGATACAATCTCAGAATCTTCAGGTTTGTGCCCTTCATCACATTCAACCAGCGTAAATATGCATGATCGGTAACCAGGGTGAACTCGTTTCCCAATAGATAGTATCTTACACTTTCTGTCATGCACTTGGCAACCAAACATTCCTTTTCTATCACTGGATATGCCTTATCTTGGTAAAAGAGCTATCCGGTGTTCTTCTACATTTATTTCCTGTGAGAAGACTGCCCCGCCCAATGTCTTATATGTCAGTATCTAATATAGACTCCTTTTCAAAGATTGGGTTGTACAGTACAGTGTGTTTGCAGAGTATGGTCTTGAGTTTTTGGAAGGCATCATTATAGTTGGGCATACATTGTACTTGTTGCGGGTCAACGTCTTGGTTAGGTTGTTCAATGGGGCAGTTATCTTAGCAAAATGCAGTATAAATTGGTGGTAGTAGCCCACCAATCCTAGGAAGGTGGGTGCCTGCTTTTTCTCATAGGGGTCTTGTATGTCTGCAAGGCATGGACCTGGTCTACTAGTGGACTGACTTGGCCTCCCCCTACACTATGCCTCAAGTAACAGGCCTCATTTTTTCCAATTGCACACTTTGTGGGGTTTGCTGTTAGTCCAGCTTTCCACAGTGAATAGGGGACAGTGACCACTTTCATAGAATCATAGGAGATTAGAGTTGGAAGAGACTTCAGGAATTTGTCTAGTCTAACCCACTGCTCAAAGCAGAGCCAACACCAACTAAATCATCCCAGTCAGGGCTTTGTCAAGCTTCATCTTAAAAACTTCTAAGGCTGGAGATTCCACCACTTCCTTAGGTAACCCATTCCAGTGCTTCACCACTCTCCTAGTTAAATTTTTTCCCCTAATATCCAACCTAGACTTCCCCACTGCAACTTGAGACCATTGTTCCTTGTTCTGTCATCTACTACCAGTGAGAAAAGCTTAGATTTATCCTCCTTGGAACTTAAAGTAGTTAAAGTACTTAATAGCTGCTATCAAATCCCCCCTCATTCTTCTCTTCTGCAGAGTAAACAAACTTAGTTCCCTCAGCCTCTCCTCATAAATCTTGTGCTTCAGCCCCATAATCATTTTTGTTGCCCTCCACTGGACTCTTTCCAACTTCTCCACATCCTTTTTGTAGTGGGGCCCCCAAAACTAGACACAATACTCCAAATTCAGCCCCACCAGTGTCGAATAGAGGTGAATAATCACTTCCCTTGATCTGCTGGAAATGCTCCTACTAGTGCAGCCCAAGATGCTATTAGCCTTCTTGGAACCAGAGCACACTGCTGACTCATATCCAGCTTCTTATCCACTGTTACCCCGAGGTCCTTTTCTGCCAACCTGCTGCCAAGCCAGTCAGTCCCCTGTTTGTAGCTGTGCATGAGACTCTTTCATCCTAAGTGCAGGACTCTGCACTTGTCCTTGTTGAACCTCATCAGATTTCTTTTGACTCAGTCCTCTAATTTGTCTAGGTCTCTCTGTATCCTATCCCTAAACACTCCCCTAGTTTAGTGTCATGTGCATACTTGCTGAAAGTACAATCTACCCCATCCTACAGATCTTTAATGAAGATGTTGGACAAAACCAGGGGATGCACCGATTCCTGATGCTTGTTACCAGCTACCAACTAGATATTGAGTCGTTGATCACTAAACATTGAGTTTGATGATCTAGTGAACTTTCTATCCATCTTATAGTCCATTCATTCTACCCATACTTCTTTAACTTGCTGATAAGAATGCTGGGGGAGACCCTATCAACAGCTTTGCTAAAATCAAGGTATATCACATTCACTGCTTTCCTCACTTTCAGGGCCATCCCTAGGGAAGTGCAGAGTCTGGGGCAAATCACACGATGTGGCCCCCCCTTTACATTTTTATGTTGATGAAATCTGGTTACAGTGAATGTCAAAGGCAGCTGCTGCCTTCATGGGGCCCTGGGAATCTGAGACCCTGATGACAGCTGCCCACCTCCCACACAGAGGTGCAAAATGCGGGGGAACCCAAAGCACCGGGTCTGGGGCGGTTGCTCTGATTCGCCGTAACCTAGGGAGGCTCTATCCACATCCACAGAGTTAATTATCTCATGATAGATGGCAATCAGATTTTCTAGGTGGAGGTACAAATCCCTGCTCTAGATTACGATGTCATCTAAGTACGACTCTGTGTACTGACAATGTGGATGGAGCACCCTGTCCATCAACATTGGAAGGTAGTGGCTACCCCATGAAATCCGAAGAGCATAGTCTTGAACTCGAACTCTTCAAGGGGGTAGAAAAGGCTGTTTTCACCCACAAACTTGGTGTTAAGAGGATCTGCCAATACCTTTTGTGAGGTCTAGTATCGTGATGTACAGGGCTTCCCCCAGTCAGTCTGACAGTTCATCTACCTTAGGCATGGGATAGGCATTAAATTTAGAGATCACATTCACCTTTCAGAAATCAATGCAGAAGTGTAACAAACTGTCTGGTTTTGGCACCAGCACAATGTTGCTCCTCCAGTTGCTGTGGGACTCTTCTATTACTCCTATCTCTAACATGGTCTTAATCTTTCTCTGAACAGTTTCCTTCACCCTATTGGTGCTAAGGCGTAGTCTTTCCTGTATCACTTGGCCTGGTTCCTTTTGGATATAATGTTGTACTAGTGGTGTTCTCCCAGGTAGGGTTGAGAATACTTGTTGGAAAGTCACTGCAAGTCAAGCTTCCTGCTTCACTTGCCTCTGGTTCAAGGTCAGACCAAGAGGTACCTATCCCTCTTTTAGGCAGGCCCCTAGTTGGGGTCCTAATTCCAGATCTTCCAGATATGGCATAAGGAAGAGACTTTCCAGATTTTCCACAGCTTCAGCAGTTTCACATGGTGCACTTGTTATTCTTTCCTCTTACTGAGTTGTCTAAATTACGTAGTCTATGGCCCTTAACTGTTTTACCACTTCACATGGTCCCTGACACTTGGCCATCAATTTCGGCTCAGAGCTGGGGAGTCACAATAGGATTCAGTCGCCAGGTTGGAAGGTGCATGTCTGTGCCCCTTTATTGTATTGCTGTTGTTGTTGCATTTGCGCTTCCCCAAGGTTTTTTTTCTAGCATATGCACCCATGGCCTGCATCCACTCCTATAGCTTCAGGACATATTGGACTATATTTTCAGCACATGTTATATGGCTTTCACATGTTTCCTACCCTAGATATAGAATGCCTCTAGGTCGCTGTCTGTATAAAAGTTGGAATGGTGAAAACCCTGTTAAAAACTGGGGCACCTCCTTGATGGTGAAGAGTAATGCAAGGAGTAGTTGTTCCCAATGTTAGGCATCCAGTTTGACAAACTTCTTAAGCATTCCTTTTCAGCATCTTTCTAAACCTCTCCAGTAATCCATCCATCTGAGGGTGGTACACAAACGTGCATAGGGGGTTGACTTTTAGTAGCCTCCAGACCTCTTTCATTAGCCTAGAGGTGAAATTTGTTCTTTGAGTCTGTTAGGACTTATTTTGGGAAGCTGATCCTCACAAATACCATTAGCAGTTTATTGGCTATGATCTTTGCATTTGTAGAGTGTAATGGTATGGCATCTGGGTATCAGGTAGCACATTCCATGATGACCAATATGTGTTGGTGCCCCAAGACAGACTTCTCTAGCAGCCCTATCAATTTGATCCCCACTCTTTCAAAGGGTGTATTTACAAGGGGAAAGAGGTATTTGTGGTGCTGGGAGCACCTTCTTAGGGGCTGTCAATTGACACTTTGGGCATGACGTACAAACTCTTCAATTTCCCTGAAGGCCCCTGGGCCATAAATCTCAAGCCAGAATCCTGGCTTGTGTCTTCTTTTTCCTTAAATGCCCCATGCCTGGAGTTGCATGCGCTAAGTGTGGGAATTTGCTGAGGTATACATGAGGCACCAACAATTGCACTTGTATGTACTTGCCCTGTTCTACCCAGTACAACAAATCAGTCCCAAGGGCAAAGTGTGGATATTACCATGCTTTCAGTGGTCAATCTCCTCGTTATTTATCACCGTTACTTGCTCGAAGGAAGAGTTCAGGGTTTTGTCATTCCTTTTGTGACACACTGCACCCCCATGTACACATTTATGGTGTGATTGTGTGTCATTCATGCTCACCCTTCTAGTGTAATTATGTATTATTTAATGCAAAGTATGTGATGTAAGATGTTTTTGGAATGCTCATGGTATACTGAACCTTACTGTTACAGTGGTATTTTTGCTGTAATGTCATATGTATGGTTATCAGACTTCCCTATGTAATGTTCCCAAATGTGTGTTTCATAACTTGAAGCAAATTCAGGCAAAACCCTTCTAGAGCAGAGAGGTTGTTCACATCTCACTAAAGCATGCATAAAACAGACCAGCTCTTCCAGGAACAATGGACTAGCTTAAGCATTGATAAGGGGATGCACACATTACTCAGGATGGATGAACCCATACAAGGACATTGTGTGTCATCAGACGCTGAAGGGGGAGGGGACCGAAAGAACATGTTGAAAAGGGGTGATATTTTGCTGTTCCCTCTCTCTCTCTCTCTCTCTCTCTATCTATCTATCTCTCTCTTTCTTCCACCTCCATCTACAAACACCACTAAGCAACTGAAATGCTGACCCAGAGGGAAGCCTGATTGGGAAGCAGACCAGACAGCCTGTAGTGAGAATCAGCTAAGACTGTAAGATTGCTGAAGTGTTAAGCTTAGTTTAGAATGTGATTTGCCTTTTATTTATGTGGAAATGAAGAGAAAAACTCTCAGATAGGTTTGGTTTGGGATATGGGGAGTCAACAAGACAGTGATGGTTCTGGGGGTTTGCTTAATCAATAAACCCTTTATTTTACAATAAACAATTCTATCCTTATAATAAACAGTTCTATTTCTATAATAAACAGTTTCACAGGAAACAATTGCACAGCAAACAGTGATAGCAAAGGGCAGGAGAACTCCGTGTGCAAAAGGACAAAATGCGCCACCCAAGACTTTAACATTTCGTAATCTCTCCGGATCAACGCATGGCTGCCAGTGTGTGAAACTAGGGTGCCCAGTTTTGGAGATACCCAAAGAAGTTACAAGACAAACACAACAGAAAACAGTTAATCCATACTCACAAGCATTATATACAGGTATACCATGTTGGTCAAATTCAGTTGCTGTTTGCTTTAGATACTTCAGATGGGAGAGAACCACTGTGAGTGATCAGTTCACAGAGAAGCGGGCTGGGGAAGATGCGTCAGCCTGCCGAACCAACACGACCAGGAGATACGTGGGGTGCTGAGTAGATTCAATTCCTCCCTGCTCTCTTCTACCTGGGTTTCAACTTTTATAGTTTCCCGCAGTCAGCAGAGGCTAGGCCCCATTGGTTGCTATTTGCTGCATGACCTTCGAAGGTCATGGCTTGGAGTTTAGCCAACTAGGTGCTCATGATTTCCCAGGCAGGTATGAACCAGCCAGCCAGGTGATTACAATTTTCCTGGGCAGTTGCTGACCATGCACCAACAGGTGAGGTTTCTTCATCTCTTTATAAGGAGACAGTTACGTGTGGCTCGTGCTGCTGAGTCAACCCTCCCTAAGCTGCCTCTTAATTCATGTGTGGGAGGCGCGATGCACATGGCGCTGCAGACGCCACTATGCGATTTTGTCTCCACATGCCCCCTGGTGGATGCCAGTGCCACTTAAACCAGATCACTGAACTTTAGTCCTACCAGAAGTAAGGCAGCTAATTCTTCCGTCTGCAAAGTCTTAGTGAATATAGCAACACCAAATAGGTTACGAGTGAGAATTTTCAACAACATGACAAATATAACAATGGCTACCAAAATCATAACAGCAGACATTAACAATGAGAATAACCGAGATTTGGCTGGAGGAATACCCAAAAAGTTACTAAACCACCCCATCATTCCCCAGGTGTGCTGTTCATTTAAATCTTTAACTATTTGATTAACATTATCAATAGCTTCAGACACATTTCCAGATATATTAGGAATATATGTACAGCAGGGCGCCGATCGATCCCCCAGGGTGACACACAGGCCCCCTTCCTTAGCTAGGAGGTACTCAAGACCCAATCGATTTTGGATAACATATTTTCACATTTGGGAGGCTTGGTCATTAAGAAGGCCTACTGCTTTGGCTGTAGTATTTCTACCTGAAAGAAAAATGTCCTCTTGGGCATGAGGTGATGAAGAGAACGTTTGAACCCTCAGATGGATTTAAGAAGCTCAGCTGGGGGGTGTCCTCAGTGCAAGTCTACAGTGCCACCTGAATGGAATGAGCCCACCCACCCCAAGCCACCTAAGCCCTGAATAAGCCAACATGCCTGTCTCAATGTGGATAATGAACACATTCTGCTTTTTTGCAGAGAATTGCCTTCTGGTCTCTTTGTGACCTGCTGTCGGATGTACTGAGCAGAAATCACTTCTCCTGGAAGTGAAAATATAGAGAGAAAATAGTTTTGTTAAAAAGGGAAGGAATGTTTCCATGACACTCCCAAGTCCATTTATTGTTATAAAGAGAAATAAAACAAATAGCAGTAGATGTAACTCTCCCCCAGAAGTTGAACGGTAGCCACTGAAATACTTGGTACCTTCAGATTTGCTAATGTAAAAAGTTTAATAAGTGAAATTTTTCTTTTGCCAGTGAAGCAGTATAAGCTTCAGTATGATTGTCTTGTTTGTTTGTTTGAATGTTTAGCAAACCTCCAGCCCAGGAAGAATAAGTAATGGGAAGTGCAGCTTTTCTCACCTAAGCCAAAAGATTCAAGTCCAGCTGTCTTGATAATGATTAAGCATTTTTATGACCCTAACACCTTGGCACACTGTGTGATATGAGGTGCTATTTATTAGAAATAATCAAACAGGTTGTCCGTGGGATGGTCTGGGGAGACGGAGCCCTTTATTGCCTGCTCATTCTACCTCAATGCTGTGAGTGAACAACGATAGAATTACTTTACAATTCTTTTATCCATAACAGATGGCCAGAAAGGAAGGAGAAAAAGAGAGAAAACAGACTCTAACTACAAATTCACACCAATTAAGAGAAACAAGGCTTGCACTTCCTTTGACCCTGCCCCCTTTAATTTAGGCCTGACTACTTCCCCAGCTTTTAACTCTTTACTCTCCTACACTATTAATTCAGTTCCATGTGTATTGCTGTTCACTTCCCTAAACCACTGGCAGCCTTTTTGACACTCTCAGCCTTGAGCCAAAGGATAGAAGTGCTCCTTCTGCCCTCTGGGCTGAGCGTGGAAAGCTTTTACCATAGCTGTCTGTGCTATGGAGTTCTTGCAATTCAATGAGAAACTCTTTTCTGACAACACCATCCTGAGTTGTTGGAGAAAGAAATCATGATCTTGTTAAGCAAAAGGAACTGAAAGGTTACAATCTCTTATTTGCATTCTGGCTTTAGGTGCATGCTACATATGTACTACGTACATACTAAACAGGTGCCAAAGCTGCTGAAACAATTAAAGATGATGTATCCTTTCCCTAAGCCTTTTGCCTTGTTTACAAGAAGTAATCACGATTTTCTAACAGTCAGGCAGTTCCCTGAACTTGTAAATGTATCACTTGCTAGCCTGCCTCAAGCAAAAGTCTGAATAAACAGATGAAGCTACATTCAACTCTAGTGTAACTTGCCATGAATGGGGATAACATGAGGGCTGATCCTGGCCCATGGTCTTTACACTTTGCAGCTAGAAGTTAGTAAACTTGGGCTGTGTCAGACCACAGATAGAGAAAAGCAGGACTGGCCACTGAAGCCAGCAGGGGTAGCCTCGGGACTGCTAATAATTCACACTGGACACTGAGGGGATACACCAGCCGATTATTTTGCTCCGTTCCCAACGTGAATTATTCAAACACACAAACACGGCAATAACGTGGAGTTATTTATGCAGCTTTTGCTTTCACGTGCATCCGACCCTGAACCAATCTGACCCTTCCTGCCATGCACTATTGATGCTGTCACCAGCAGCCATTTGTCTCTTTGGGCTGCGGCACGCTAAAGAAACACGGCAGCTGCTCCATGTCCTCACCTGCTCCCCTGGTGCTGGGTGGGTGGATGAGCCAGGCCTGCCCCCTCTCAGCCAATCAGAGCAATTCAAGATCTGTGTACACCAGTCCCAGAGACGGACAGGTAGCCAGAGTGATTTCAGGCTGTTAACCAATTAATGCCCCATCAGCCCAAGGAGCCACTAGCACTGCACTCTGATATGCGGGTGTTAACAGGTGTGGGCGGGGCCATTCCCCCTCAGTGCCATGTGAAGGAATTTAAGATGTTCCATAGGGGATGTCATGGTATGCCAGGCTGATGGGCAGAATGGATGGAGGGAACCATCCTGTGCACAGGTCCCCAGAGCCGGTGTGTGCGGCTGCCATGGAGCGGGTGCGGAAGTGGCTGGGCTGCCTCCAGGAGATCTACAACCTGCTGCAGTTTAAGATGGGTGGTGGCGCGGTGGTGTTGGCCCTGCTGGACCAAGTGAGCGGGGGTGCTGGCTGCTGTATACTGGCTGCAGGGCATTTCCTCCCTCCTCTCCCCATTAAATAGACACAGTGATCAGTTCTGGTCAGCCTAATTCACCCCTGCACAACTCCCCAGCCACGTGGTGTCTCTCTCATTCTCTCACTCATATGGAGCCCCTGAGATGTGACATCTCTGCCTGGCCACCTAATTATCTACCTGGTCCATGAGGCTATGTTCGCCTCCTTGCAAGCACAACCTTGCACTAGTGCAGTGCCCCACTGATTTCAGTGAGACCTTCCTTCCTTTGTGGGTACAGGGTGCTGCCCATATGGGAATCATGATATGCCTAGGGCTGTAGCCCGAATGTTTAAAAGCCAGTCCTGTACAGGGTTATCTGACCTGATTAACCACAAATGGGGGTTAAATGAAGGTCAGTCATGTCCTTTGAAAGCAGCCTATTCCCTACATTTATCCCAAGCTATGATCTTCTCCAGAGTGTTTTGGAAAATCAGAGTTGTTCTGCATCTGGCACAGAGATGTGATCCTGTGTAGAGCCTCATTTATGTCAATAGCCATCTATGCTTTTGACAGGAGGGGTACATCTGTCAAATAGAGAAAATCAGGTACAGTTTAATAATTTCTGCCAAAACCCTGTTGGTTTTCATAGGATGCCATCTCCCATATTCTGAAAGCTTGATCCTGTTTCCTTTTTGATTTCTGTGGAAGTACAAAAGATGTGAAAGGCCAGCATTCTTCCACAGTTCTTCACTGTCTGCACAATCGCAAATAACAGATACTGTATCTTACATAGAATAATCTCTGTTCAGTGCTCTTGGAGGGAAACCAAACATCAAGGCCCTGCTAATGAACCTATAGGAAGATCAGTTCAATTTGCTGACATCTACAACAGTTAAAAATAAATACTAATTGTGTTCATATCTTGAGACATCTTGTTTTCCTCACCTTTGAACATGCATTGGCTTATTGTGAAGTTAGTCATAAATTTTGTACTAAGTATTTAATTTAGGGGCAGGAGGAGACATATAGAATTTAAAAGGACTTGCTAATAATTTTAACAACCTGGCATGTGTGGCAGCTCTCCCAACTTTGATAGTGTCCCTTAAACACGTTGAGATACTTCTATAAATGTTTAGTGCATCCATCTACCCTGACTGAGTAGGGCCTTCGTGCTTGATACATATTCTGTTGTTTCTTGGCCAGAAAATTCTACAGAATATTATCAGCTAAAATGTGTAGTCTTGACACTTTGATGTTGGTCAAGCCAACTCCCTGAATTGGGGTTTTTGGAACACAATATTCATTAGAATATCAGAGGAGGACCCTGGATCAATGAAAGAATATGGGTGGAGGGACATGGGGTTTATCTTTAATCTTTCAGTCATTTCTTTCACAGGGGCTCATGAATAACTCAGCAGGTAATATCAGGATTGGACTTCAGTAGCTCCTGTTAAATTCAGTGGCAAAACTGCATTGACTTTAGTGGGAACACTACTGGGTCCTTGGTCGCTACTCTATTGCTCTGCCTCATACTGGGCAGAACCTCCAACTTGGCCTGGCCGCCAGCACTAAGCCTGTCTGTGCCGTGGGTCTCAGACCTCTTCAAGTGGATGCCGGTGCTGTTCCCATGCAGGGCTTGGGCCAGGCTAGCGCTGATTATCCCAGCTGCTGCCTCTGCCGGGGGCCTGGCTTCACAGGGGCAGCTGGCTCATACACTGGGCCTCCCCACCAGAAGCCTGCCCAGCTTCATATTGCTTCCAGAAGCCTATGTCCCCTCTGCTCTGCCTGCAGAACATGCTCAGTGACAGCCTTCAGACCTGCTACTAGCACCTGACCCAGACCAGCTGGAGCTTCCCACAATCATCGAAGCTCTGGACGGGGAGCTGGAGTGAGCGTCCACCCTCAGGACAGGGTTGTGGGCACCAGGGGTTCATTAGGCCATGTCCCCACAGTGGGAGCTAGTTCCTGACAGGCTGGGATGGGAGAGGGTTCCCTGGGTAGCCAGGCTGGCTCTGCCAAGGGGACCCAGTCATTGGTGCAACTGTACGGGTCGGATGGGACTAGTGACTGCAGGAGCCCCTAGTCTAGCTGGCTGGTGCAGGGTTCTCCAAGCAGCCGGAGCACAGCAGCATCCCCAGCTGAGTTGGACAGGAGATAGTTAAATATCAGTGTAGCCAATCCACGTGTTACTGACCACACACAAGGTTAATGCAAGTTCTCACAGGCTGCTGGTAGCCGGGTGTTTGTTGTCTTGACATCAGTGCTTGTTACCCGTCCTGATTCAGGATCTGGCCTTTTACATAGTCATTGGAGGTGAGGAATAGCTGAGGAGTTACATTCTTCTCTGAATCACTTCAGAATTCCTGGCAGGTTGGGGTCTGAGTCTCAGTTATGCATTTGTATTCAGCACCTGTCACGCAAATGGCTCACCTGAGCTGTTTGAAAACTTAGTAATTTAGTGTGAGAACTCCCTGCATTTCTCTAGCACCTTTTACGTAATGATTGTGGAGCACTTTACAAACATTCATATAACACCCTGTGTAAGAAACACTGCCAGTGTTATTGGTGATGCGCTGTATGTTTATATGTCAACAGTCTGGCCTCGTCAATTATCTTCAGCACAGGTTAGTTATTATTTGTATTACCATGCCACGTAGGAGCCGGACCACCACCCCATTATACTTGATGCTGTACGAACACAGAACAAAAAGACCGTCCTTGCCCAAAGAGTTCACAATCTAAGTATAGGACAAGAAACAACAGGCGGATACACAAAGACAAGGCTTATTTTATACTTGAGTCCACATATTTTAATATACAGTGTTTATTTACTTGGATCCCCAAAACAATGTACAATATACACAAATTAAATGTACTTGCTACATTCAGTACTTCTCATCCAAGGATCTGACTTGGTACTTTTATTTCCCTCATCCCTCTGATCAGTAACTAAGCACTGTACAATGTCCCTGTAAGGCAAAGATGTAGTGCTCCTCTTTTACAGAGGTGACACAGAGATTTAAGTGACTCGCTCAAGGTCATGCCCAAAAGGCTATTTTCGAGCCAGGAGCTGAACCCAGATTTCTTGAGTCTTAATGCAGTGCCTTGGTCAAAAACCCTGCTCTTTCCCTTCGATATGCTCTGTAAACATTATCTATGGTAGAAATAGGTTAATCTCTTCTCCCTGCCCACAAGGCAAATAACCACACATGTTGCATTCAGTGCAATAAACTGAATAGACCCCGCTATGCTGCTGCACTGTTTAACTTGAGAATGTCTCTTACAAAAGCCATGTGATAATTTTTAACATCTGTCGCAGCAATAGATAATCCTGAGTAATAGGGAATGCTTTTCTCCTTCTGTAGTCATGCTGTATGCATATTCTATCTGGTTCTCCGAGCTCTGGACACTTTAGAAGGTGCTATGGTGATCTGTTGAGAAACCAGGGTCTCAATGTTGTATGACTTCCATTTCTGTCTGTATCAGCAGGACTGGAGATACAAGAAGAGCAAGAATAAGTACAAACAAGTGCTAGAGGACTTCTCAACAGAGAGCCATTAGTTTCCTTCTTTCAAACTATAGTTTAACCTGTATGTTGAGAAGTACAGATATCCATTTCAAACTTCTTTGCCACTTGGTACATAGCAATTGCAAAACAACTGAAGACATGGTCATCAGCAACGATTGCTGGAGTGTTGTTTGCTGCATTGCTCAATATATGAATGAGGGATGCAGAAAACAACTCATTAGTAACTCTCAGCTAACCCAGAATTTGAGGCACTTCCCCGCTTTTACTTTGAGTGCTGTGTTTTAAAGAACAGAGGCCCAAGATCATATCCATTCACACTCCTACATTTAAGTACATTTCATTGCAATTGTGCAAAATTGTGGTGATTTAGGGGTCTAATCCTTTGCACATGGTACTGCATTTAGAATTGGGGGGGAAATTAAATGATGATAAACTTTGCGTGTGTGCAAGTGAGGGCCACCTTCTGAAAATTTGCCTCTAAACATTACATGTTCCTTTGGGTTTTGAAAAAGCAAATCAGCTTCATACTATGAAATGACAGACTTGTTAAACCCTGGTTTCCATGTTAGTAGACCTCACTTGTGGAGTGCTGAGTCTCCTGTAGCAATGCGGAATGATAGCAGCTTGCTCTGTGACCCCCTGATGCCCAGTTTATGGAGGTCGTTGCTCTGCTGGAGGCTTTGGAGAATCTGTTACTTACTTACAAGAATCCTAAGGAGCTCATTCTATTCTATTCTTCTCAAGTCTACACATGTCCACTTCTTTCAACCTCTCCTTGTATGTTATATTTTACAAACTTTATAATTTTTGTTGCTCTCCTGAGGATTCTCTCCAATTTCTTCACATCTTGCCTTAAGTGTGGTGCCCAAAACTGGACACAGTGCTCCAGTTGAGGCCTCAATAACTCCAAATACAGCAGAACAATCACCTCCTGTGTCTTATCCACGATACCCCTGATGTTTGCCTTTTTCACAACTGGATCACACTGTTGACTCATACTCAATCTGTGATCTATAATCCCCCAAATCCTTTACAACAATACTACTGCCTAGCCAGTTAGTTCCCCATTTTGTTTTTGTGCATTTCCCCCCATCCCAAGTATAGTACTTTGCATTGTCTTTATTGAGTTTCATCTTATTGATTTCAGTCAGCTTCCAGTTTATCAAGATGATTCTGAATTCTGTCCTCCAAAGTACTTGCAACCCCTCCTAGTTTGGTGTCATATTACATTTTATACATGTACTCTCCATCCCATAATCCAAGTTGAATGGTAGCAAAGCTAAAATAAACACTGTGGGCCCATATTTGATATGTCCTCTGGGTGTGAAGGAACCATTGATAACTACGCTTTGAGTACAGTCTTTCAAGCAGTTGTGCATCCATTTTATAATAACTTTTATCTAGATCACATTTACCTAGTTTGCTTATGAGAATGTTTTGTGGGATCTGACAGATACAGAAATAGCAACATCTTCTCTGTCCCAATCCAGTGTTCTATCCACAGCTGTGCTACTGTAGTCTCTCAATTTATTTAGTTTCTCAAAGGGAAGATTAAAAGGCAACTTGATTTGTCCAGAATTACCTGCCCATGAAAAAGATACTAAAGAACTCTTCAATCTAGCAGACAAAGGCATAATGAGATCCAATGGCCATAAGTGGATGTCATCAAAGTTCAAACTGGAGGTCAGATGCAAATTCTTAGCAAGGAGAGTAATTAACCATTAGAACAGTTTGCTGAGGATGAGATGGATTCTCCATCCCTCGAAGCCTTTAAATCAAGACTGATTGTCGTTGAACTACAGCATCTCTCTTTAGAAGTTGTTGGGCTGGATGCAGGAATCAGTAGATGGAATTTTCTGACCTGTGTTATGTGGCAAGTCACACCAGATGATCCAGTAGTCCTTTCTGGTGTTAAATCTATTACATATTTTTTTAAAAACTACAATTCTAGAGCAAGACATGGTGCCAAGGATAGGCGAGGGTGAAAGCGGTATATGGAGGTTCTTACAGATGTCAGAAGAGGAGGACTGTGTGATGTGATAGAGAAGGAGAGGCTGATGATAGGTGAATACAGAATTCAGTGTGTGGAGAAAAGAAAGAGAAGATGTCTGGAAGATAGAGACCAAGTCCATAGATTGCTTTCAAAACAAGGAGGGCAGGTATGAATGAGGCTGTGGAATAAATGGATAGGTATGAGAGCAGTTTGAGGATGGGGGTGATGTGAGCATGATGCTTTGCTGAGGAGAAAAGCATCTAGGGGCAATGAGCACATGCTGACATCTGGGGAGCTGTGCCTGGGAGAGGCAATAGGGAAGTGAGCTTTTAAAAGAACATTGAAAATCTTTTCTTTTAACTGTTCCCATCAATTTACCTGCTGTTAACTTGGTGGGACGCTTCCTGCAGAGTATTTTTGTAAGTCTGTCATTCACTAACTCTCAAGTGATGTTGTCCAAGGTCCTAGTGTCTTTCTGAAGATACAAACTGCCTCTGAGCTGTGGTCAAAGACCCAAGGAATTTTTGCTGAAGAACTTGCTGAATCTGAGTTTCCTCTTGAGGGTCTTGAATCGGCTTCCATTGAATCCAGCTGGGTATTTTGCCAAATGGGAACAGGATCAGACCTGAATAAGCTGTAACAAGTCATGCTTTTAGTCTGTTAATGAATGCTGAATTCTGCTTCACTGTCAGTAATATGTATATTTCCTTGTGATTTCTGCTGCAGTTGGAGTTCAGGAAGCTGGCAAAGATGTATCAGGATGTGACTGTAGATGTGTGTTGCAAGATAGAAGCAGGAATGGCAGAATTCTTGCAAAAGGAGATTGATTTCCTGCATGAGTGGGATAAGGTAAGTATATCTGTGAGTGAGCACTGAGAGAGCATGCTCAGGGCGATGCCCACAGTCCCTGCTAGTCTCTTGGTATTCTGCATTTCCTGCAGCCAGCATCATGACAATTAGTAAAGGAAACCAGCCCTTTTCTGGATAAGAACTTCAGCTAGTCATGGCTTATTAGGAAGTGCAAGTGTTTTGATGTTTACAGCTCACCTGAAAGGGACAGGACACAGATACTAGTACCGCTTTGATGCAGTTTAATTGTAACTACTTGTTACAAGACTCATTTCACCAAATTTATTTCTGGTTCCTCTTCAGACAAAGAAGATCTCCGGGCTTTTTCAAACAAACTTCCCAAGTCTTTGTATGGAGTTAGGCCAAACTCTTTTGTCCTAGAGCTCTGGCAATGATCAAGCTGAGCAGTCATACTGAGTAATGTGTGTGTGTCCTGGGGCTAACCTCTATTGCAAACAATGATCAACTTGTACCCTAGTAACAGTCATACAAAGAAATGGCAGCCAAATATCCAAATATTTCATTAACATGTCCATTAAAGGAAAACTCAGATGAGATGCTGGAGCATCTGTGGTACTCTTGTCTCCATCTGACCATAGAACAAAGTTGTGATTGAGGAGACCATGATTATTATCCTTGGTCATGCATCTGTTCAGCAGAGCATTTAGAGAAACCTCTGCTGTCAGAAACCATCTTGGATTCTAGTGCTGGGGTCCATGATCCAGCACCATTGGCAGTGTATGGCAACACTACTGTAATAAATGTGTAAGTGCATTGCTGAATCAGATGCATGATTGTTCAGCTTTAGAGCTCTCACCAGGTCAAATTCTTCTCAGCAGACTGGGATCCACATGCCTTTGCTTTGTGTCTGTGTAGAAGTTTGTCACTTCAGTAGGACTCTGCTCTAGAAGTTAGTCTCTGTATCCCAGTATGTCTCATTAAGAGGGGCCTTGTAATAGGGCTGAATGGAATTGGAGACCCAGAGTAAACTCACATTTTTCAAGGGTCCTTCTTCTGACTGCAACAAGGTCTTATTATGAGAAAAATTTGAATTTTGGTAATAAGGTTTTTGTTTTAATAGCATGATATGGGCCCTCTTTGAATATGAAGGTCTGAAGAGTGCTAAATGCTGAGTAGTGTTGCTATTTAATGTCGGTGTTCCCAGATTTAGAGCAGGTATGCCAAGAAGCTCTCTGATCTCACCAAGCCAGAAAACGTTGATGTGGCTGTCCAATGTCTGAATGAACTGTTTTACACCACGTCCCTGATGTCCTCGCATACTTATCTAGACTGAAAAACCAAATTGACTTCCACTTCTGTGCTATTCCACAGGTACATTAACATTTACAGAAGTTTTAAACAGAATCGTCTTACTGCTTCATCCTCCCCCTTGGAACTGGATGACTTCTGTGTTCTAATCCTAGTGTTCAGTGTTAGCACTATTTAATAACTGATATAAATAAATTCAACATGGAGTTCAGCAAGCTTTTTGAACGTTTTCCCTGTCCTGAGAAATTATTTCCCGAAAGGAATGACTCTGCTTTTGGATATACATGCTCCTCTCACAGTAGTTGATGGTGTGAAGGGTTGGAGCGGGTTGCTGCCAGGTGAATGTAAATAAACATGACCCTTTTCTCTCCAAACCAAAACAGTCCTACATTTTTGATGAAAACATGAGGAACCCTTCTCTCCTCTGTATCTTCCTTGTCTTTGCTTTTGTCATTCATTGTGAGCACTGGTTCTTTAGAAATAATTTCTCTATCTTCTCTGTTAAGCTGAATTCTTCTCTTTACACTGTGGCTGAAATCTTTTGGAATTGATGGGAAGCACACATTGATTTCAGTGGGGCCAGGTTTTCATCTCATGTGCACTTCTTACAGCACAGAATAAGCACTGTTTCTGTCACTTCTACCTAGGTTCTGGCCATTGCCACGCTGGCTACCTGTTACAATAACAAAGAGGTATTTAGGGGTGTGGTGAAGATTTGGAAACGTCAAGCTGTTTCTTTAATGATGGAAGCCACAAACAGACAGGCTGTCAAGGCAATAATGTGCCAGTATGTCGAAGAGGTAGGTTTGGTGACTTGCTTTGAATTCAGATGTCACTCTTTCCTCTTTAATCCACAGTGTTCTGCTTTTCGGGCTAAGGTGAGTTTCCACTATAACCACCTGATTACCAGTTTAATAACTCTCCTTTTGCTTGAAATTTGAAAATTGCTGACCATCTAGAAATTAGTACAGCATGAAACAGCTTGAAGTAGTAAAATCTGGGATGTGGGTGTTTTCCCTGATGCTTTTAATTCTGTCCTCACTCATTACTGTCCTTGATTTCATTTGGATGATATACAGTCTGTAGCCTAATGCAACACCCACGTTATACAACTGCATACAACTGTATAACATAGGTGTTGCATTACACTACAGTTTGTGTAAATACCATATATTTGTCTGTATGGATACTGCAGAGTTTCCTAGTGAGTCAACTTGATGTGGAATTTCACCATTTCTTTATGCCTGTCTAGTAACTTCAGATCTTTCCAGAGCATCAAGGAAAATAAACGGCCCCTAAATTGCTATGAGTGAACAAGCTGGTCTATACAAAGGGCATAACTTTGGTGGCTTGATTCACCTGTTTCTAAAACTCTCATTTCACAGTGGCACCATCCTATAATGTAGGTAGCACTGCAGTCACTGGGAGCTCTCAGAAGTGTGCTAGATGCTGTACAGAAATGAAGACATGGTCCTGATCTCTAATGAGTTGTGCAGCATCGATTACTCCCACTAGCGTCAATTTACCATTGAAAACCAGGTCAATCAAATTTTGATTAAAGAAAATGGTTTTTGCAAGAAGGTTGCTCAGGTGCTGTCACACACCTATGGGCAGCGTCACTGTAGAGCTGTGCTAGCCAGCCCAATGTCTGTGGTCGTGCCTAGCAACATTCTGTCCTGCTTCCCCTGGACCACGTGGATGGGGATTGTGTCAGAAATGTGTATGAGCCCATACAGGGGAAGACCTTGGCCCTGTCAAAATCAGAGCTAACTGGTCCACAGACTGTTCTTGCTGACAAGATGCAAACACTGCCTCAAATCCCTGAGTTAGATGCCATTTTGTAGTGGTTGTGTGAACTCCGAGTAGCTCTGGGCTGACCTGACCTAACCATATTAATTACAGGGCATATGATGAGCTACAAAATATCTAGGTCCCATGACCCAGTTTTTAAAGGTACTTATGTTCCTAAATCCCACTGAAATGAATGGGAATTAGGTACCTAAATATCTTTTTAAAATGTGTCTCTGTTTCTAATCCCTGTGCAGACAGACTTAGCAAGGACTTCCAAGCAGGAACTGTTACTTAGATTTAAACAGACTCTTGTACACAGATGAAAGTGCCCTAATGCAGAAACTGCAGTACAACAAAATCCCAAAAGCATTCAAAACTGATACACCTGGTTCTGGCTAACGGCTCAAATTCTTCTGCAGAATGATTCCTGAGGAGTGAGGTCTAAAGCGAAGCTCAGCTGTGAGTACAGTTCTCAGAATGATATTCCCTGTCTACTCTAGTCAGGGAAATGGGGCTAGAATCTTGCTAAGCTGGTGCAGTTCTGATCCCAGTGCAGCTTTCAAACTGGGGAGTTCACCATTGATGGGGAGCACTGTCCCTGTTTGAATACACATGGCGTTTCTGTGATGATAAGGACCCTGTGGTGGAAGTCCTTTTTCACATTCGAGGGGCTACTAGATGGCGTGTTATCATAGTTATTTCCTAATCTTGTGGGGGCTTTTTTCCCTCTCTTCAGATCTGTTGAAAGATCCCAATCACAGACCCATCCTCTAACAAGACCCAACTAATTGGTCTCTATCCAGACAATATGTTCACCCAATGGCTTCATGTTATTGTATAACTGTTATTCCCCCATCTACCTCTTGTTCACCATGCTTCTGACAGCACTGAGCTGGCAGTGTTAGAGTGTGATGTCAGAGGTGTTGGAGGAGGATGTTCAGGCCAGTGAGAACTGAGGGTTGGTAGGGAGAGTGAAGTCAGTGGATGAACAATGTTGGGAATGGGTTCTGGTCTTTTTCTTTGGGTCTGCTGCCTTGTGGGATTGCAGTCTGGCATGGGCCCTGGTAGATGTCAGTAGAATGGCAAGTCTAGAGGTGCTGGTTGTCCCTGAGCTATTAGGTGAATTGCAGCTGTTTGTAATTGTAAGAATTCCAACCTGTCATTGGGCTAGGAAGCTAACCTTTCCTAAAACTGCTGAACTCTTCAATATGGAGGAGGAATCTGTTTTCTGACCCTTTGTCTAAATAGGTGGTGGATTTACACTGCAGTGACAAGGGAATGTGTGCTGTGTTTCCCATGCTTGTGGAAAAGATTGCAAAGAGAGAGACTAGATTGTGCTGCACAGCTGTCTGGATGCAGGAAAGCTGAGCTCCTTAGGCCATTCCCATCTGCCACTTTTCACTCCCTCCCAGACAAAATAAAGGATCCTCACTACTCCTTTCCCTTTTGTTGGGATGGTGCTGAATTGCTATAAACTATTGTACTGGGCAATTTGTGTTTAATCTGAGGATTAGAGGATTCTGGGAGCAGGGTTTAAACACTAGAGAGTGGAAAATCACTAAAAGGGCCAAACTTGTACTTGGCACTGTCATGAGCCAGGAATGTTTCTCCAGGCCCTGGATGTGTAGCTGTGCTGATGTGGGACACCAATGGTCATGGTCAGCTAATGTACAGTTCAGCTAGCATGTACATGTGAAGATGAGAGATGGGTAATGGTGAATCTGGGAGTAACTGACCCTATAGGACAGCGTGACATCAGGGACCTGGGTCAGTAGTTAATGAGAGAGTGAATGTCAGCTGATCCTTGTAGCAAACCCCTCCTCCCGAGGATTTAATTAGGATATGCTAGCAAAGCATATTTTGCATATTTTGGAGATGTGTTACCCATTTGGGAAAAGGATATAAGTACCGGGGAATATCACATGTTATATCAGCATGCACACATATATCCACAAAGGCTAGTGATACTGTTAGAGAGAAGAGGGAATTTGGAACCAGAAGGCCTCATGGTAGCCAACATCCTGCTTTGAGAGACTCAGAAAAGAGACCAAATGTCTGGAGGGACAAAAAGAAAAGTAGCCACCATCTAGAATTGGTAGCTATGCCTGCTTTCTTTACTACTTCAGGATACTGTGGAAAGCTAGCACAGTTACTGAGAGTTTATGCTTGGAAAATTAAGGCTGACTAAAGAGAGGCATTGTATAGCCTTTGCTGTCTCTCTGTGATGCCTAGTTTCAAATAAATAGCTTTGCATTAAAGAAACTGAATCTGACTTTTCACAGGTATGGTTGTTGAGCTCCCAGTTGTGGGTGTGTGAACTGATCCTGATTCAACACCCTCCATCTCTATGTTTTCCTCTGTTTCCTGGCCGATATTACATTTACCTCTTCCCATTTTCCCCCATCTTATATCTCAGGATTTCTAGGAATGGGACAGCACTGTGTCCTCTTACAGAAACTAATGGCAACTTGGCCTATCCTGTACTTATGGAAGGACAAAACATTATCTTTAGAATTAAAGTAAACCACGTTTATTGAATGAAAAAGAGAGCTTTTCAGTGAATTAAAGTTTCATGGATAGTCAGAAATGGTTACAAGCAAACAAAAGAAAAAAACACTTCCTAGTGACTGAGGCTTAATAAAACTACAGTCTTGGTTCAAGAAAGAATACACCTTCTTTCCAGCAAAATGTGTGATCCCTTCTTTGTGTAGGCACCCTGTACTTCAGGGGCCTTGGAACTTAATTGGGAGTTTTACAATTGGGAAGATACTGGGAGACAACTCCCATGATGCCTTGGAGAAAAAGGAGAGAGACTCTTCCCCTTCCAGGGAATCAGAGAAAAGTATGTGGGGGACTCTATTTTGGTGCTGGGATGAAGCACAGCCGAAGCTGGAAGATGCTGGCTGACTGCTGCTGGCTATTGCCTGCTGCTGGGGTCTCAAATCTGCTGCTGCTGGGGTCCCAAAGCTACTGCTGAGAATCTCCTGAAGTTTGATCAACCAGGGAGCTTCGGAGGTTGGTGGCATTGCCCAAGCTAGGGCAAGGGCTAAGCCTGGAGCTGACTGAAATGCACCTGCAGTGAAAGTGGTGTGAGTGTCCCCTTTCCCCCCATTGTTTGGGGCAGGGCTTGTAAAGGAAGGGGCACTGCGGAGAGACTTTTACTGGGCGTGAGAAGAGGTAGAGAAAGTCCCTTCAAGCAGAGCCAGGACTGCGGACATTTAGTTGGATCAACTCCAAATACCCAGCTTGATAACTGGGCTGAACTGGTACACTGAACCAACAGAGCACTATCTGCTTCTTCAGATCTTCAAGCATGCCCACGCAAGCAAGGAGTAGGGTTCTGAACTCTAGGGGAGTGTACACTCTGCAGGTGGGGTAAATAGTGGTAGTGTAGATGACAGTTAGACAAGTTTAATTTATTACTGTATACTGTTTTTATTAATTGATTTATTCAACTGCCCCTGTGGATTTAAAATAATATTGATGTTTAATTTCAGTCAATTATGCCATATTTCTTAATTTTTTAAGTAAAAGTGTGTTAACTCTAATTTAACTATATTGGATGTTTAGTTTGCATAATTGCAATTGTTAAGCTAGACCTATGTCTCAGATTATTATAGTTATTAGACTAGATTTGGTCCTGGAAGCTCCCAAGGCCCACTATTGAGCGTGTACAGGGGCCAGCCAGGTGGAGGCACCACCGATTTTAAATTTCTTTAGAAGTAAAGGGACTGCAGCAGAGGGGTGGATAGAGGATTCTCACCTATCCTACATCATCACTGGGATACTCAGGATCTCCTTTGTTTTTAGCAAATTTAGGTACCCTTACACACCGCTGAGTGTTGCCTGCTCCCAAGTAAACCAGAAATAGAAAGAGGTTACACATGGTCAGGACCTCCCACAGATTACTACAACATGCTCAGTTATTTTGTTCTCTCAGTGAAAGATCCCTGGGTTTTTTTTGTCTCTTTCTTTAATATTCCAATTAACTTTTGATATGTATTTTCTCAATGTCCAGTGCCCCATTTGTGAGGAAAAGTGACATGGAATCTGAAGGAGAAGATTCCATGTTGGTTTCTTCACTATTGGTGCTTTCTACAAGGCAAATGAATCTGTCCATAAAGCTTCTGATACACCAGTGAATGGCCACTTGACTGTGATTGCACCTGGATAGAGGCATTGGCCTTTCCTTTGTGTGGAAAACACACGCTTTACCTACTCCCCAGACTTGGCTGGTTAAAAACATTTTAGTAACATCAAACAGAGGGAATTCATACCTTCACATATAACATTAACACAGGTATCTTACATGTTATAAATATTGTACTTATATTTCAGTGTATAATATAAAGAGCAGTATAAATAAACCATTGTCTATATGAAATTTTAGTTTGTACTGACTTTGCTAGCGTTTTTTATGTAGTCTGCTGTAAAACTAGACAAATACCTAAGTGAGTTGATATACCCACTGGAAGACCACTGCATACCTCCAGGGTATGCATACATCTGTTTGAGAACAACTGCTATAGGTCGTCTATTCAGGGAAGCAGAACATTGAACTGGAGCAAATGGAAATGACCCTATAGATGGAACCATTCTATAATGGTATCCTCTTGCACTGAAGATCTTCCTCTAGAGGATATTACAATTCTTTCCAGTTAGGAAGAGACAGATACTGGTAATGGAGGATTTGATTACTAGAAATAATGATTGTTGGGTATGTGATGGCCCTGAGAACCACATAATGAATTGCCTACTGAGTGCAAAGTTTGTGAACCTCTCAAGACATCTGGACAAATTTATGTGCAGTGCTGGGGAGGAGCTAGTGATCGTGGTACATGTAGATAACAGTGACATAAGGAAAAGTAGGAGAAAGTTCATGGAACCCAAATTTAGGTTGCTAGGTAAGAGATTGAAGTCCAACACCTCCATGGAATGCTAAATTAGCTGTCACCATCCCAGAATGAGATCTTGGAGTCATTGTGGTCAGTTCTCTGAAAATATGCACTCAGTGTGCAGCAGTCAAAAAAGCTAACAGAATGTTGGGAATAATGAGGAAAGGAATAGATACTGACTTGTTATAA
Source organism: Emydura subglobosa (assembly GCA_007922225.1). Taxonomy (NCBI): domain Eukaryota; kingdom Metazoa; phylum Chordata; order Testudines; family Chelidae; genus Emydura; species Emydura subglobosa. The sequence continues at coordinate 209,546 of ML681564.1, forward strand.
GTCCATGGTGCGCTCACATCTTGAATACTGAGTGCAGATCTGGTCTCCCCATCTCAAAAAAATTATAATAAAATTGGAAAAGGTACAGGAAAAGGTAACAAAAATCATTAGGGGTATAGAAAAGCTTCTATGTGAGAAGGCATTGATTAGATATTAGATTGGGACTTCACAGCTTGGAAAAGAGACTAGTAAGAGGGCATATGATAGAGGTCTATAAAATCATGATAGGTGTGGAGAAAATAAATAAGAAAGTGTTATTTCATCCTTCTCCTAACTCAAGAACTAGATCACCCAACAAAATTAATAGGCAGAAGGCTTAGAATGAACAAAAATAAGTCATTGTTTACAGAACGCACAACCTGTGGAACTTCTTGCTGGAGGATGTTGTGAAGGTCAAGACTAAAATGGGATTCAGAAAAGAACTAGATAAGTTCATGGAGTATAGGACCATCAATGGCTATTAGCCATGATAAGCAATGACTGCTGTTTGCCAGAATGGGTGACCGGATGGATCAATTGATGCTTACCTGTTCTGTTCATTCCTTCTGAAACACCTAGCATTGGTCACTGTCAGAAGACAGGATACAGGGCTTGATGGACCACTGGTCTGACCCAATATGGCCGTTCTTACTTATGTTCATATGCATCCATTTCCATGGAATGGACCACTTTTGCGAAAGAAGAAACCTGTACAGAAAGGATGGGCTTCACCTAAACCAAAATGGAACCAGATTGCTGACATTTAAAATTAAAAAAGGTCATAGAAGAGTCTGGGGGAAAGCTAACAAATGCAGAGGAACACATGGTTGAGTCCGACAGAGACATTCGCAAGGGGAGAATTTCTTAAGATGATACTCTACATCCTAATAAAAGGGAGAGGACAGAGGTTGATACAATATAGGGAGGAACTGAAGGGAAAACAGTCATACAAAAAAGAGTCCCATTCAATTACATCACATGAAGGCAACCATCTAAATATTGACATATTTTGTAATTGCTTCTTTACAAATGCCAGAAGTCTAAATAGGAAGATGAGTTTACTTTAGTGCCTGAAGTTAAATGAGAATATTGATATAAGAGGGAACACAGAAACTTAGTGAAAGAATTATAATAAATCCTATAAAATACATAGGAGTAACAGACTGAGTTGTGTGGGTAAGAGAATGGGACTATCTGTGAAAGAAAGCATAAAGCAAAATTTAGTAAAAATCTTAAAAGAATCAAACTGTACCATAGAATGTCTACAGATAGAAATTCTGTGCTTAAAAAATAAGAGGATAGCTATAGGAATATTCTGCAGACCACCCGGCTAAGCTGGTGATGGTGTCTGTGAAATACTCAGGGACATTAGAGAGGCTACAAAAACAGACAACTCAGCAATGATATGGGATTTCAATTATCCCCTATTTACTAGATACATGGCACCGCAGGGATGCAGAGATAAAATTTCTAGATACCATAAATGCTGTTATACTTATAAAATAAACAGCAGAATCTTATTCAGGGGATAAGGCAGTATGCCGTGCTTATTATGAATACAAAAAAGAAAAACATTTAAAAGCAGTTGATTAAAACAATACTTACACACACACACAGAGTTCTGCAGGAGGGATATAATTACCAGTCCTTTGTTGCTTGAGCTGAAATCACTGGCCAAGTGATTCAGACACGAGGGTGGATCTGGGCTCTGTCGGTCGTGACACGATGCTCCTTAGGGTATGCAGAACGAGCCCCACTTTTATACTTTATCCATCCGCATTTGAGTGTATGGATTTTGTCATATTAGATAGTCTTCTTGTGTGATGTAATCATCATTTAGATTTGAAGTTGTAAGTGTGACAGCTTTTTTTTTTATCATTCCTTCATTCCTGTTTCACACTTTGTCCTTAGGTGTTCTGGGGTGTTAAACTTCCCTGTTTTTCAGGGTTCCTTATCTTGATCTTTGGCCATCTGGGTTATAAAAGTTCTTTAAACAAAAGCTTCTTCTCTCCCTCCAGTCCTTGAAGCAGCAATTGTTTTTTACTGTTTTATCTCACCATTCAAACTGCATTCATTCCTCATTCACGCTTACTAAAAATCACTACATTTTCATTTAATTACATTAGTACGTTATCTTATACTTACTTATTAACATTATAAGATCCTTATAACTTATACCTATATCAATTTTACTAATACCATTTTACTAAAAGAACATGTAAGAAATTTTCTTTGCCATCTCACTGACCCATGATTTGCACATCAAATCACATTTCTAACATGCATTGGGCACTTCCCTTCACTTGTGCATTATCGCACTTAGATTCCAAGATGTTCCCAAACATTCATTTGTAGATGTATACAAACAGGTTATAAATGTTAAATCACAAAATATTTAGGCAGGATGCACCCCCTCATATGTTCACAAGCAGTCAATTATCATAATGGAGCCTGAACAAACAATCAATTATGTTGGAACATCCTTATCTCTAATAACTAATGCCTAGTTTTGTTCTCTTTCTGAATGTGAGGATTAACCCTGAAGCTTCAAACAGTATCCATGGTCCAGGCCTGCTTTGGTTCAGGCCTATATCACAGTGTTTACAGTGCTGGGGCCTACAATGCTATTGCTATGTGGCTGGGTGTAACTCTTGACCTTACAGCTACACATATAATAATCTCTATGTTCCCTGCTCCAGATGAAAGAATCTTCGGGCAGGTCTACACTTAAAGTGCTGCACTGGTGTAGCTGAACTCTGTAGAGTTTCAGTGAAGATGCTCGAAGATGGAGAGCTTCTCTTGGTAGCATAGTTAATCCACCTGCCCAAGAGATGGCAGCTGTGCTGATGGGAGAAGCACCATCTAGTCCATTGATTAGGTTGTTATAACTGTGTCTCTCAAGGGTGTAAATTTATAATGTAAACCTGACCTGAGTCATGATTCCAGTATGTTGGGATTCCCTCTGGACCTCTTTCCATTCGACTTCCCAAGAACTCAGTTCAACTGCAGATTTCATCACACACATATTTTTATTTGGCAGGTAGCAAAGCTAAGCTGAGTTGATCAGACTCAAGTGTAGGGGGTGGTTATAGGGCACTCCACACATCCAAAGTTATACAGAAAATCTCTCCCTTTACACATGACACTACCTTTATTGTCCTTTGCATCAAGGTTTTGGGATCAGCTTGGATCAGCTTGGTTACTTTATAAGAACCAATCCCTATGCAGCTGCTCTATCCATGCACTGCCTATGTCCGACTTACTCTTTACCTAATCTTACATTCCAGGCTTAGCTTGTCCATTGTAAATGGTTCCCTGGGTCTTCCCCCTTACCTTGGCTGCTACAGAAATTCTGTCTCTTTGCTCCTGGACCTATTTACTTGTCTTGATTAGCACAGACGTTCTGATTCCAGCCTGTGGATCTATTAACCTTTCTAATCCTGTCTTCCAAAAAATAAGCCTCACCCATGTTCATTTACTCATGTTAACCCAGGTCTAAATAGTCCAAACACTGGGTTGAAAAGTAGTTTCTGGCTCTCCCAGGAGGGAAAGGAAGGTTTGGGGGTCAAGAATAAGGTTAACCCATTTTAAAGCTATTGATGATGTTCAATTATGGAAGCCTCCAGAGGCCCAGCCCAGACTGGGGCCATGTTGTGTCACACAAGTAGTGAAAGCCATTCCTCACTCTGAGCAGCTGAATAAACAGTGGGCCCCAAGACTGAACTTCAGAGCAACAGCACTCCTACTTCACCCCATGAGCGCTGCCCAGCAAGTCCAACTGAGAGAGACTCCAGGTCATAGATTTTTCCACTCTTCAGGGACTAGTGAACCTCAGCAAGTGTTTGACACCAGCCAGCCATTTCAGAACAGATCAGGGTTTTACCAGTTAGCTAGAAAACGGCATGGGGATAGTCCTGAGGTTAGCCCAAAGAAGTGAAATTTGAGCTATGGTCCATTCTGGCTAAGTCAACACTCCCCCAGCCGAGCTGGCATGGAAGCAAAGTCTGGCCTTCTCCATTTGTCTCTCTGGCTACATCTACACAAGTGGAAGTGTGTAGTGTATGTGTAGCTGCAAATTGCAGTGAAGAGCACAACTCATCCAAGCTGCAGGAGGTAGCTGCATGTGTCAGTGAAAGGCTCTGGTAATGGGACCCTACACTGCTAAAAATGGTGGCATATGCACGGAGGCACAGCTTGGGCAAGTAGAGAGCTGTGTAAGATAAGTACTGACATACAAATCCACATCCTGCAGGTGTGACTTTACTCTAGTCCCTAAGCCAGGTCTCATAAGCTCATGCTAGTTTAACCCATGTGTAACGCCAACCTCCCCAGTTGTTGGCAGTGAAAGTCAAACCTGGGACCTCTGGAGCTTAATGCATGATCCTGTTCAATCTCTAGCTGGTCTAGTCACCACTAGAGGGGAATGGAGTGACACACTTAGAAGGTATGGTTTTAAACTCTCCTTATGTGGGGAAGCTCCTACCAAGCAGAGACCTCCCAGTTAAATTCCTCATACATGCCACTACTTGTAACACCGACCACCCTAGTCTTCGTTGGCAAGGATCAAATCTGGGAGCTCGCACGAGTCGTTACTGCCTGAGCTAAAAGACACACTTTGCTAGCCAAGGCTGTAGCAGGCTCAGCAATCACTAGCTGGCCTAGTCCCCTTAGAGAGGACAGAATACCCCCCTAAGCAGGCAGGGATTTCACATGCTAGGGGACTATGTGTGTATGTACACCATACACCATTGAAAGAAGGGTGCAGTGTTGTCACACCCTTTGTCAATCCAAGGTGTGAGCTTTGTGTCTCTCTCACAAGATAATTCTTATCCCAGCCATTTGACACCTCTCAGTTCATAGCCCGACTCCTGCAGACCCGGATTCATTCACAGGCTCTGTATCCGGAGACGCCTGCTTATAAGTGTCAGTTTTTCAGTTGTTTGGGCTTCCATTGTCTTTTCAGATCCTCCATTGATATGGGTCAGTTTCAGCCTGTCCTATAACTATCCTTTCTTCCATCCCAGAGAGCTACCTGACACAACACCTCATGTCTCTGTCTCTGCCTCAAGTAGAGTGACCAGATTGTAAGTGTAAACAATTGGGATTGGGGTAGGGGTAATAGGTGCCTATATAAGAAAAAGCACAAAATATCGAGACTTTCCCTACAGAATAGGGACATCTGATCATCCTAGTCTCAGGTCTAAGGAGGTTTGACACAAGTAAGTGTTCCTGGAATAATCCTGTGGCAGTACTGTTACAAGATTACTGGGAAGAATGTGCCAATGGGTGATTCTCAGGAGCCCATACCACAATGTACCAGCCTCAGCTGCAAGACACTTAATTGTAATATCATGGGAAATTCACAGTTTCCCTTAAAAAGGCTGATTCTGAGAGACACTCTGCATTTTTCTCCCATTGACTTCAATGGCAGTGGCACCAGGGATTCCCAGAACACACTGAACGAGAACATGGACCAATCAGTTACTCTGCACTCAGTTTCTCTGGAGAGCTGTAACTAGGTATTCGACTGAACGGGTCTCAGAAATTGTAATTTCACCTTCCAATGCTTGCTCCTATCAGTTCCATTCCAGGTGTGTGCGCACCCACGTGCACAACTACCAGAATTTTTTCCCTTTGAAATATCTATAGAGCCAGTTCTGGCGCCCTCTGGAGGCCTGCACTCATGCCCTGGTATATGAGACGCCCCTGACCTTGTGCTCCCTCAGTTCTTTCTTCCCGCCCATGATGGTTACTGGGACATTCGTCTGGGAGCAGGCATGCCCTGTTGTTATACTTAAAAAGGAAAAGACTAGCAGGATCATATTCAGGGGATAAGGGAATATGCCACATTTACTGTGAATACAGAAACTTAAAAAACTATTCCACTTACACACAGACAAATGCACACAGACATACTCAAAAAGTTCTGCAGGTAGGATATAATTACCAGCCTATCCATTGTTCATGTCAACCCACTGGCCAGGTATATTGAGCATGAGAGGGAACCAGAATTCTGTTGGCTGTGAACTGATATTCCTGGATTTTGCAGAAGGAACTCAAAGTCCTCATCTTTTCACCCCATCTTTATAGTGGTCAGTTCCCATGTCAGTTTATGTGTCTTGCTGGGTCATGCTGCTTTCTCATTCCTGGCGTGGTTGTTAATAATCCTTTGTGTTGCAAGCATGACTGCTTCCGTTATCTGTCACAATCTGTCTTGTTCCTGTCCTTGGGGTGGATCCTTTTGTACTTTGAGATTATCTCTATCTGCAGTGTATCTCTATCTGCCAGCAGGGTTGTTAAAGTTGTTAGGTTGGTATATCATCTCTCCCTTTTTATTGCTATGGAGATTTCAGGATGAAGCCTCTTCCCTCCTTTATCACACATAACTCATTCACTCCTCATGAACAAGCTAATTAATGCAAAGTTGAAAAGAGTTCAAAAGAACACTAAAATGAAGTTCACCATAAAATGGAGTCTGCTCATGTCAAGTAGCAAAGCATGCAAAATACATTTCACAAATAACTACATTTAGCAAAACTTCAACACATAATAAACAAAATGTTATTAACAATATCCATCTCAGGCCTACACTGTTTCCTGGTCTTCAAATCCTGTTCTACCAGCCACAAGCCCTTCCCACTTAATGACCCTCCATGATAGATGTTTAAAGTGCCTGGGGGAAATGCAAAGGAAAGATAAGTGTAGAATTTGCAAGGGCATCAAGCCCAAAACTAAAAAGGATAGAGATGTCTGTCTGAAAGCCCTGCTCATGGAGGCGACACTGAGACAAACCTCAGAACTCTCCCATTCCAACTTAGTGCTGAGCACATCAGTGTCAGTGCAGAGCACACCATGGGGATCTAGCCCCTCTCGACACCACTCTTCTTCTCTGTCATCGAAAAAGTGGCAGAAGAAGCAGTGTACATATAGAGAACATTCCCCTGCACCTAAGCAAAACCTTTATGTAAGTCCACATAATTTTTTGTTGCAGTGGTAGAAAGGATGAAAGGCCTATTGGTTTCCTCTCAAAGGATCTCCTCATGGATAACCCCCTGCATCAGATTCTGTTATGAACAGGCAAACGTACCTCCGCTGGAGATCATCACAGCCCATTCCACCAGAGCATAAGTCTCTCTGGAGCCTTTCTGCCTCAAATACTGATCCAAGAAATCTGTAAAACTGATACCTGGTCCTCGGTCCATACCTTCACGTCATATTATGCCATCATCCAGCAAGTCCAGAACAACACCAGCTGTGGCAAAGCAGTGTTGCAAGTGGCACAGCCATGAACTCCGAGTCCACCTGCAGGGATACTGCTTGTGAGTCATCCAGAATGGAATTGATATGAGCAGACACTTGGAAAAGAAAAGACATTTCATAACTGTTCTTCGAGATGTGTAGCTCATGTGCACTCCATTACTCGCCCTCCATTCCTGCCATCGGAGTTGATGGCAAGAAGAAACGGAGGGAGCTTAGGGTACCTCATATAAAGGGGCATGATCGCTGGACACCAGAGGGCACCAGTTCTGGCATTATGGGTACTGATAAGGGAAAAAAATTCCAGTAGCTGTGCACATGGGCCCAAGCACACCTAGAATAGAATGGCCATGAGCAACACATATTGAAGAAGAACAGTTAAAAATGGTCCGTCACTGTCTTTCTTATGTTCAAAGCCTGCAGAGGTTGAGAGTGTGACTAGCAAGGGAGAGATTAGTGGTAGTCCTCGGGGTAGGAGCTGGGAAAAAAGGGGCTTTCCTCCGCTCGGGAGATTGCCCTGACAGGCAGCACATTGAGTGTAAGTGATGGATTTCCCCACTGGAGACGTGAGGTTTTTCCACTTTTCATAGTATTGACATCACTACATTTAAGACAATTAAAAAGAAAGCCTTCGTGTTTAAGGCAGTAGGCTGGTTTGCCAGTAATAGATGTAGCCCTGCTTTCAGCTTATGAAGGCCCAAATGTGGGATGTGGTGTATGACAAAGATCCAACCTGAGGGACATCATGCAGGAAACTACCAGTGCTGTCGGATTCCTTCCTACAGGACAAATAACTCTCTCACCTCCGTGCAAGGATTCTGCATTTCAGATGTGAATCATTCTTGGCAATGAAAATGAGGGGTAGTTGATTTTTGGGAAATATAGGGAGCTCTGGGGGTGAGACGAGTGCTGACCTTGGAAACAAGATGTACGAGGGAGGGACATGTGTGAGAGGGATGAATGTATTATACGGCTTAGAACAATGACTTTAAAGCAAACAAACTTGTTTTATGCTCTCTCTTGCATTAATTATCTGGATCTGGTTACATAAGTTTGTTCAGAATCAAGGGGCACTAACTTTATTTTATTATTTAATCATAAGGGAAGCAGCATATCTAGTCACAGAACAGCACACTGTGAGTCAAGACTCCTGCGTCCAATTCCTCAATCTGCCAACTCTCATTTATGTCAAAGGATCAAGGCCCCAATTATTCCTTTTAAGTGACAGAAGCAGGGACAATTCACATTGTGCAGCTCTGCAAACATGGCCTTGCTTTTGCTTCCTTGCTGTCACTGTTCAGATGGGCAACATGATCCACCCCTCTGACATCTGGACTGTCTCATGCCAATTAATTTGAAGAGAGAAATACAGAAGAGTTTAGGAGGGTGGACTGGACGGCTCCAGGAGAATGGGCATGGTGTATAGGGCACATCACTCCTAGTTCCCTTCTTGTATCTGTTGACTAAAAGCTGTGACCTTCTCCTGGCTGTGTGGTAGTCTCAGCACAGCTCCCCAGTATCCACATCCCAAAGTATGCAACAGGGGCCATGCCCAATGGCATCCTAAGGTGAGGGGATGGGGAGGCACAGACATTCCAGCAGGGAAACCAGAGCTGCATTAGTTTTATATTGACCAGCTGGAGAGAAGGAATTGAATCAAATCGGAGAGCATAAGCTTTGCACCAGAGTATTGCTGCTTGTCACTTTGACAAATACAGGCTGGGCTTGGCCACTTGCGATCTGGCCTGTGGCAGCTGGAGTTTAAGCAGGGAAGGGAAATAATCTGAGCATTTTTATAACCCTTCCCGTCTGGGTGAGGAGCATGGCCATGGAAAGTGAGAGGACCAGGGACAGTGCTCTCTTGTATTGCAGCCACATTGCCATAAGCAATCACTGATTTTATGCACCTCTGCTGTAGGGTACCCAGTGTGAGACCACCAGTGTATGCACCTATAATTCCCATTCACTTCAGCCAGAGATGCCAGAAGGCCCTTTTGTGAAGAGGTTCCAGTTGCTCCTTTTGTGGAGCAGGGAGAGACCAAGGTGGGAGGAAGCAGCAGAGAGAGAAACCTGAATGATCTGAAAGCCATGGAACTCCAGAACTCTCATGTGAGCTGTGCTAAAAGACAGCTTTGTCTGACCTTGTCAGTCTGCATCACAAATCTCTCTTTCCTTGCCCTAACTGCAGTGCTGGTGCAGTGAATGTGCAGAGTGTTAGCATATGGGAAAACTAACAGTAACATCAAGTTAGCCTCTCGAGCTTAGTGAAGAGCATGTCCCTTGTGTGTGGCTCTGAACAAATGATGTAATGACAGGTTTAGGCACTATCCATGTGGCTACAGAAGTAATATGAAGGTACCTTCAGCTGTGAACAATGGCCACTCTATATCAAGAAGGGTGAGATCAGAGTCAGGATTACAGAAAGGGCGGGACATAGGGGAACCAGGATAAGCAGGGCAAAAAAACCAGAATGCTTTGCTTTTTGACAGGTCACAACACAGAATAAATTAACTTCCTAGGGCGATTTAAGCCAACTTTGCTTCAACATCAAGGGGCAAAGCATTATTGAATGCCATGTAGAAGCCCACAAAATAATCACAGACTCATAGACACTAAGGCCAGAAGGCCAAAATCATGATCATCGAGTCAAACTTCCTGTTGACCACAGGTCACAGAACCTCACCCACTCTGTCCTGTAATAGACCCATACCCTCTTGACTTGATTTAAATACTTCAAATTAAGGACAATCCACCATTTATACTAGTTTAAAACTGCAAGTTACCTATGCTGCAAAGGAAGACAACCATCTCTCCAAGGTCTGTGCCAATTTGACCAAGGGAAAATTCCTTCCCAACCCCTAATATGGCAATCAGTGTTGGACCCTGAACATTTTGGCAAGACCCACCAGCCAAATACCTAGGAAAAAATTCTCTGTAATAACTTTGAACCATCCCCAACTTGTGTACTATCAAAAACCATTGTGGACATTTGCTACTAAGATTTGCACATTGGCTATGTGCCAGGGTAGATAACCACATCAACTGATGTTTGTTGTGACAACCTGGCCCATGATGGGCACCCTATGAGATGCTGGCTTTGTGATACTGTCTCCATTCACCATCCTGTCCCACTACTCCCACTTGCTGAGATGGAAAGCATCGCTCTTTCCTTCTACTTTCCTCCTTGTTGATTCTGAAAAGGAAAGGGGAGTAGGGGGAATTCTAGTGGCGCACTGATTTTTTCCCCTTCCTTGTACATTCCTCAAGCCTCAGAATGTGTTAATAATAATGTTAGGTTAATAATGTTAGACTTGTGATTAATGGTGTTGTGCCATGAAGATAGGCTAACTCCATTCTTCTTGTATTGATTAGCATGATTGTGGTATACTTCATCTTTGCTGCTTTTCTTTGCTGTCTCTTTGTTTTGAATGAAGTATGTGTGGTTTGTGAACAGATGAAGAAGCAGATGTTTGTTTCATTCTGTCTTAAAATAAGAAAGGGAGTAAAGACACCAGTGTCGTTCTGTCCTGATGGCCAAAAAATGCAGATCAGCACACCCTAAAGCACAGAAGAATCTGTCCACAAACAAGAACAAAGTATAAGAATAGAAAATGGCCATGAATGCAATCAGCTGATGGTTAATGACCATACAGGACCTGGAGGCATCATAACATTATAGGACCATAGACTTATGTGAGGACAAACTACTGAAAAAGATGGGAGGAGAACAGGGACGTCTTTCGGTATGTTCTGCAATACCAATGGAACATCAGTACACGTCCGACAGAGACCTGGCTCCCACCTCATGCTCAGCTTGGGTGGCCAGTAAGGTGACTCGAGCAATGATCAGGACTGGTAACTATACAATATCAATAGCAGAAATTTTGGGTTTGAGTGTGTGTGTATGTGTGTATTTTGATAGCTTTTAAGATTCTATATTTTCAATAAATGTGGCATATTGCTTGTCCCCTGAATAAGATTCTGCAAGTTTTTATAAGCATAACATTTTGGTGGAGAATGCTGAAAGGGGCAATGTAGCAATATACCATGCTTGTTGTAAAATTGGTAAGCACACCCTCAGTTATAATGAGCCGAGTATTCAGAAGAGAATCCAATATTGTTTTTCTGCGAAACTCTGAAGGATATAAGAGTTTGAGTAACTTTGTTTGTCTGTTAAACTCTGAGGGACTTAGCAGTCTGAACAATTTTGTTTCTCTGTTAAACTCTGAAGGACATAGGAATTTATGATAAATTAATCTTATAAATTTGAGAAATATGTTTAAGAGGAAGCAATGCGAAGAATGCTCCTTTTGTAGCAGCACTTGAGCAAATAACCTGCTCAAATTAGAGCAGTACTAAGGGAGCATTAGAACCCAAGAAAGGGTTCACCCGAGGCTGGTCCCATGGTTGCGGACGACAGGAGGGATGTTTTACCTAGACCTCCAGTTTCTCCAAAATGTCCTTAAAGGCCACAGACAACAGGAACAAGAAGAATATGACTCCTTAGACTCTGAAACTCGCCAATTGGCTTGGAAAGTCTTTATACAACATAGGGAAAACTGGAAGCAGTGGTATTGGCAGCCTTAGTCACTTCCCCCTGCACTGTGGAAGAAAGAGAAGTTCCTAATTCAAGAACACCCTCCATTGATAGTTTTTTTCCCTCCCCTCTCCCCCTATCCCATATCTATTACTGGGGTTGAGTTCAATTTACTACACAAAGGTGTAAAACATTCATATTTATTATAAACTAATTGGGTATTACACAAATAAGAAAGTTTGGGAGTTGGGTTACAAGGAGGCTAAAAGCTAGGCCCCACTTCCTTTAGGAACACAAAGCCATGGAAGGGAAATAATAACTGAATTAACACATCACCACTGCTTCTTCGTCAGCATTTGGTAGATGACTGTGTTAAGCAAAAGGAATTTTTCTCCAGAGAATCCATCCACACAGATAGTACTAAGCAATTTATTTAGCAACACGTTGGGAAGAGTTCAGCAAGCAACTTCAAAGTACAATTGGCATAGCAGTTTTTTAAATATATTTTACTTATTAAGATAGATTAAATCATTTTAAACTAATTACCAAAACCAGTTCTTTGCAACTTGGGGAAAACAACTCCATATATAGTGGGGAGAGGAGGGTGAAGGGAAGTGGTCTCAACGAATAAGGAGTACATTGTGAGAGGCATACATATATATATGTGACAAAGGGTTGGGGCACTGTGAGGAATATGTGATAACATGCAGGAAAAGCACAAAAAATACCCTGTTCACTGTTTATCTAGATACTCTCTATACTTACAGTCCTTGGGTGTGTTCTGCATAGAAGTCTTTCCCTAACAATTGAATCAGAGAGAAGAGAAGAATGGATCGAGAACTAGGGACCACTCCAGTGAGAACACTGGAACCAGGAATAGGTAAGTCTGGATATTTCAAGATGCAGTCAGATGATCTTCATTCTTGTGCTGTTGAGCTGTCACTAGAATGAACAGCCTCCTCTCATAGTTGGTCTTGGGCTTATGTACAACTCTTGCCAACCAATAGGAATCCTTCTTAATTTCCTGACTCTTTGGGGTTTTGCACAGCACCCTAGCAATTGTGCACCTGTCTAACTTTGTGTATACATGGCCCTTCAGAATTGCAGTCAACGCCAATGATTTTACACATGACACTATTCCCTGGAACAAATCATTAACTGAAAATGTGTGGATCAAACCACTACACCTCAACAGTAGGACAGGGTAACAACCCAAAATCTAGTAAAGAAGGCTTTTAAACTACAATTAAATCAAAAGGAATTGGCAGGTGAAGCCCCAAGCGCTCCCCTGACAGATCAAGAGGATTAAGGAGGCCCACTGGACATGGAACCTGCACATTATGTAGGAGCATAGCAGTGGAGGTTCATAGGCAAAATTTCTTGGAACCCTCTGGGACAGCCATGTATATATGTCCAGCAAGGTAATTACGCTCCTACTTTGGCTCTGATTAATCTGGAGTTGCTCTTTCTTTAACTAAATCCACTCCAAAAACGGGGACAAAATTAAAATCAGTTACTTTAAAATCTTTTCAGGGAAAACCAAGCAGAGGTTGGAAATAAACACAAGTTCCTTTCTAGATACAAGGCTTTGAGACAAAAAGGGATTTAATTCAGGCCCCCAATATGTCTAATGACATTATTTTGGGCACTAATTGGTTGTTTAAGAAGGATATAATTAATCTACCTAGACGTACTTTATGGAAATTAGAAATACTGCCTCCCCATTTGAAGAAGGAAAGGCAGAATGCTGTTGTAACTAAAGTGGATGGAAAATATATTTTTGCTGTCTCAGCCAAGCAAGCTGAGGAATGGCGCTCAAAATTCCCCATAGTATGAAGAAAGAAAACAGACTGCATCAAGATTAATGTTAAGATTAAGATTAAGATTATCAGCAAGCTAATACCTCCTCACAAACAATGCCAGTATCCAAAAAAAGGAGAGGCCCAACTTGTACAAATCATTCAGGATTTGGAGCAATAGGGGTTTAATGGGCAGTCCAGGTGCTTAACTATAAATTACAGAAGGATCAACCAGAGAATTGTGCCCATGGCCTCCATTGTAGCCGATATAACACAAGTTACACAAAAAGTACAAGCCGCATCCAAATATTTCTCTGCAATTGATTTGGCTAGTTGTTTCTTTGTTATACCCTTACATTCAGTCACAAGACTATTTTGCATTTACCGTGATGGAATAGCAGTATACTTTCAGTCATTTGCCACAGGTTTACCATAACAGCCCCTCTATAACACACTGGCATGTGGTCAATACATTGGATGACTTTAGCACACAAGACAGACCTTTTGTATTCTATTATGTGGATAACATTTTCATTTTTGGGGAAACAGAAGAGTAGGTAGAACAACTTAAAAAAAGTTCTAACACTAATTTAAGAAACAGGATTTAAGGTAAATATTAAAAAAGCACTGTTGGGAGAAGCACAAGTGATGTATTTGGCTATAGTGATTGAGAGGAAGGAAGGGAGGGAGGGAGAGAGAGAGGGAGGGAAGGATGAAGAGAGGAAGGGTAGGAGGGAGGGAAAGAGAGAGGGAGGGAGGAAGAGAGGGAGGGAAGGAAGGAAGGAAGGAAGGAAGGAAGGAAGGAAGGAAGGAAGGA
>ML681564.1:223944-260314 GCA_007922225.1 Emydura subglobosa
GAAGGAAGGAAGGAAGGAAGGAAGGAAGGAAGGAAGGAAGGAAGGAAAGCAGGCCAAAAGATCAGTGAAAAGTAAAGGCATTGCCACAAATTCCAGCCCCTACTGATGTGTACTCTTTACAAGTCTTATAGGGAGGATTCAATTTTTTACAGACACATATTTACAAATATGCTGAAATTACACTCCCTTTGTAAAAATTGCTAAAGAAAAAGACTCAGTGGAAAGGGGGACCAGAACAGAAGTCTGCCTTAAATATTTTAAACGAAAAGCAGCAGCAGCTCCAGCTTTATGCTTCCCCAATGAGTCCAAACCATTTATTACCTCTTTGGCTTCCAATAAAATAGCACTTGCCACTATCTGGTACAAAGCAACGAGAAAGATAAATTGGTGTCAGTGGTATAAGAATCTAAAAAAAACTTTGAGGCACAGAATTAAATTTTGATCCATGTGAATGTGAATGTTTGGCAGCTATTTGGGCAGTTCAGGCTTTTGAGCCGCTCACTGGCAATGTGCCTTGTACTATTCAGAAAACTCAAACTCCCCTTAAGTATATTTTGTCTGGTAAATTAATGGGAGGTAAAGTATCTAAGATGCATATGACACAGTACATAGGT
This sequence comes from Emydura subglobosa, assembly GCA_007922225.1. NCBI lineage: Eukaryota > Metazoa > Chordata > Testudines > Chelidae > Emydura > Emydura subglobosa. The sequence continues at coordinate 224,559 of ML681564.1, forward strand.
CCTTCATTATCATTGACATGAAGGAGGTACCTTGATCCATCAAGATCTTCTTAGGTAGCCCTACTCTGGCAAAGATCTTTACTAGCTCTGTTGCTATTGTCTTAGAGGCAGTGTTCCATAGGGGAATGGACTCTGGGTATCTGATGGCATAGTCCAGGACAAGAAGTATTGTTGGTGGCCTTGGGCCATCTTCTCCAGGGGCCCCACCAGGTCCATAACTATCCACTCATAAGGGAACTTGATAATTGACAGAGTAACCAGAGTAGCACGTTAAGTGTGGACAGGGTCAGTGTAGCTGGCACTCAGAGGAAGAGGCATAATTGTACTGGACCTCCTCGTGTACTTCCAGCCAGAAGAACCTCCATAGGACCCATGCCAGTGTTTTCTTCACTCCTAGGTGTCCCCAAAGAGGTGAATGTGGGCTAGGTTCAACACTGTCCTTTGATGCTTTTGTGGCACCAGGAGCTGCTGCACCTCTTGTGCCCGCGTCTGTACGACCCTGTACAATAGATCCCTCTTGATTAGGAATTAGGGCCCCGATCCCCAGCCTTTCCTTTCCATGGGCACACCAACTATTTCCATAACCTCACTCCTGGCATTACTGTACCTTGGGTCCTCTGCCTGGTCTCGTCCAGAACTCTCCCTCACAGGACTGTGCTGTTTGAGCTCAAGTGTGCCTCTCTCAGTTTCTCCCCTTCTCGTTCAGTGGGGTTGGGCCTGGGAGCAGCCTCAGATCCCTCTTCTCCCTGGGCAATCCCAATAAATGCTCGCCATGTCTGTCTGTCTACAAGGGCAGCCTTCTGACCCTGGGTCAGAATCTGGGTACCTAAAACCTTAGTGACCCTCCTTTCCTACTTGATCTTTCTGATCTTCCCAGGAATGGGGAACAGATTGTGAGCTATCTCAGAGAACAATAGGGGGTGGACTTTCCACTGAGAAGGATTCATGTACCTCTGGATCCCCCTTTTCTTCCAATCCCTCTGTTGGGAATAGGCTTCCTAACCCAGGGAAATTCCTTCCTATGAGGACAGGATAATCCCTGTGCATTTGGCCTGCATCAGCTGACTCCGCTTGACTAATTTCCCCAGGACTAGTGTAATAGCACTCCTGGAGTCCACAAGTGTTATGGTTTCTATCCCATTCAGTCTTACTAGCCTCATATATAAATGTGGGGTCATCACAACCTCCACAAGCTCTGTAAATTACATTGCATGGGCTTCTCGGCATTGGGGAACTTGGCTGCTATATGCCCCAACTCTCTGCATGCATAACACCAATACACAGCCCTAGGCAGTCCTTTATTCTTTGGGCTAGGGGTCTGACCCCATAGTCTGCTCTGCCTAGGGCATCCTGTTGCTTCACAGCCTCTGGCTGCCCCTCAGCTTCTTTCTTCTTTCCCCTAATCTTTCCCAGGTTTTCAGCTGTTCGAATTCCAGGAATCAAGGCCAATGGCTTGACTTGGGGAGAGTCTTCCCTGGATGGTCAGGAGAGCCCCCTGGCTTCCAGATGTCTTTCTTCTAGTGCGACTACCTCATCGTAGGAGGAAGGGTCATTCTGGCCTACCCATGCACAAAGGTCTGGTGGTTGATGACCAGGATCTCAAAGATCTCTTCTGGACTATGGACCTCAGGTTCCAGCCACTTTCATGCAAAGTGGGCGGGGTCAAACAATTGGGACCTCAGGGGCTTGCTTTCCTGGTACCTCCACTCATGATACCTCTGGGCTCACACGGTCACTATTACTCCTGATCAGCCCAGGATTTCTACTTTCAGTTGTGGGAAATCAGCTGCAGCCTCAGCGGACATGTCCTGATCAGCCTTCTGGGCTCTCCCACACAGAAAAGGGGCAAGAATGTTCGCTCACTGGTCCTGGACACAGTGCAGACCTCTCAAAAGTCAGAAGGTATGTCTCGCCATCATCTTCTGCAGTCATCTTGGTAGATAGCTGGTGGCTCTCCAGGCTTGTGTTCTGTTGGAGATCTAGGTTGGATATTAGGAAAAAGTTTTTCCCTAGGAGGGTGGTGAAGCACTGAAATGGGTTACCTATGGAAGTGGTGGAATCTTTATCCTTAGAGGTTTTTAAGGTATGACTTGAAAAAGCCCTGGCTAGGATGATTTAGCTGAGGTTAATCCTTCCTTGAGCAAGGGTTTGGACTAGATGACCTCCTAAGGTCCCTTCCAACTCTTATATTTTAGGATTCTAGAATTAATATTACAGTATCAACCGGTCCCTGGCCCTTTTACTGGTCTATCAAAATCTACTCTTATAGTCCCCTCCTTAAAGGTAATCTTTTTACAGAAGGGGGCTTTTACATAACAGCTGTCACATTGCTGTGATTCAAAAAACATTCAAGGCTCTCAGCTGAGACCAAGCAAATTATTTTCTTGTTTGCATCCCAAACTCAGCACACCAGACTTGCAACTGACTAGCAGCCATTTTCACCTAATTCCCATTCAAACGATTTGTGACAAGTTCAATATGTTTCTTTCCAGGATAGGAGCGAGTGTGAGAGTAGCCATTAGTTCTTCTCTTGAGAGACTTGTAGTTGCTGAATTTTGCACCAAATCCAGCATGCCATTAACTGGTAAAGAGAACCACTCTTATTTGGAACCCAAACATCACTACAATGGGGTGTAAGACCAAAATCAAGATTCACGTGCAAGTGGGGGAACCATCCCAACAATGCTTCCGACTGATGTTTTAGATCCTGACCAATTCTTGCCAACACCCACTTAATTTCATTGACATTTGCACAGAAACCATGAGTCTGTACCCTTCCTGTTTGGCACTGCAGCTGTTCTGCAAATCAATGTATACAATCAAAATTTCTAAAACAGTTAAATTCATTCCAAGAAGTACAGGTTTTCCAGCAGAATACAAAGTATATTCCTCTTTTAACTGATTATAGTTAAGCACAGGCACTTGAAATTAAAAAATCATATCCCCTGAACTTTATAATATGACACACAATTATCCTTACAAAGACTATAGTCTATAGGATACACATAATTAACAAGAATAGGACACCAACTTTTAAGACACACACAGTAATCAACTGTATACACAAGCATAAAGTTATTATTTACAAATGGGTTAATAGCATATTGGCATTTTATTTCGGTGGGTTTTAAATACACATCCTGTACTTGGAAGTGGCATTTTTGTGGCATTTATATCCAATTTCACATTTCTTTAAACAGGGTTCCAATTTTACTGTTTTTCAGCTCCAATTTTTCCCCCAACACCCACAGGGTATATGTATCAGCTCATTGAATTTGCCTTGTTTGCTAGCATTTTTTTCTTGATGCTGTTAAGAACCCCTGCTTTTTTTCCATTTGTTTCCCATAGGTGTCTTTTCACCATCTCCTGCAGATTTGGGAACATCATATAGATTAGGCCAGTTTTTCCAGACTTCAAATAGTTGCTGAACAAACTGTTCACAGTTGGGCTCTAGTGCCAAAATGTTTGCTTGGCTCAGGTTTAAGATGAGAGAGTGTGTGTGGAGAGGAGGAGGGGGTTAATTGCCAACTACTTCTTAATATTCATTTGAATCACATATGCCCTGACGAAATTGGTTACAGGTGGTTTCAAATTCACACTTTTATACTTTTTTGCTCAATGGGGTTCCTGGAGGATCCATTTTCCCATCATATTTGGCTACATGTTAATAACTATTTTTCCAAGGCATCATTTTAACCACATTACTATCCAAATATTCTTTATCCATATTATAAATTTCTTGAGAATCCAGGGTGTCCAAAATGCAGGTTGAATGGATCTCCCATTCCTCTCCTGTTGTCACTTTCTGTTCTGACTTGTCTGCCTCCCCTAGACTTTCTTGTCCAGTGTTTGAGGAAGAAAAGGATTGTTTTCTCCTCAAAAGAACTGGCTCTTCCCTGGTGCTGTCTGCTTGGGCATGTCAGTCCACAAATAAACACAATTGGGCTTACGACATTAAATAACAGCCTGTCAGTTCCTACCAGTGACAACCATATTCACTGGGATAGTTTTAATTCTCCCCTCTAACAGATTCACTTCTCCATTATCCCCTTGTGTACACATGAGGATGGTGTGCTTGAGAACAAAGTGGTAAGGATTCCATAGTTGCCAGTGTAGAACACTTACAACCCAAAACATGATATATTGCCAGTTTTTGATCATTTCCATGCTAAGATTTATTTTGTCCAAATCCCACTCTTTCAATTTTACTGAAGTGTGGTTAAGTTCATATATGAGGTCTAAAAGAGCGATTTGTTCTTCCGGGATGTTGGGATCAGTAGTGTTGTCAATAGTATCATTCACTTTGCATGTCACTGTAATTCATGGATAGTATCCCCATGCTGCAGATAAAAATGGCTCCTGATTCACATTACTGAAGAAGCAGGTCGTCAAACCAAATGCAACCAAAGGCAACAGCAGCAAGCAGGAGTGCTTTGTCTTAAAAATCTTCCAGTATTCACAAAATTAATAATCTAAAACACAAAGCAGAACAAACACTCCGTTCCCTATATTATGGGGTGTCACTAAAACATTAAAGATACCTTATTAACTTTTACTCAAACCATCCAGGCCTGAGTCCCTCTTCCCACTCCCCTTTTCAAGGAGCGTGGGAGGTCTTGAACTTTTAACTGTGATTTGCACGCCTATGTTAGGCTCTGCACATGACATGTTGTGAAAGGCTGGCCTGACTTTCCCCAGGCTGGGTTGAGGCCAGCCCACATCAAAGCCAGTGCCGGGCTGTGGGGCTGTTGGAATGGTGGGTAATTTTCTGGGGCGATGTGCCAGTCCAGCCCTTTGCACCAGGTGGGAGAGTCGGGGGAGAGGAGTCTTTGAGGGGTACCCTTTTACACCTTTTCCCTTAAATGTCACTCCAGATTGTGGGTCTGCAGCAGGAGAAGTGAGCATTGGGTAAGTGTGTGGGGGGTGAAGCCAAGCCTACATTTGCAGCCCCTGGTGCCTCACGGTTCTCCCCTGACTGGTACATACCCCCCTCCCTGGGGCAACTGAGGGGCATCTCTGGGACCCCTTCTGCCCTACAAGGGGGGGCATGAGCTAGGGACCACATATGTAGGCTTGGGCCTGGGTGCCAGAGAGCCTCTATATGGCACTGGCTGGCGCCATCTTTTCCCAAAGTTCTGAAAGACAAACGTAGAATATAGAAAGAATAGTTAATGGGTTTTGTGTTTTAAGATAGAATAGTAAAGAATATAACCTGGGAAAACGGCTGGAAGGACCAGATAAGGGCAGTCTGGATGCTAGCAGAGCATAGATAGAGGGCGAAAATAAGAACGGATGAGCTGACTGCAACTGAGCTGACTGCAGCCACTTGGATAAAAACAGGAAGTGCAACCTTGTCACTGTGAACATGTCACATCATGTAACCACACTGACCACTAAAGTGACACTATTCACTAGTTGGTTACATACTGACTGCAAAAATGACACTGTTCACTGATTGGTGACATACTGATCAAACTGATCAGTTTGGTGATCAGTTTGAGGGTATTTAAACCCCCTGAAGTCAGTTGCACTTTGGAACTGCAGCCCACTGGGATCCTCGGTAGCTGAACAGAGCCCTTCTATAAACCAGCAGCGTCTGAGGGATGGCTAATACTTATTAGAGTCGACTTGGCCCAAGGGGTTAGGGAAAGAAGTGCTTTTTGGTAATGTATGAAAGTACACTTGCTTTAAGATAATTAAAAGTGATCATCTGTCTGTAAGCATGAGATAGTAAGTAATAGAATTGTGTATTATAAGAGATAGTTTGCAAGTGACCATCTGTCTGTAAATATGAGGCAATAAATAGTAAAATTGTACAAATGACCATCTGTCTGTAGAAGGTAACAAGGAGTTTACAAGCACCCATCTGTCTGTAAACCTAGTTTACAAATGACCATCTGTCTGTAAGCATAAGGAAATAAGTAATAGAATAGTGTACTATAAGAAATGAATGCATGCATGGTAGAGTATTAGGTCTTTGTATCTTTTTCTGATTTTGTGTTTCTATTAGTTATGTCTGTGTACTTTGTTCTTTACTAATGAATAAATAAATGAGCAATATTTCTTTGGTTGAAACCTTGTTGGCATTCTTGTTCGGTCATCCCCATCCGTCAGTTGAGGCAACTCCACTGCTCTTGGAACCCCGCGACCCTAGAGTAAAAACCTTACCAGCCATTTGGGTCTATGTGGTGTCAGAAGTGGAATACGAGAGAGTTCTAGAGGTTGGACTTTATGTCCGCGTTGCTCTCTACTGAGGACCAGGTGTGGATTGAGCAAATTGTTTTTCTTTGGAAGGAGGATTTGAAGGGTTTTCAATCATGTACAAGTCCTTGTCTTGTGGATGGGTGGATCCCTCTTTATTATTCCACTGATCAGGGTTCGAAGGTAATTATTTGTTATCTAGGTGTTTGGAACTAACTTAAAAATTATCACCCTTCTAGCATGATGAGAGCAATCCTTCATAAACATTGCTATTGCATGGGTGCAATAGTTTTGGGAGTCCTTTATGACTGAATCTTACTCTTGGGTTTGATTCCTAGCAGGAAATAGTAATACTGTCTATAGTGTTGGATTAGAACCTATAGATCCACTGGACACAATTTGGTGTTGTGACTCGGATCTCCAAGCACTGGTATCATCCAGGAAGGTCCATGGATCACTCCCCGCTGAACCCCAGGTGCCATTCAAAAAGGTAAGAGACATTTTAAATCTCTATTTGGGGTTTTGGAGGAGAGCTGCCCGTAGGCTTCCTATTCGAGAAACAGATAAGCGAAATACAAACATTTTTAAGGGTCAAGGTAAACTTTAAAACTGTCTGTCTATCTTTGGTTTGGTAAATGTGCACTAATAGGAAGAGTCTAAGAACTGACTGTCTAAGCTGCATCTTTGGTCGAAAGCGACAGGCCAGTGGCAAGTTGCAGGAAGCATTGCACCCAACAGCACATTTAGGTGTGCTAAGACAAATGAGTGGATCCTGAATGCTTGTGTTTGATAAAATGAGCCATTGACCAGGTCTTGGACTAAGGAAAGTTCCAGCCATCCTGATTCCTCTGCGAGTCTCGTTGGCAATGACCGGTGTGAGTCGACTACCAGGGGGACTTGCCTGAACCCAGTGACCCAACAGACAGGTGGAGTGTTTTCAGCCGCAAGACTACCTCTTCCTCTTCTTTGGATTATGAGTCTCCTTAGATCCATTGTCCAGCGACATCTTAGCCTCGGTCAATGTACAGGCCTAGGGTTAAGACTAGTATGACTTTGGAGGACCCCTTTTGTGTCTTGTCTCCTTCCCAACCCCCTCCCACTAAATAAGCATTCCATTATGGGGTTCATTCACCTCGGCAGCATTGCAGGCTGAATTGAAGCAGTGCAGATCCCTCAATAAGCCATTCCTGCATCTCGTGTGAGTGAAAATGGGAACAGGACAGTCTAAGCAAGTGCCAGTCCCTTCTAAGGGAATCCCAGCATTTTTTTGTGTGTACATATTATGGCCAGAAGACTTGTGAAAGAAAATAATTGTTTGCTTAAGCACAGTTACTCCATTTTGTTGTTTTTAGTGTTCTACTTTCTGTTGAAATTACCCTCCCGCTCCCCTTTAATATGTTTATGGTGCTTATCCCTGCCAAGGTTAGAGAGAAAAATTAACAGAAGAAATAAGGAGTCAGCGATAAGTAGTTTTTGTTTTCTCTTCAATTTAGAGAAATTGTCTAGACAATGTTGATAAATAAGTTAAAATCTTTTGCCCTTATTTTTATGTTATGCATATGTTTATAGTTAAAAAAAGTAGAAAGTGTAACGTTAACAGTAATAACAATAATAATTTAAGTGTACCAATAAGCATTAAAAATTTATGCATATGTAATTTTTTTGTTTGTGTTTGTATAAATATTCAAGAGAGCATGCCTTCGGGGTCTCACACTAACCACTTGTTGAGAAGTGTCCGACCTCTGCAAAAATAAAAACTTAAAGACTGCCCAACTACCTGCGTAAATCTCTTTTCTATCTAATGCAAAGTAAACAAACCTCATTTAAAATATTTTTCCAATAATTCTGGCGACCACAAAGGGACATGGCCTTGCAAACCAACCCTGAGTTCCTGTGCCAGCCAATGCCCCAGCCGGCAATAGGGTGAGTTCACCCAGAGGGCTTTTGGATGGGGTTTGGAACTCGAGGGAAGGCTGTAAAGCAGTTGAGACCCTTTGTAGTCTCACAGTCTCCAAGGAATTCAGATATCTATGTTTTGTGTTGTGTCTGTCCGGTTTTCTTAAAAGATTCCGAAACGGGCACTGTCTTGACAGTGGCCACGCGCTGGGCCTAAGGGCTATTTAGCGCAGAAGTTCTGGGTGGCACAAGGTTTTTTGTGCACGGAATCTCCTCAGTTTTTATTTGTTTTGTCTAGGACCAATTATTGAGTCCTTCTCTAGTCTCTCTAGATAGTGGGCACACAGGCTGACCTATCTGTAGGCAGTCCAGCTAGTTCTAAGGCCAAAAACGTTGTGTAGTGTTTTCTTTTCCCGCAAAAAAAACATAGTTTATTTTATTCTGTTACTTTGGTTTTGCAGAATCTTCCGGAGGTGTGTTCTTTTTTTTAAAGAGATAAGCGCATCCCCAATTGTTCTGTGCACAGGTCGTCCACAAGGTATAAACGAAAAAAATAAGTGCTAGTTTAAGTACTAAAATAAGGGCTCGAATCAGGTTCACTGACCTGTCCTTAAAAGGACAAAAGCCGAGGCTGTGTTGACACAGAAAGTGTGTGTGTGTGTGTGTGTGTGGAGTAATAGTGTTGTGGACGGGAATTGGGGCTCAAAAAAGTAAAAATTCCCCGAGGACAGTCCCTTAGGGACGGTGTTAGCAGCATGGACTGCGGGTAATTTACCGGTACTAAAAAAAATAAAGAAAACTCGAGTCCTAAAACTAAATATAAAATGGCAAAAATATTATTACAAGGATGCCCAAATTTGGCCCACCTATAGTACCTTTAATTATTGCAAGCTACAACAACTAAGACATAAGCTAGAAAAAAAAGCCCCGAGGCAAATAAATTATTGGTATTGCTGGGCACATCTCTCTACTAAAGCTTGCCCTATAACAACAATGCCTGCAGTGAAGGGGGAAACTCCACCCCCTTATATTCCAAGCTCTTTGTTATTGAAAAGCCGACAAGAAAAACCACCTGAGCCTTGTGTCCCCTTTTACCCCCAAATGCCTCCCTACCAGCTATAGTTCAACCATCTCCAGCCTCACAAAATAGCAAACCTGCCACAAAAAGAACAGCCACCCCGTCCCTTTTTGTCTCCGCTCCACTTCAAGCAAAAAAATATAAAAACTTAAGCAAAAAAAACAGCCGTAAAAAAAAGCAAAATTTAAATAAAAACAACAGCAGCTGCAACAATACCAGTAAAAATAAAGCAAAAAAAAAAAAAAAAAAACTAAAAAAAACCAAAGCAATAAAAAAAATAACTCCCCTCCCATGCCAAGCCCCAGCTATACCCGCACAAAATGCAAATTCAAAGCTAAAAAATCTAAAAAACACACCACCACCACCACCTCCACCGTTACCCCATTGCATCTACAGTATATACCCAATAAGCACACACAACACTCACTAAAAGTACACACCCCTTTTTCCCCTAAAAATCTAATTATTTAGCAAAAAACCACCCCCTCCTTTCAACAAAACCCGTTACAGTTATCAAAAAATTCCAAACTATTATCCTAACACATAATCCGTCCTAAACAAATATAAAACAATTAATAAAAACCTTATTTACCGCTAACAAGCGAGCAACTATTATAAATAAAACTATTAAACTTAAAAAAAAACCAATACAAATAATGCCAATTAGCCAAAAACAAACCCTAAATAAAATTATAATTATAATGCCAACTAAAATTTATTTATCCATGCTCGTAAAACCCTGTTTAAAGCTATAAAAAAAATAAAGCAAAAACCCATAAATTAAAAAAAATTTCATAAAATTGTTCAAGCCCCAAATAAAAACCCAAATGCCTTTTATGTGCAGCTTTATAAAAAAGCAACTCAATATGCCCAGCTTACCCCTAATAATACAAAAAATTATAAAGCTATTGCTGCAGCATTTATAAATCAGTCAGCTAATAATATACAAAATTATTTTCATAAATCTTGTCCAAAATAAAACAAAAAAAAATAACAAAAATCAAAAAAATTGCCACATATGTGTTTAAAAAACAAAAAATAAAAAAACAATTAAAAGAAGGGAAGAGAAAACAAAATAAGCTCAAGCTGTTAGCTGTAACCATGCAAAATGCAATGTTAACCCAAAAATATATATATATATATATTTCCTTAAAAACAAAAGCAAAAGCAAAACAAAACAAAAAAATAAAAATAAAAAAAGAAGCAAATACAAAAAAAACGCCAATATATTTTTAGTGCAAGCTACCAAAACATTTTAAGCAAAATTGTCCAACTTGCCTAGCTTCAAAAGCTAATGCCTATGCCTATGCCATGCCAGCTCCATACAGCTCATCATACCAGCAAAAAATACCCCCACCTCCTCCTCCACCTCCCTCTGGCAAGCAGCCAACTATGCCTAACCAAAAATACTCTTATTCACAATAACGTTTAAAAAAAAACCTCAAGCTCCAAAATGCTAAAAATGCATATAATAATAATTTATATTATTTAAATATACCTATGTGTTATAAAAAGGGGGGGAAACCATATGTAACCATAACTGTGGGAAATGTAAATTATGAATGTTTAATTGATACAGGGGCAACAAAGTCGGTTCTGGCGGTAGATGCAAATGTAGCAGAGTATAAACTTAATAAAAATAAAGCTATAGTGGGGGTAAAAAAAAACAGTTATGCAAATTCCTAAGACTGCGCCAGCATTAGTTACTGTGAAACCTTTAACTGTAAGACATCAGTTTTTGTTAACCAATTCCTCTCCAGTTAATTTGTTAAAAAAAAATTTGCTGCGTAAATTAAAAGCCACTTTGCATTGTGATTCCTCTGGTGCTGTAAAATTAAATATACCCCTAGACAAGTTAAAGAATTTTGTAATAATATGTAGTGCTAAAGACAAAAAACTAACTTTGCCTAAAAAGTTACAGATCCTGCCTAATTCCCTGTAAAAATAAAATACTACTGATGTTAAACTCCTTCAATCAGCACTGCCAGTAACTATACAAGTAAAACCTGGACCTCCACTTGCTGTGGCTCGGTACCCAATTTCTAGAGAGGCAAAGAAGGGCTTGAAGCCCTTAATTAATGCTTACCTGAAACAAAAAATTTTAAAGCCTTGTATTTCACCTTGTAACACTCCAATTTTTCCAGTTAAAAAACCTAAGCTAAATAACCAAAAAAATCCGGTGTACAAATTTGTTCAAGACTTAAAAGCAATAAATACCTATGTCATTCCACGACATGTAGTCGTGCCCAATCCTGCCACCATTGTGACTGCTGTTCCAGCCAAGTCATGTTGTTATTCTGTTATTAATTTGTATGCAGCATTTTTCAGCATTCCGATAGATGAGGTTTCCCAGTACCTGTTCGCCTTTACCTAAAGAGGGCGTCAACTCACCTGGTCAAGACTGCCAATAAGTTCTGTCGAAAGCCCCACCCTCTTTTCCCAGATCCTACAACAAGATCTGGCATCTATTTTTTTCTCCTAAGCGGATCCAAGCTATACAAAATATGCCTCTCCCACACACCAAAAAACAAGTAAAAACTATTTTAGAGGCCGCAAGTTTCTGCAAACCTTAGATTCCTGCTTTTAAAAAACTTGTAAAATCTTTAGTTAAGTTAACCAAAGCCTCTGTCCCAAAGCCTCTTAAAAAAACTGCTAAACTAAAATTAACTATTCATAAGCTAAAGCATGTGTTAAGTAAAACTCCAGCCTTAAAATTCCCTGATTACAAAAAGCCATTCCAAGTGTTTGTGCACAAACAAAAAAAAGTGGCCTCTAAAATCCTAACCCAAAGTTTCAGCTCCAAAAAACAACCAGTAGCTTATTACTCTGCCCAGCTAAATCCAATAGCCAAAAAAGCTGTGAGTTGTTTAAAAGCTGTTGCAGCCACAGCAGCAATAATTACAAAAAGTAAAAATCTTGTGTTAAGCTATCCTTTAACTGTATTTGTGCCTCATGAGGTGGAAGCCCTTGTAACACAAGAAAAAAACCAAGCATTCTCCCACCAACAAATTGCCCAGTATAAAGTAATTTTACTGGCAGCAGAAAACATCACCCTTCAAAAATGTTCCATATTAAATCCAGCAACACTATTACCAAAACCTAACCTAATAAAAAAGCCCCATAATTGCTGCAAAATAGTAAATGTAGTTAAGCAGCCACAGTCAAATTTAACAAATGTACCTCTTTCTAATCCAAATCAAATTTTATTTACAAATAGCTCCTCATTTATGCAAAAAAGTCACCAATATACCAAAGCTGCAGTGACCTCCCTATTCATAATGCTGTAAGCAAAACCACTACCAGCGTCACTCAGCACCCAAATAGCAAAGCTAGTAGCACTAGTTAAGGCGTGTAAGTTAAGCAAAAATTTAGCTGTCAATATTTATACTAACTCTAAATATGCCTTTAAAATTTGCCATGCTGTAAAAGCCTTATAAAAGCAGCAAAAGTTTCTTACTTCTACAAAAAGAAAAATTGCTAATGCCAAACAAGTTAAAAACTTACTAAATGCCATTATGTTACCTAAAAAAATTGCAGTCATGCACTGTACAGCTCACACCAATGCTACAAATAACATCAGCCAAAAAAATAAACAAGCCGACTACGCAGCCAAAAAGCAGCTCTACAGCCACTGCCCCTAAGTGTGTCTGCTCCAGTGTTCGTGCCAAAATTACAAAAAAAAAAAAAATATCAAATGCCATAACTGCAAAAAAAAAAAGCCCAGTAAATAAAGCTTTATAAAGCAGTAAAAAAAAAAATTATAATAAACTCCCCAAAATAAACCCATTTTACCTTTTCTTTTATTAAAACCCATATGCCAGTAAATTCATAGCCAGGGGCACTATGGGTCGGCAGCCATCGGAAATACCATCCTGCATACATGGTTTGCTCCTAAAGTCCATCAAGTAGCAAAAAAAGTAACCCAATCCTGCCCCACTTGCCAAGCCTTTAATGCAGTATCCCAAAAAAATCTAAAGAAAAGTGCCCAGCCATAAACAGTTTTACCATTTAAAAACTTGCAATTAAATTTTATTTCCTTGCCAGCCTGTCAAAATTACAAATATGTGCTAGTAATTGTTAATCAGTTAACCCACTAAATTAAAGCTACTCCTGCCAAAAGTGCAACTGCAACTGTTATAAAAAATTTTGTTAAAAAAAATCATCCCTAAGTTCGAGCTCCCTCAAGTAGTTAATTCTAACCAAAGCAGTCATTTTACTAAAAAAAACCCTAAACAAAGTATATGCAGCATTTAAAATTAACAAAAAACTACACACCCCATACCATCCACAAAGTTCGGGACAAGTAAAAAAAATAAACCAGAAAATAAAAACCCTATTAAAAAAACTTTGCCATAAATCACAATTAAAGTAGCCCCAAGTCCTACCTATTGTTTTGTTTTAATTAAAAAATAAGCCAAAAAAAAATTAGTCTTAGCCCATATAAAATATTATTTAAGCATCCTCCTACTATAGCAAAACAATTTCAGTTTCTTACTAAAACTCTTATAAAAAAAAATCATCAATTATATAAATATATAAAATCCTTGCGTAAGCGTTTTTTACTCTTACAGAAAGCAGGAGCTCTACTCCAGCCAGTTCCCCTAAATTGTAAAGTACACCTTTACCAACCTAGTAACCGCATGTAAATAAAAACTCCCAAACATTTCAGTCCCCTAACGCCAATTTAAAAAAAACCATTCCAAGTGCTGCTAACTACCCAAACAGCAATAAAAGTTGCAAAAAAGTCCTCCTAAATCCACCATTCCCAAGTAAAGCCAGCAGTATATAATAACAGTACCCCGGCTGTAGTACCACTTTTAAAGCTAACCCAACAGCCAAACTCTAATGCATAAACTATTGCTCTATTTACTAAACCAACCTAAAGTGTTATTAAACTAAAATACTACTGATTTTTTTTGTTTTGTTTATATAATCACTAAGCTTATTATTAACATTTCATTTTTGTGCTAAAAAATAAAAAAAATAGTAAAAATCCAAAGTTTTAAAACCTCTGCCTCCCCTCTAATTTTCACCCTTTGTTATTTTTAGCTAATTATAAAGCATAAAAGCTCCACCCCAAACTCCACCAAATACCCCTTATCAAACCCAAATCCATCCTTCCCATAACAATTAGTAAGTAAAAATAGCTCATACTGCTTTAAATTTCACTGTTTTATATCACAAAAAAAAAAAAAATCATCTTTAACCACTTGTTTCATTAAAATAGCCTATAATTGTTCCAATATTCATGCCTATACCCAATTAACCAATTAAAACAATTCTACCTAAGTAGTAAAAAACCTACCCCAATAAAAATCCACACTTAAGCCCCAACCACACTAAACCAATGCCCATCAACTCACCTTTCAGTTACATAATTTAACTCAAGCCCATAACTATATTCAATTTGTTAATTGTACTAAAAAATGTGTTAATATAACCACTACTAAAAAATTAAAATATAGTAGTGTTAATTATAGTAGCTATTTTACCACTTCCTTTTATTTACCTAAAAAATAATTTTTATTTTATAGTTTAATTGCTTATACTTATGTTCCTGCCAACACCACTAAAAGTCCCTGTGCTATAAACAAAGTAACTTCTGCCTTAGCAGTGTTGCCCCCTAACCGTTTTTATCCCTCTTGCCTACGGCGTACCCTGCAGCAGTTAAATCCTAACTGTAATAATTTAGTTAATTTGCTTTCTAAAGCTAAAGCCATTTCCCTAGCTACATCCTTAGTAAATGTCCCAAAACTTACTGTTATTAATTACAAAAAAAATCCAAAGTAGCATGTGCCTTAGCAAAGTTTATTAATTTAACCTCCACTTTAATTTAAGCCATAGCTAAAAATTTACAAAACGTTCGCCATGCCACCCTGCAAAATCAGCTTACAATAAATTATCTTTTATTACATCATAATCATAAATGCCAAAAATTCCAAAAAATGTGTTGCTTTAATTTATCAAACCATAGTTCATTAATTAAAAAACATCTAGCTAATCTCCACCATTTAGCAAAATAAATCAAGCAGTCTAATAATAAATTTAATTTGTAAAGTTAGTTAACTGCTTAGTTACCAAATATGCAATAGCTTAAGTCTTTAGTTTTTTATATTGTTTTGTTTGTTATAATTTATATTTTTAAATATTGTTTTTTTCAATACTTAAATAATTTGCTCTTTGTATATTCTGCTTTTACCAAATTTGTAAAACCCAGAGCCCCTGCCCTGCAAATGTTAACTCAAGTTAACATTGTTGCACTTAAACAAAAAATAAATCAAGCTTTTATTAGTAAGCCAAACTAATAATACAATATAGCTCAAAGGGAAGATTGAAAGAAAATAATTGTTTGCTTAACCACAGTTACTCCATTTTGTTGTTTTTAATGTTCTGCTTTCTGTTGAAATTACCCTCCCGCTCCCCTTTAATATGTTTATGGTGCTTATCCCTGCCAAGGTTAGAGAGAAAAATTAACAGAAGAAATAAGGAGTCAGCGATAAGTAGTTTTTGTTTTCTCTTCAATTTAGAGAAATTGTCTAGACAATGTTGATAAATAAGTTAAAATCTTTTGCCCTTATTTTTATGTTATGCATATGTTTATAGTTAAAAAAAAGTAGAAAGTGTAACGTTAACAATAATAACAATAATAATTTAAGTGTACCAATAAGCATTAAACATTTATACATATATAATTTTTTTGTTTGTGTTTGTATAAATATGCAAAAAGCATGCCTTCAAAGTCTCACACTAACCACTTGTTAAAAAGTGTCCAACCTCTGCAAAAATAAAAACTTAAAAACTGCCCAACTACCTGCGTAAATCTCTTTTCTATCTAATGCAAAATAAACAAACCTCATTTAAAATATTTTTCCAACACTTGCAAGTATATGATTAAGTGGAAAGTGATTTACAAAAGATGATCCTAGTAAGTAGTTTCCTCTACTAGACACTTTTGATTTAAATAAAATCGTACACCTCTGTGGAGCCCTAGAGTCACCATCACTTTAGGGGATGCATATTTTAAGTGGAATGAGGAAACTACTAAAAGGCTGCATGAATCCCAGGCGTGGAATCTTAAGGACTCCAAAGAAAAACTGAAAGATCAGATAAAGAAACTAAAGATCCAATGTAAACCTGGCCAGGCCTGTCCACCTAGAACTCCCCATGTTCCTTTGTATTAAGGAAGAAATGGTCGAAGATATAGTAAATTCTTTTAGTGCTTTTTCTCCACAGCCATTACCATATAACCGAAGTAACCCCAGGGCACCCCCACCTCTACAACCTTTATCCCAGGTAGAAACTCTGCCTGGCAGTCCCGAAGGAAAGGCTTTGAATCAGACTTTAAACACCATAAGCCCAAAAGATCCAACCTAGCACAAACTAAGGCAGCTGTATTACAAATATTGTGCTTGGTGGCTCAAGTTTTACAATGACAATATGCCACCTTAAGAATGCAGCTCAGTAAAAACAGTAGCTGTTAAATACACCATTATTTACAAGTGATCATCTGTCTGTAAGCATGAGACAGTAAGTAATAGAATTGTGTATTATAAGAGAGAGTTTGCAAGCGACCATCTGTCTGTAAACATGAGGCAATAAGTGGTGAAATTGTACAAACGACCATCTGTCTGTAGAAGGTAACAAGGAGTTTACAAGCACCCATCTGTCTGTAAACCTAGTTTACAAATGACCATGTGTCTGTAAGCATAAGGAAATAAGCAATAGAATAGTGTACTATAAGAAATGAATACATGCATGGTAGAGTATTAGGCCTTTGTATTTTTTTCTGATTTTGTGTTTCTATTAGTTATGTCTATGTACTTTGTTCTTTACTAATGAATAAATAAATGAGCAATATTTCTTTGATTGAAACCTTGTTCGCATTCTTGTTCAGTCATCCCCATCCCTCGATCGAGGCAACTCCACTGCTCTTGGAACCCCCTAACCCTAGAGTAAAAGCCATACCAGACGTTTTGGGTCCACGACAAAAAGAATACATTTCTATCCCCTTCAGGAGGGGAAGGAAAGCAAATTATTGCTTAAAATAACCTTTCCTTTTAAAATCTCCTTGTTCATTATTGGAAAAACAGAATTACCCCCATATTCTTTTTGGTTTTTGTTCTATAGACAGTCCAGGTTTGTAATGTTTTTATAATTTTTAGGGCAAACCTGTCCTCTCAATGTCAAGACTAATTTGTTTCCCACCTCCATTTCCTGGAGGATTGAACTCTGAGCCTTTTGTTTTCAAGAAGTTTGTTTGCTGACCATATATGTCCATTATCAGCAGCTCCATTTGTTAATTTGTCACCAAAAATGGATCCAGAATCTTGCTCCATTCTCCTGGTTCTGACTGCCTCTGTCACAGACACAATTTTGGTCTTTACAAAATATTGAACTTTATAAAGTGTGGAAATACCTAGAGTGTTAAATGGTCAGAAAACGATTTCATCTTGATGCTATAAAAAGGGGTTTTACAAACCCAGATTGTTGTTTTAGATCCTTTAAATCTTACATAATTACACAACATATTTACACACACAAAAAATTCTATTTTTCTTAATATATATGGCACTGCTCCAATTATTTTCACACAGCTGTACACAACTGGTATTTCCTTTTATACATTTGGAGGCAGTTAAATTCCAATGGAAACCCCTTATGTTACTGTAGTAATTTTATCTATATCATCCATATGTGAATGATTTCAGTCACATTGTCTCTCTGCCTGCAGCAGTTATTTACAATTGATTATTTACAGACCATTCCTTTGGGAGTCAGGCCTATTTTCCTTCAGAATAGTGCAAAGAAATCAAGAATTATTTTTCTATAACACTTTACACAACTTTCAACTGTTTAATTCCCTTCAACCTCTGTAGTGGTAAGGTCAGAAGGGGCAATCATGATCAGCTAGTCTGACCTCCTGCATAACACAGTCCCCAGAACCTCACCCACCTAGTCCTGTAATAGACCCCTAACCTCTGAACATGATTTAAAGACTTCAGATTATGGAGAATCCACCATTTACACAAGTTTAAACCTGCAAGTGACCCATGCTGCAAAGGAAGGAACTCCCCGTCTCCCCCAAAGTCTCTGCTAGTCTGACTTGGGGGGAAATTCCTTTCCAATCCCACATATGGTGATCTTTTGGACTCTGAACATTTTAAGACAAATCAGCAAGACACCTGGGAAAGAATTCACTGTAGTAACTCAGAGCCCTCCCTATCTAGTGTCCCATCACCAGCTGTTGTGGATATTTAATACTAGCAGTTTCGGATTGCCTACATGCCAAGAGAGGCAGCCTCACCAACTGATATATGTTATGGCCACCTGGCCCAGGATGGACATGCTATAAATTTGTTGGTTCTGTGATACTGTCTTCATTCTTCATCCCACGCCCCTGTACCCATTTGCCAAGATGAAAAGCATCACTCTTTCCTTCTACTTACATCCTTGCTGATGCTGAAAGAAAAAAAGGGTAGGGGGAATTCTAGTGGTGCACAGATTTCTTTTTACTTCTTTATACCTTCCCCAAGCCGCAGAAGGGAGGGATGAAATTGGAACTCCTGTCCCCACCCTCTCCCCCAGTGAGTGTTCTCAGCACTACCTGGTATGTATCAGGCAGCAGGAGCTGCATTCCACCTGAATCTCAGGCTAAATGAGACAACATAGACCAGAATTCCCAGATCTACATGCAGAATATGTCTATGTACAGGGGCATTTTAGCAATCAGCCAGGTTTCCAAGCCACTGATAATTATTGGACTTCCAAATTAATTTGCTTTCTGCTTTTAGCCATTTTCAGGCCTTTGCAGGAATGTAGCATAATGAGGCAAACCAGGAGAGGAGAAGTGTTAGACAGTGACTACTTGAAGTGAGCCTGACTTGATGCATTCTTTTTCGCTGGGGCAGATGTCTGTGAAAGACAGGATGCCTGGATGTAGTTTGGAATTGTCAGTATAGGAATATTTAGCAATCACACTAATAGCTTAAAACTGCTTGCTTAACAATATATTTGTTTTAGTGATACATCTCTGTAAAACCTGCTTGATTTGTTTGGTCAGCTATGTAACATTCTTTTGATTGACATATCTCTGTCAGTTTGAGGGCATAAGAGAGAGGTAGGGAGTCTGTGTCAGGTGGATCATTTCATGGACACATTTGGAAGGATCTTCAGGCACAGACAGAAGGACTTGTCATCTGGAAATCTGTGACTGATTCACCTGAAGATTGCCTCAGACTCGTGGGATGACTATTAAGTAATGATTACTCTAATACCTGTTGTATTTGTATATATTGAAGACTAATGAGTCGTTAATTTTATTCCAGTAAAAATAATTTTGATGGGAATTGCTGAAGACCATAAAGTAAAGTTTTAAATTAAAACCATTTGGTTTTGATTGGTCAGCCATATAGCAGGCAGAGGTGCTGGGTTTCCTTTAGTTTATTTCCTGATACTGACTTGCAGAGATTAAAAATAACTGGGTCAAGGAACCCTGGGAAATAAATTTGGAGCCCCAGTGGGGATCGATGGAGAGGCAGGAGATAGTTGGCATAGACAGTTTTTTGTTGCAATAGAAATTGTAGGACGGCGGGATGGGGTCACTACCTACATTTCCCATGTCATGGCTGATGAGTCTGTTGGGGGTCAGAGCTCAGGCCATGACCTACTTGGATGAGAAGTTAGGTACGAAGAGAAGGGAACATCTGGTAGGATAAAGAAGTTAGATGGTGCAGGGAAATAGCTTGAAGAATTTTGTGCAGGAGTAGAGTGGTAACAGACCCTGATAGCCCAGTGTCTTCATTGACTCCACAGCCTTCCTGCAGCTTCATAGGTTTGGGACTTCTGGGTCAGTGCAGGGAAATGGGGAGGTCTAAATATTAGGGCTCAGTTGGGAGAGCAGAGAGGGATTGCAGGTGATTGGTACGGTTTTAGATAAAAAAAATAGACCAGTTAAAGGATAGGGACCAGGGGTACAAATCCCCAGATGTTTTAGCCCATAGAATCCCACACATCTTTTAGTTTGTCAGATTTCTTGTTGCTGTCTATGGACTTTAAGTGTTTGTCTAGGGTTTTCCTTCCTAAGTTGTGTCTCGACAGGTTATTGATCCCCCAGAGTCAATAATCAGTCAGTTGGATAATACAACAAAATTTTATTAAGGAATATGGGGTACACGCTGTAATACTTAATACGTAGCTTAAATGATTATCATATAAAGCAGGCAGAGAAACAGGCAAACCTGTTACTTTTTATATCTCACCATTAGGCACAGAAGGAGTCGCATGTTGTTCGATACGGGCCGGCTTTCACGTTTCACGCTCAGAGTACAGGAACGGGAGAAGCGGGGCGGTCCAGGTGATCAGGCTGGCGAACGCTTTCTCAATTTGGGCATAGGGCATACCCCTTTTTATACTAGAGAATACATCACAAGTTTGGTAGCTCTGGATTGGGGGAGGGATATACATTAGTACGTGCCAGACTATAACGAGGCCTGTGGTCTTGGGTAGAGCTGTTATGGCACGGGATACATAGCCCGTTATCGGTGGGCAACAAAGCTATCTGAGAACAACATAGGCACTGGGGTGCGTAGGCGATTTTCTTATAATAGCATAACAACTAAATGCTGTAAACAACAGATGCAGAATCTGTGTGGGTGGGTAGGGATAGGAATCTAAGTTAGTTAGGGCCAAACCAATGGAACCTAACACACTAAGTAATAGTGAATTAGCTTTGCCTTTTTTCACAAAGAATCACCACCTTCTTGGTAGAACTATTACCCTACAGCAAACAGAAAGAAAGGGAACCAAGAGGGGTGGGGACTAGTTGAAAAAAATATTGCAGTAGGCAGGAGAGAATGAATAAGCAATTTAACTATTCCAGAGGGGTAGCTGTGTTAGTCTCTATAGAGCAAAAACAATGAGAGTTCTGTAGCACTTAAAGACTAACCAATTTAATTTCAGCAGGCATAAGCTTTCGTGGGCTCCAACCCACTTCCTCAGATGCAAGTAATAGAAATCATACAGGAGGCAACATATACAGGGGGCAACATATAAATATCCAAGAGAAATGGGGTACTTGAGGCCTAATTACAACCATTGAGTAGGATGTGAGAATGGGTGACTAGAGGTAATTACTTCTTGTAATGAGATAACCATTCCAAGTCTTGATTCAGTCCAGTTTGATTGTGTCAAGTTTGCAGATGATTTCAATCTCAGCAGTTTCTCTTTGAAGTCTGTTTTTGAAGTTTTTTTTGTGAGAGAATAGCAACTTTCACATCAGAGACAGAGATTGTCCTGCGAGATTGGAGTGTTCTCCGACTGGTTTATGGATGTTATTATTATTTTTGTCTGATTTGTGTCCATTTATCCCCTATATTCAATTATTTAATACCTCATAAATAACACACTCCTACTTGAAACTGGACATCAAATTTCACACAAGGAAGAATGATGTAAAATTTGAAATCATTTGTGTTTGGTTTAATGGCCTATTTGAATCTTTTCATGCTTTATTGCTATACTTTTTGTTCTTTTGGTTTTGTGTTTTAGGTTGCATCATTCCTTACTATGGTGCATTTTTTTACATTGTTTATTAATATTTTCTTTCTTTGTGAATGAAAGTAGTACAAAGGGGCTACCATCAATCAAATGCTATCCCAGCCCCTTGTCACCAGAAGTGCCACCCCATCCGGCCCCCCATCACCAGAAGTCCCACCCCATCCACTCTCCCGACTTCTGACTCCGCCCCCTGACCTTTTATCCCTGCCCCTGACGTTTAGGCCCACCCCCTGAACATCAGGTCCCGCCCATGTCACCAGAAGTCCCATCCAACCAGTCACCTGACATCTGGTCCGGCCCCTGAGAGTGAGATTGGTCTCCAGAAAGCACCTTACTGGAAGGGGTGGTGATACCCCTCCAAGAACGCCCCCCGCTCACTCTCCACCCACGGGAGAGGATTTCGCCCCCACAGGACCACTCCGAGAGCGGGATTGGCCCCCAGACGGCCACCTGATCGGAAGTGGTCGGTGCGACCCCTCCGCCAATCGGCGTGCGTTTCACACCGAGAACGGGATTGGCCCAGATGGGGCACGGGGTGGAGTGGGGAGCTCCCTCCACCAATCAGAGTGGGCTTAGGCCGTCCCAGAAGGGAAAGGCATGCCAATCGAGAGATGGGTACAATCTCTGGGGCTCGATGGTTGGTCAGGGCAGATGTGCTGCCCCCTGGAAGTCTAGGGGCTTTTAAAAGTGTCTCCTTTTTTAGACTGCGTGGAAAAAATGCCAAGAGGAGAACATGTACGCCTTCACCATTCCCATGAGGCATTCGGAATTTGTTTTGGCTCCTAAGGCCTTGGCCCCGGTATGGAGAAAACGTTGCACCAGTGAGAGTTCTGAGGACCGCCTTTTGGCTCAGATGTTGATGGACACTTTGGACCCCGAAACCCGAACCACAGCGGGGGAGCCCGACGAGCCTGACGGACTCACGTTGTCCGCCCCCATGGAGGAAGGCGGCTCACTGGAGTCACC
This sequence comes from Emydura subglobosa, assembly GCA_007922225.1. NCBI lineage: Eukaryota > Metazoa > Chordata > Testudines > Chelidae > Emydura > Emydura subglobosa. The sequence goes on from ML681564.1 coordinate 247,255, forward strand.
GACGGGCCAGACCGAAGGAAAAGACGCAGTGCAGGTAAAGGAACAAGCATTGGGGGATGATGGGGTTAGTAACCAATGCGGGTCATGTAGATCTAAAAATAAAACCCAAGCCGTAGAGACTTACAGCTGTTTCTTTTTCTGAAAAATCTCTCGCCAGGTCGACGGCGCCTTTCTACGGGCCTTTGAGAACCTACATGTCGGGAGTCCTGTGGGAATAAATCAATCATGCGTCAGCTGTTTTTACTTGTGTATGAAATGCCGATCTGAGTGGGAAGCGGCAAAATGGAAGAACGAACGAGCTCATGGGATGCTGTAAAAGGGCATGTTAATAAAAATTGTTTAAATTTTACCAGCATGATCGTGTTCCTCCATACTTGTGTTAGTAAACAGGTGTTACGAGTGACAGCCATGTCAACACAAGTGGCTCTTTTAAAAAAAATATTAAACCCCTGGGGAAACTGGGAGCTTCGGAGGGGTGAACTCTCTTTTTCAAGCAGCCAAAAGGCATAGCGAAACTTTGAGCAGGGGAGTGGTGACAGCCTGGCTTTCAGATCAGGACACTTATACTTTACACAAACCGGTGTGAATACATAAAAGAAACAAGACGGTTGTTTCAGACGTGGATGCGCAGTGGCAGGCAGATCTGGTGGACATGCAAAGATTTGCCAAACACAATGGCGATTTTAAGTATATCTTAACGGTGATAGACATTCTATCCAAATACACCTGGGCCTTAGGCCTCAAAAACAAGACAGGCAGAAAAGTGGCCAAGGCCTTAAAGCTATTTTCAGCGAAGGTCAGGTGCCTCAGAAATTACAAACCGATCGGGGAAAAGAATTTTTAAACAAACCTTTAAGAGAGTTGTTAAAGCGGCACGGCGTTCACCATTTTGTTACTAATAACGAAGTCAAAGCGGGGGTTGTGGAGCGATTTAACAGAACTTTAAAATCTAGGATGTGGAGATATTTTACCTCCCGTAATACCTTTCACTACATCGACGCATTACCCGAGTTTATAAAGAGTTACAATCGGAGCTTTCACAGAACCATATGCGCCAGACCTGCCGATGTTAACCCCTCAAATTCTCTGAAGGTGTGGAAAACAGTATACGGAGATGGTTTAGAAGTAAAACCGGTCGTTGTCCCTTTTAGAAAGGGCGACCACGTGAAACTATCTAAAACCAAAGGAGCTTTCGAAAAAGGTTATGAACAAACGTTCCCCAACGAGATATTCATAGTGGATGAAGCCTTAACGAAGGGACAGAGACCTGTACACCGATTAAAAGATTACGCGGGCGAGACGGTTGCTGAATCTTTTTACCCCAAAGAATTACAAAAAGTGAACCCCAAACAGGATGGTGTTTGCAGGATTAAAAAAGTCCTAGTGGAGGAAGGAAAAGGGAGGAAAAAGCAGCTGTGGGTGAAATGGTTGGAGTGGCCCGAGAAGTTTAACAGCTGGGTGAAAGATTCTCGACTCTGTGACATTTAGACGCGAAAGAAAGTGATTACTCCTGTAAAAGAGAGGGGAAAGAAAAATGAGCGACAGGGGCTTTTATGTCACTTTGCCCAGAAACTCCAGCTTTGGGGTTTTTCCCCAAAACACCAATTCGAACTTTACCGTGCAGCTAATTAAACTCTTGGATCTCCCGGGTGCCTGGGAGGTTGGGTTAGTGGAAATACAGTACCCGCACAGCTGGGGTAACATCAACGAAGACACCCCTTCCGAAATCGCCTTTGGAGTTAAGAAATGGAATTTCGTCCTACGATGAGGTTATTACTCGTCCGTGCCTGAATTGCTGGATCACATGAATAGCACAGTGACTTGTCATCCTGGGGCACATAAGGTGGTTATGAACTACGATCCTGTGGGTAGAAAAGTTACACTTAAGACCGCTGATGCTGCTTATATGTTTTCCATGGTCAGAGAGCTGGCTAATATTCTGGGTTTGTACCCCAAGAGCAGCGTCCGCAAAAATCCCCTTTTCGGCAGACATCACAGAGGGTTTCAATTCTTTGTACGTGTACACAGACATCGTGGAACACCAGTTTTTGGGGGACTTTTCCATATCCCTGTACGCTGCGTTCCTGTCCAAAGAACGAACAACGAGTTTGTCACCATCACCTACGATAAACCGCATTACGTCCCTGTCAGTAAACACCACCTCAACACAATCACCATTGAAATAAAGACAGACCAGAACAGAAACATCTCATTTCGCTCCGGCAAGGTGATCATCAAGCTGCACCTGCATCCCCGGAGAGAGCGAGGCTTCTAAAAAAAAACAAAACATTATGGTGATCCTAAGAAATTACAGCAGCCCCGCCATCTATAGCAACTGTTACAGAGCCCAGGCTGGATACGTCCTTCCTGGTTATCACGGTTCCCCCATAATGTACAGTGCTGCAGTGGGCGGAATATTACGTAGCCTCTTTCAGAAAAGCCGTACCGCTTTTGAAGAGGGGACTAGAGATTATTAAATCCCACATCAAAACTGCCGCTCAAAACATAGCTAGAGATGTGGTAGGCAACATCTCCTGGGCTGCTCTGGAGAAGGTCAGCAAACTGCCAGCGCAGGAGAGGGCGAGGTTGATGTACATTAAAAGGAGAAAGAGAAAGAGGAACACGTCACAACCGTGACGCACGGGTCCCCCAAAGCCCTTTAAAAGAGATGCTGTGACGCACAGGACCGGCCATAAGCGAAAGACCAAGGGAAAGCGTAGGAGACGCTCGTTACCTGGTAAAAAAGACATATTTTAATCAACATGGCTTTTGTTCACTGCAGGTCTGAAGAGTGTGCCAAATCCGAACTAGACTTGTTCCAAATAGCGCCCACCCAGACCAGCATCGAGAAAAGCATCTACATCGAAGTGCCGCCACTATCGGCCATTACGGAGACATCCCCCCTTGACTTCTTTATAGCCGGGAATGGCATAGATTATATGGATTTAAACAACACGATTCTGTACCTCTGGTGCAAGATCGTAAAAGGAGACGGAACTGCACTCACCCAGGACGCCGCGGTGGGCTTGGTGAATTACCCCGTGGTCTCTATTTTCAGCCAGCTGGATATCACGCTGGGAGACTGCCTCATAAGTCAAAGAAACAACTGCTATCTTTACAGGGCCTTTATAGAAGCGGTGCTCAATTACAGCGACGACACCTTCGCCACGCAATTTTCCGCCGGCCTGTTTTTCAAAGACACCCCCCAGACAACATGAAGACATGGTGCTGGACTGTGAAAATCTAGGGTTTGTCAGGAGGACAAAACTGACAGTCCAGAGCAGGACGATAGAATTGCTGGGCCATCTGCACAGCGACCTGTTTTTTCAAGAAAAACTTTTGTTGAACGGCGTGGATGTGAAAATTAAACTGACGCACAGTAAAGATGCCTTCTGCTTAATGGGCAATACAGCTGAAGGCTACAAGCTGCGCCTTGTCTCAACATCCCTTTTTGTGAAGAAAGTACGGGTGGCCCCAGGCATCCAGCTAATCACCGCTAATCACCGCTAATGCTAAATACCCTGTGGACCGCGTGGGAATGAAAGTATTTAGCATCCCCGCAGACAGCAGGGTCAGTAACCAGGAGAACCTGTTCTTGGGGCAACTACCCAAAATGCTCATTCTGGGTTTTGTGGATAATGACGCCTTCAGTGGAAGTTACGCTAAAAACCCCTTTCACTTTAAACATTACGATATCAATTTTTTGGCCTTGTACATGGATGGTGAACAGATACCCACCAAGCCTCTGCAACTGGACTTTGAGGCCAGACGCTGTGTAAGGGAGTACATGAGTCTAGTACAGATGGCCGGTAAACACACGAAAGTTCGAGCGCTGCTCATCGACTGTGTGGAATTTGCACAGGGTTCCAAGTTGTTTGCCTTTGACCTTTCTCCCGATCAGGAATGCACCGATCACTATTCCCTGATTAAAAAAGGGAACCTGAGAGCTGAAATACATTTTGCAAAGGCATTGATGGCCACTGTCAACATGCTCGTGTATGGGGTTTTTGACAATGTCATTGAGATAAACCAGAGGAGAATGGTTCTGTTTGACTACAAGTGAACATGGACACTGTGCAGCTCTCCCGCCTCTTATCGGCAGACCCCACGAAAGAGGGTTTCTTGGATGTGTTCCCTAGCAATTGGCTCCCCAGCGGCAGGCTGTTTCAGAGACCCCTGGGTTTGGTGGTCAACACGCATCCGCACAACCAACCGGGTGAGCACTGGCTTGCCTTGTACCTGGTGGATCGTGATTGTGGAGAGTTTTTTGACTCATATGGATACCCGTCGAACAGCGTGTTGTTTCCTAGAAGCTTTATGAACTTTTTAAACAAAAACGCCACCAACATCACTTTTCCCACTAGACAGTTACAAGACCCCCGTTCTATCGCCTGTGACTATCACTACCTATTTTTTTTACATCACCATTGCAAGGGTTTATCTTTTGACCAGATTTTAAAATTGTATTCTAACGACTTAGTGCAAAACGACCGGATGGAGGTGAATTTTGTAAGGAAAATAAAAAGTAAATTTTTGGGCATGCCTAGGCTTGCTCAAAACATGTTTCAACAAGCCCAGATGTGTATATCTTGTAATGACTTTCATAGCCGTGTTTCTCAATAAAGCACCCCCTGGCGAGGGTTTTTTAAAAAAACAATTGATGTCTGGGTTGTTGTTCTATTTTTAAAAAAAAGCACACAGAGATATTAAATTGTAAAAATAAAAAGTACATTTTTTTATTTAAAGCACAAAAGAAAAACCACATTACCATTTAGAGCATAAAAAAAAATTACACACTGAGCCATTCAGATCTTTTAGCCAGTTTTCGTTTTTTAGGAGGCAAAAAAGATTTATGATCAACCCCAGCAGTGGTCTTCAGGCATTCCAAAAGACCCCTGTTGGCCACTTTGCCCATGACAGAAGATGGCACATTTAGCTCAGCCATGACTCTCATCAATTTGTCCCATCCTTTTGGCTCGTGTCCGCTAGGAACGGAGAGCGTTTGGGTGACGCCCCTGACCAAATCAAGCATGTTAGAACCATTAACCACTGAGCCTTTGTACACAAAAGCCCCTTTATTGTCCCATAAAGATATATTTTTATCCTGCCCCAGCTTATTTAGCAACACCGTTGCATTTTTCTTATAGCACTTACCAACACTATCCACTACTTCCTGAGCAACAGGGTCAAAGGTTTTTGGTGGTTCTAGGGGCGTGTTCTGTTCCTGTTTTGGTAGAAAGAGACTTATTTTCTCTTGAGCCACGTCGCTCTGCTTCACGTACATTAGTTACCTTTGAAGCACGGCAGCGTATAGTTTAGCCTTTTCATGTTCATCTAAGTCAGTCCTCTGAAGAACAGACTTAATTTCAGCATCCAGCAAGCGAGTTGCGGCCTTTCTGATAGTTTCCTCTAGGGGAGCCTTTAATTGCTCCAACTGGTGGCTGGGCACCAGGTACATTTTTTCTTCATATTCCATTATTGATTAGTCAAAAGTCCAGATAGCAGAGGGACAGCAAAACGTAACAGAGCTCTGATAAACCCTTCGGACTGCTTCACCAGATGCTTTTTTCTTTTAAACAAGACCCTCTTATTACAGAGAGTTTTTATAAATGTGCAGCCCTTTTTCAGCACGCACACTTGATCTTGTGTCAAAGGTAAGTTTCCTTTTAAAGTATTCAATGCTATTTCTGAGACGGCCGCCACTAAATCGTCAGAAGCCAAGCACAGTATAGCATTCCTTTGCTGCGGGGATGATTTGCTAAGTAATTTTAAAAGGACCAGGTTTCTTTTCACGTGGCTAGACATGTTTTCAGTTGGCCGGCCCGACTGTTAAAAAGGAGTGACCGACGAGTCACCTCTTTTTATATCCGGCTGATGTTCTTTTTAAAGTGTAAACCGTCAGCCAGTCTGGAGGGAAAAGACCGGTTCTTAGTTTATAAGCCTCTGGCGTGGAAGCGTTTAAATCCACCACCAGGTAGCCATAAGGTTTTTTGGAAGCATCCTCAAAAGCTTCTAGAAAAAATTGCATCTTGCCAGGGTATATTTGCCGGGCGAGATGGCGATTTGTAATTTATCCCTGGAGTTTTGGAACAGAACCTTGTACTTGGAGTTTAGGCTAATCGTGTGACTCTTTTTTCCCTGACAAAACACGTCCTGAACTATATACATAATTCTCATGTTCCTGTGATACACGTACTTGGTAAAGGCTTTCTCAATTTCATTGCTTTCGCAAGCAGAGTTCATAGATCGTCTATGATAACTATATTTACTTTATTGGTGGGAAACAAACTGTCATCGTCAAAAGCATTGGGCATCCCCTCTACAAAATTGATAAATGGATATTTACTGAGCAGTTCTTGATACAGAGGCTGCCAACAACTCTAACACCACACGATGTTCTCAGGCATGACGGACAACATTCGCTTGGCGTTATCCAACATATTTTTTATAAAGTAATTTTTCCTACAGTTGCTAGGCCCCACGAGAATATAGAAAATGGGTGTTTCCACCGCGTGTCCATTTTTTTTCAAAAGCTGTAGGGCAGCATTTTAAACCCTTCTCTGAGGACCCTCTTCTTGTAAACGACTTTTTGAGTTTGCGTAAGGGTCTTTGTTTCTATTTGCCACTGTTTTTCTTTCTCACGATAGAGGGTCGCTGCACCTCTATTTTTTTGGAGACGCTTTCTCCCGGGTTGGCGCTATAGTGCAGAACCAGATCTTTCAAACTGTCAAAGTTGATCTTTTCACAGTTTGCTATGTTCAGGGTAATACCTTTAACTTTCATACATGCCTTTCCACCCGACAGCTTGTACTCATACGTTTTCGGACAAGCTGACACAAACTCGGTGATATGCTGATCTGGTGGGATTTCGCTCATGAGGTCCCCTAAATAATCCCCCAGAACGGGATTCCAGTCACCCTCCCTTTGCACAAATATCACCGAGTCAGTGTCGTGGTACAGGCACCGCTCTTGCAGCCTGTCTAGCAGGTTGTACAGTTCCAAATGGGCATAAGCGGTGGTGAAACAGGCAATGAAGATGTTGGTATTGCTGGAAACCAAGTAGCGGTCTTTTGCGTGCTTCCAAGACACGCAAGCTGTTTCATCATAGATAAACTCGCAGGACGAAACCTCATAATTGGGGAAAAACAGATACCCAAAGAGTTCATCGGGGTATCTCACGATGCTGGTCTTGGGGAGGTTTGTTCTTTGGCTGAATTCACCCTACAGAGAATTTAAGAACAGTTTAGCGATTTGATGCTTAGCGGGGTTCACGGTGATTTCATGAGTGTGTAAACGCACGCCTTCTTTCTGATAAAAATCATTAATGTACTTCTTTTGTTTTTCCTCATCATCACACCAGCTGGGATACCCAGAAGCCTCTTGTTTTTGATGCAGGTGTAATTTTATGTACTCTGAAAAGAGTTTGTCAGTTTTTTCTTTGAAATGCCAGATTTCGTAGATTTTTGCCACCACATATCCCTTCGCTACGGCCGCGTTCAGTTCCACCGTGCACCAAGTCCCCAGGAGGCTCCGTTCCTCGTCAGTGTGGGTGCACGTCTCCTGCTCTTCAGTTTCCACACAGGTTTGACATAGTGGGAACATAAGTTTGCCACCCACTCTGACAGCCAACAATGGGGGGTACACTTTAACTTTCGTGATTCCAAAATAATTTGTGAGAGGTCCACATTTGTCACCAATGATATTGGGGTGTCTGACAGGATATTCTTTGGTTTTATTTACGAAAGGGTACAGGCTGGTAAAATCGTAATAGTGGATTTTTTCACTGGGGTTAGGTTTGTAATTCAGACGGATGGCGTTAGTCCTACCCCCAAAAAGAGCATCCCTCGGGACCAGAGACTGAGGCAGCTGCGCTTCGTTTAAGAAAGCTGCAAGGTCCCTATCCGTTTTTATCATCACCTCCCATTCGTGTCCCCAAAGAGTCCTGACTACATATCCTAGTCTTTTCAAATAGTCGGTTTTGAGCTGCATTTTGTAATAAAGAAACCCAAAAGTCGTCCCCGTCATAGGGTACAGGACTTTTTCACGGTAACAGGTGATGCTGCTGTGAAAAAAACACCCGTTAAACTCAAAAGCTGTGCGTACCCCATCAATGATGGTGAAACCATCTAGAAAATAGGGGCCTACCTGTAACTCCCCGCCCCATAACACATGACATATTTCTATATTTTCTTTGTGAGTGGTATACAGCAGCCACTGAATAGATGGGGTCGAATATCTCTTTTTCTGCCTGTGATAGTTGTCGGGCGAGAGAAGGACTATTGTGTTAGACTCTAAAAACAGAAATCTGTACATGGTCATGCAAACGGATGCCAGAGTTATGTACTGGAAAAGATCTACAGACAATGTCACCTCCACAAATCTGCCAGACCCCTTCTCTACCATGTCTAATTTGGCTGTCAGTTTCATGATCTCTTCTCTGTACAGCATACAGGCCAGTCTCAAAATTTTGATATCCTGCTGACAGTAATATGCGAGCTCTTTCTGCAGTCAAACGTTTCATTTTGGTGGTCCTGGTACCAGTCGAGAAAGTCTGCTTTCTCCGTGGGCATCATGCTGTCGATGCTGTAGTGCTCCACCCTGGGCACAGGTCCCACGTAATTTTGGTTTTCTAAAGTGTTAAAAAAATGTGGGAAGTACCCTTTGCAGCCTCCAAAACCCATAGCCTGGAGGAGCTTGCTAAGCTTCATGGCCAGGAAGTTTAAAGAATCTATAAAATGGACGCCCAGAACCTTAACTTCCATGCACAACAGTTTACTACCCTCAGTTATCAACTCTGCGCCCATCTTTTCCTTCAGTAACTCCCTGACGATAAAGTCAGTGTCGTAATCTTTGGAATTGTGTGCTATGAATGTGTACCCTCAAAATTTTTAGCTAATAAAGGTGTGAACGAAATTAAAATTAAAAAGATTTTTCCCGCTTTAGGGACATAGCAAAAATGTAATTGGGCACGTGCAACCCCGTCTCCTGCGTGCACTCAGAATCATAAAAAATATAATTTCCTGGCTTTTCTGGCTTTCTAATGTTGTCCATAAAACACATGTGGTCATCTACACCACGGGTGGTGAAACCGTTACACTGCTTACAGCGTCGCCCTTCGCATTTTTGCCCTTTGTCCATGTAAGATTGACACTTATTGCACAAAATTTTAGATTGGCATTCAACTTGGTTTTTGAATGCGGCTTCCGCATGACCGTCAAAACACGCTTGGGATCAACAATACAGTCTGCAGCTAGGACATCTCAGTGGCATGCCCAGATTGTCCGAACACGTCGTGCTCAAGCAGAGGTGGCAACAGTATCTGCAAGAATGGTCGTGACTGAACACCACGTGGCAAAACTCACAATAGTTTTTTGCCTCGAACAACCTTAACACATCAAAAACCCCATAGTAATGCTCATCTTGCAGCAGGATGAAAAATGTCTTGGGGTATTCAGGGCCCCCCGTTTTAAAAAACTCCCACCTCCCTTTCGCCATGTAAAGCACCACCTGTATGTTGACATGCAAATGCTATTCAAGTATTGCCACGGCACTGAGCATAACCTTTTTTTGGTCCGACCAACCCAGTTTTTCATGCTATTTTCTCGCCCAGCCTAACAATTCTGCATCTGTAGGTTTGCAGTTGGACATGATGGCCAAGAGCCCTGCCGGAAAGCACAGATTGGTACCTGTGTAAGTCAGGTCCACTAAACACTGTCTATTTTTATGGACTGTTTGACTGTTTAGGATAGAATTTAAAACCCTATGGCTGCCCCGCCCATGTGTTTCACAACCGTCACAACGAGGCGTAACATCCCATTGATGTGCACCTCTCTGTTACTCTGCAACAGTTTAGAAGCCTAATTTAAGAAATCCTCATCAGACAAGTCGTCCCCATTTCTTCTGACTGAAAACAAAGGATTGTTTAAATTACAGCCCTCTAAACGTAACTGAACGTAATCGTCTGGGCATACCCTGACGTTAACATCATCGAGAACCATCTGTATCCCCCTATGCACAGCTTCAACGACCTGCTCAGCCGAATTGATTCACTCGAGATTGACAAAGTGAAATTCCTCACAATACACCGTACCCCTAAATCTGGATAACTCCCTTTGCCAGCTTCTCATCTGCTCCATATACACCTCGGGACTGGGGTCGTTTGGGGGTTCCTCTACGGGACCGTCTTCTACATCAGACTCCACGGGTCACCGGGAGCAGATGGGGAACCACCTAGAGAGCTTTCTGAATCAGAGTCACCGTCACCCCGCAAATCGGTTTCCACCTCCCTGTTCTCAGACTCACCAGTTTGAGAGCCTCCACTAGGGGGCATCTCTTTTTGTTTTTTTATCCTCAGCACCTCTTTAGCCTTTTTCAAAACTTTTACAGTGACCCTGGCCCATAACTTTTTGGCAGCCGCCCGTCTGTCCCTCAAATGCCGTCTCCCTTTTAAATTACATTTTAATGATCGGGTGCCCCTTTTTGTGACTAGCTGCACAATTTCAGAGCCACCCTCTGGACACCTGAAATATTTTTCAACATGTTTATCAAGAGCTTTTCCACAGTTTCTGGTTATTCTTTCCTCCAGAGCCCTGGAGAATACAGACCCCATCAGCTCTCTGAAAGATGCGTGATATTCGCCCATTTGCGCTCTGAACAAAGCATCATGGGCACCCATCCACTCTCTGAATGAAAAGTCATATTTTTTCCCCATCTTTTTAGAATAACGAAGAGCTGCATATTACATACTGAGGCAGGGGTCCGGTTTGTAATCGTTCTCAGATACCTCTGCATTTGCTCTGGGTTTGTGAATGCTTGTGTTTTTGCTCACAGTTCTCTCAGGGCTTGGTGTGGTTTCGACCGCTGAGGAACTGGAGGTGTGTTAGTACTTTTCACCAGAGTCCTTGGGCTTGACAAATATGAACTTGGGACTTTCCTGATGCTGCATCTGGGCACCTCTGCTGTTTTGAGCTGGTCTTGGTGAAGATTTCTGTTTCTTTGGAGGTGTCCTTGGAACTCCAACTACAACAGCATCAGGGAAGCAGACCGTGTCTAATTAGGAAAACAAATATTCTACTTTAGCGTCAAATACAGCATTTTTTAGGAAAAATAACTTTACCACACCGGCTACATATTTAAAATAAAAAACACAAATATATTTACTGAACTTCATCTCTCCGTCAATCACTGATGGTGGTGAATTTTTGTCTTTTCTCTTTCTTCTGAGCTTGCTTAACCCTAGGCTTAAAGTTCCTTCAGATTTTGACCTTACTGTAAAGCAAAAAAAAAAAAAAAATGTTATTATAAAATGTTTTTACCAGCTTTTAAAATAAAACCCTCAGTGGGTTTAATCTTTCCATACTATTTTTAAAAAACATATCTATTTCAGGCTGTACAACAAACATGGATTTCTACCCCTAGTGTAACCTACTTTGCCACCAGGCCCCAAAACAAAAAAAAAACAAAAATGTGCAATAAAATATTCTAACCCCCCCACCACCACCATAACTATCTCTATCCCTTGCCCCACCAACTGTTAAAACATATCACCATGTGCCCAACTGCTGCTTAACTAGTTCAAGGCTTGCCTCCCAAATAGCAATCCAAGCCTTAAAAAACCCCATCACTTTTTTACACAAAATGAAAAAAACCCCAAACCCAGTCAATTTAAACACAAAATATTTAAAAATATAAACCTAGAATCTTTATAAAAATATAAACCTTGAATTTTAAAACACAAATTCAAAAACCAATTCCAAATATTTACCTTCCACCACAGAGTAAAGACATGTTGGGACACATGTACTTGTACCTTTTTAGAATAAAAGAACAAACATAATTTGAGTTAGTATAATACCACAAATGCATCAAACCCTCCACCCTACATCCTATTTAATAACCAGATTTTTTTAAAAAAAATAAATAAAGAGCATTAAACCTCAATTATATAGATAAAAATAGGGGTCTTTACCTTGCCCTGGTGAAAGGCTGCTTGAAGGTGCTGTTTTCATGATCAATAGATCACACTGCTATAAAGACACATATCATCCTTAGTAAAGATAGCATGAATAATATTATATAATATATACATTTTTTCAGAGTTAAGAATAAGGAACATGCCTAGTCCAGAAGCAGTTCAAGAAGTGTTTGTTAGGAGAAAGGGCAGTCTCCAGAAAAGCAGTGGCTTTTATACCATTCTGAGGCTTATTAATGCATACCCTGCCCCAAATGTTCCTTTTTGTAAAATGCACATCTGGTTTTTTGGGATCTGTATAACAGGGATACTTTTTAAATTTAAAAATCCTGTTGGACTGAAACTGTAGGGCCTTCTTATGGTATTAAACAATAATCACCATACATACATACATAACAGTCTTTGATATTTACTTTGTAATCCCTCTCAGACTGCAAGACCTTGCAGATACCAATGAATGGCTTGAGGGTTTTTTTTGTTTGTTTGTTTGTTTTTTTGTTTGTTTGTTTGTTTTTTTAATGCTTAAAAGTTTTGAAATAAAAACAGGTGTACCACAGCCACAGTAAAAAATATGCAAGGTATGGTGGAGGTTTTGATTTTTTTGATTTTTGGTTGCTTTTAATATAGTATTTTAAACCTGTCATGACTTTCAGTTGCTAGGATTAAAAATGACCCACCAGTTCCTATGGCTTTATTTTTAAACTGTCCAATCACATTCTACAAACTCCCAAGGTAATATTTAAACTATCCAATAGCAGCCACCTACCTTGCTGCCAGTGAGCCCAGCAGACTTAATTACCTGATAACTGTGGTCCCTGTTGGAAACAAAGATTGGCTCCTTTGAATTCAGTGGGGTGGAGTGATGAATCAGAGCCATTGCAATCAGACACATGTCTCCAACATTTCTGGTATTTTGTTTTTTGTTTTCCTTTTATTTTAAGCCCTTTTGGGGGTTTTTTTGCTTTTTTTTTCTATCACACACATTTCAGCTTTTTGCTGTAAATGTTCAAAGACACAGTAGCAGGGTTCTCACAAAAAAAAATATTTTTTCTTATTTAAAAGACATTCAGCCACCTTGAAACATTTATC
>ML681564.1:260714-382344 GCA_007922225.1 Emydura subglobosa
CAATAACAGAATTCAACAAGCTTTCAAAACATAGTTTGGCACACAGATCCCGAAGCTTAGAGTTTATATCCTCTGAAGTCCAAGTCACGCAGTCATGGTCCCGTTGGCCTGGAGCATCTATGACACAACCCTCACAATCTTCAAAAACTTTTCGCTAAGACAGTAATTAAAGGTAACAGAAACAGCAACACGTACAATAGCCCGCATAACTTTTTTACGCTCACGACGGGGCACCGGGTCAGTTCGTTCCATGCCAAGACTTCTCTTAAACTTCATATAGGCATCATCCTCGGGGTCATCCTCTTCATCAGTTTGTATCAGTGTTGAGCAGAAACAGGCCTGGTTCATCTCCGCAGTCTGCTGCAATGTTGTTTGTGGTCACCTCCAAAAAAATTTTCAGAAAAGAAACAGCTGTAAGTCTCTACAACTTGGGTTTTGTTTTTTAGATCTACACGACCCGGATCGGTTACTAACCCTACCACATACCCCCAACCATGCTTGTTCCTTTACCTGCACCGTGTCTTTTCCTTCGGTCTGGCCTGTCAGTGACTCCAGCGAGCTGCCTTCCTCCATTGAGGCAGACAACGTGAGGCCGTCAGGCTCATCGGGCTGTCCCATGGTCGCCCTGGTTTTGGGTTTCGGCGTGTCAAAAAAAGGCTGAGCCAAAAGCCATCCTCAGAACTCTCACTGATGTAGCGCTTTCTCTGCAGATGGTTAAAGGTCTTAGGAGCCAAAACAAATTCCGAATGCCTCACGGGAATGGTGAAGGCGTCCATGTTCTCCTCTCGGCGTTTTTTTCATGCAGTCTTGAAAAGGAGATGCTTTTAAAGGCCCCTAGACTTCCAGGGGGCGGCACCGCCACCCTGACCACCCATCGAGCCCCAGAGATTACATCCATCCCCCGATTGGCACACCTTTCCCTTCTGGGACAGCCTAAGCCCACTCCGATTGGCGGACGGGGCTCCCCACTCCACCCCATGTCCCATCTGGGCCATCCCGCTCTCAGTGTGAAATGCACGCCGATTGGCGGAGGGGTCTCTCCGACCGCTTCCAGTCAGGTGGCCATCAAACATATAAAACATATACAAACATATATAAAGAAAATATCAACCAAAATGAAAAATTTCCCACAAAAATTCTCAATTTGGCCAAAAAGCCATTTTCAATCTGAAGATAGAAATTTCAGACAAATATATTTTAAGCAGCTTTACTGTGGACATGTATGGTACAAGATTGGTTCTGTTAGCCAATAAAAACTCTGTACAATGACAACTGTCAACAAGAGTGTCAAATTGACCCCACCCGCCTCTCATTTTGATTGTTGAATAACATGTTTCTGGGATTTTGTCACTTTCTGTCAGAGGGCAAGAACACAGGAAGCATGTTCAGTAGTTAAACAAACTGGCTGTCAAAACTCTTGGTTTCCCTTCTGTTGCTGGCTATGTACATGATGCTGGATAAGTAACTCAGTTTATCTATGTGATAAATGGATACCTTATCTACTTCACAGGGATGTTGTGAGGATTAATTACTGAATGTTTGTAAAGTGCTTTTGTGGTGCTTTTGTAGCCCAGGATATTAAAGAGACAGTATGACCACAAAAGTAGGCTAATAAAAGACATTACCTCATTCACTTTGTCTCTTTCAACCCACATACACTAGCTCTGCTTGATCAACATACTAAAAATAGCTGGCAGGTTGTTGCGGCATGGCAACTTACCTTAGCTTGGATCCAAGTGGTCAGGCAGGCTTTGACTGAGGCCACTAGTCCAAGTCACATACTGATAATTTTAGCTCACTAGCTTAAGTAGAGCTAATACATATCTGTATACTCACATCAGGAGGCACACTCCCAGCTGTCATGTCCATATACCGTGAGATATTATGGACCTGATTTTAAAGGCACTTTATGTGTGGAAATCCCCTAATCCACAGCAAGTGCCAAAGCAGGAGTAGCTGCAGGACTTGCTCATAATATGAATATAGTGTATGCTCCCAAAAATTAATAATGGAGTCTGTAAATAAAGCTTCCTTGGGAGGTCCATTTTCAAAATGAAATGAGATTGTTGGGGAAGGGAGCTGCAGGTTCCTATGTCTTTACCTTTCACAAAGAGTCCAAATAATTATGCTATGTTATACCAGCCAACATACATGTTATTTTGCATGCCATTAGGCCACAAATACTCTTTTGTCAGTCCATTAGTCTCTCACCAACTCCAGCACCTCAGGCCTCCAGAAACCTCTGTTTCCCGGATTGACACACTTCTTCTCAGAGCCATGCCAAGGATTTGGAACTGAGCTGCAATTGCTAGAAAGCTATCTAGAGTCATTTAGTCTGCAAGTAATTTTGATATGAAGAAAATAGCATTTGACAGTGACAGACAGGATAAAAATAGGATTTTTATAAAATCAGGTTTGTTGCTGTGGGCTCATTTAAGCACCAGTATTAACAAATTTTGTTATACTGAGCACCGCTAGGGAGAATCAACACTGTTTGGAATGAAATATATGCACACACATGTAAATACTGTGGCGTAAGTTAAGTTAAAAACAGTAACTGATGGTTTTAGGTAGCCTCAATTTTTTTGTGCCAGGTTTGAAACTCCTTAAAGGGCCGTTATTTTTAGGCTATGTTCACACTGCAGTGCTAATTCGAATTAACTTAAATTGACTTTCAGTAGCCCATTTAAAGAAATAGCAACAGACTGTTCTCACTATGCCATT
Source organism: Emydura subglobosa (assembly GCA_007922225.1). Classification (NCBI taxonomy): domain Eukaryota; kingdom Metazoa; phylum Chordata; order Testudines; family Chelidae; genus Emydura; species Emydura subglobosa. The sequence continues at coordinate 263,439 of ML681564.1, forward strand.
ATGCTATTTGAGCTGGTCTCTTGCATTCATACAGTCCAGCCTTAATTCGAATTAGAAAGAAGTGCAATCTGGGTAGCTATCCCACAGTGCAACTACCGATGGAGGCTGTTGCATCGTCCCAGAATGCATCGCTGCTTCCCCCACTCTTTCCCCCTCCCAAACAAACAGGAAAAGGATTTTTGAGCTGTTTTTTTTGCTCCCTGATTTCGCCATTGCTTTTCGCAGCTTAGCATGGGATATTTGAGAAAAAGAGCAAGAAGGTGAAGCAGCCAAGGCTGCCCTGCTTCAAGACATCCAGCAGAACAATTCCCAATTGCTGCAGGCAATGAATGAGTGATGCATTAGTGATTTCTGTCCCTGTATGTTGCTTGCCTTTTCTCATCCACCCAGCACCATCCCATATGTTGCTTGCCTTTTCTCATGCACCCACATCCCCCACCCCCGTTGCTTACCTGTTTTCATCCACCCAGCCCTCACCCCCTAACCCCCGTTTGTTGCTTGCCAGATCTGTGCCCAGCACATCCCTCATGAACAAGATTTTCTTTAATAAAGCAATGTTTTGGAAAGATGCAACATTTTATTTTTGAACAGTTATGTTTTGGGCAAAGGGATGGGGGAAGAGCTCCTTCACTCCCTCCAAGGGTAGGGTTGGGTGTTTAGTTTCTTCCTTTTCCTAATCTGAGACAGTCTGTGTGCAGCACTGACTAATGGTTGGGCCACTGGCGAGGTGTCTTCAGAATGGAAAAAAAAAAAAAAAACAAGATAGCCACAGCCAAATTAGTGAAGAACAATATACATACGTAAGATTTTGAACTAATGATGCTTGGATACAATGTAGACACAGTTTTTAAAGTTAGGAAGAATGTATCTATTGATTTCAGCAATGGTGGTGTGATACAATATTGCCTCTAGTTTGTGTATTGAAGAGTAAGAAGAGACATTTGTTTCAGTTGTCACAATTATGATTTTATACAATGTAGCAAGTGACTTTCTAATGCAAACCACATGGAGGGCTGGGGGGTAATCTGTTGGCATCATAAACACATAGAGGCAGAACTTGTTTTTTTTTTTTTTTTGGGAGGGGCAGGTGGCTTTCCCCGCCTCCAACCCCACAAAAAACCACCCCGCTATTGGGACCTGATTAGGGGGGGGGGAGAGGGGGGTTGATTTCTCAGCTTGCATTCCAAACACACATATATAGGAAAAACAGTGATTGTGTGGGAGTTGGATTTTTCTTCTTGCATTCAACACACACAGAGACAGGACTGGGATGCGAGGCATGGAGGGGTTGCTTTCTCTGTTTGCATTCTAAACACACACAGACAGAATCGGGGTGGGGGCATAGGGGTTTCTTTCTCTGTTTGCATTCAACACACATGCCTGTTGATTTTAAAATGTCTAACTTTAGAAGCTTCTGTTTAACATCCTGCAGAGATACTTATGGCATGGAAAGAGTGGTATCACCACTATATGATGAAGCTATATTTGCTGTTCCCCAAAAGTAGACATTTATAGAACATTTCTGCTTTTTCTTCATTATTATTGATAATTCTACCATTGTCCATTATCAGGATTCCTTTTGTTCCTAATGTATTAAAAAAAAGCCTCCTTCTTATTGTCCGTAACTCTGCTGGCCGTAAAGTTTGCCTTATCAATTAGCTTAGCTTCCCTTATCAATTTTCTACAATTTTGAACTTCTGATTTACATTAATTACTATTAACTTCCCTTTTCTTCCATTTGTTATCTCTCTCTCTCTCTCTCTCTCTCTCTCTCTCTCTCTCTGTCTCTCTCTCTCTCTCTCTCTCTATCTATCTATCTATCTATCTATCTATCTATCTATTTTATAGCTGCCTTCACTTCCCCTCTAAACCATTTTGGTTTTGTAACCAGCACAGACTTCTTCTTAGATTAAGATTTTTTGGCTATTTAAAAAGGTCTTCTAAAATGACTCCCAATTATCATTCACATTTTTCTGATTAAATACTTCCTCCCAGCTGATTTGATCATAATTGTTTTCAGCTTTGTGAAACTGGCCCTATTAAAGCATCAAGTATATATGTTATTGATCTGGACTTTATTTGCTTGCACATTATAAATGCAGTCAAGTCATAATCACTTGTACCTTAATTAAAATTAAATTTTAGCTCTGTGGTCAGCTCTTCATCTGTTAAAATAAGATTGTGACAGAATACACCCTTGTATTCACACTCTACACATCACTGTAATCATCTTTGTACAAAGTATGCCTTGAAAAATATAATTTGAAAACTCTTAATCTGCTGAACATTGTCCAGGTAAAATTTCTGTGAAGTTATGAGTCCCTTGTCTGGCGTTATTAACATATGCACCAAACCTCACAGCCCTGGCCAAACAGAAGTTGGCAGAAAGGTTTGTCATAAACAAAGGAATGCTTAATTTGCATGTAAGCAGTAAACAGGATCATCAAGTAGGGAGGGAATCAAAGGAAGTTCAAACAGGTGAGGAAAAGCAGACGGGAACATCACTTGTCTCCTAGAGCCCATCTGGAAAATTTTTCAAGAAAGGGACTGAAATGATAAAAAGGAGGGACAAATACCCCCAAGGGATCCTGTCTCTCTCTCCCGACCCATCACATTCACTGCACCTGAAGAAGACAAAGGAAGTATTTGTTGGACTCTGTGGGAGGGGTCCTGACTTATGGAGTTTGGTCAATAAGAACATAAGAATGGCCATAGTGGGTCAGACCACAGGTCCAGCTAGTCCAGTGCCCTGTCTTCTGGCAGTGGCCAGTGCTAGGTGTTTCATAGGGAATGAACAGAACCGGGCAATTATCAGATGATCCCGTTTCAGCATCTCTGACCATCTTAGCTAATAGCCTATCCTCAGGGAACTTACCTAGTTCTTTTTTTAACCCACTTATACTTTTGACCTTCAGAACATCCTCTGGCAAGGAGTTCCACAGGTTGACTGTGCATTTGGTGAAGGAATACTTTCTTTCGCTCATTTTAAACCTGTTGCCTATTAATTTCACTGAGTGACTCCTGATTTTTGTGTTAAGTGAAGGGGAAAATAGCCTTTCCTTAGTCACTTTCTCCATACCATTTCTGATTGTATAGACTTTTATCATATGCCCCTTAGTTGTCTCTTTTTTTAAAATGAACAATCCTAGTCTTTTTAATCTCTCCTCTCATGGAAGCTGTTCCATATCCTTAATAATTTTTGTTACCTTCTTTGTACATTTTCTAATTCTACTATATCTTTTTTGAGATGGGACAACCAGATCTGCACGCAGTATTCAAAGTGTGGGATGCAACAGATTTATATAGAGAAGCATTATGATATTTCCTATTTTATCATCTATGCCTTTCCTAATGGTTCTGAACCTTCTGTTACATTTTTGAGTGCCCTGCACATTGAATGGATGGGTTCAGGGAACTATCCACAGTGACTCCAAGATCTCTTTCTTGAGTAGAATCAGCTAATTGAGACCCCATTGTTTTATATGTATATTTGGGATTATGTTTTCCAACGTGCATTTAACAACATTGAATTTAATCTGCCATTGCATGTTGCCCAGTCACCCAGTTTGGTGAGATCCCTTTGTAACTCTTTACAGTATGCTTTGGATTTAACTATCTTGAGTAGTTTTGTGTCATCTGCAAACTTTGCCACTGTTTACTTCTGCTCCCACATCATAGACTCATTGACTTTAAAGACAGAAGGGACCATTGTGATCATCTAGTCTGACCTCCTGCATAATGCAGGCCACAGAACCTCACCCACCCACTCCTGTAATAGATCCCTAATCTCTGACTGAGTTACTGAAGTCCTTAAATCATGGTTTAAAGATTTCAAATTACAGAGAATCCACCAGCTAGTGACCTGTGCCCATGCTGCAGAGGAATGCAAAAATCCTCCAGGTCCTCTGCCAATCTGCCTTGGTAGAAAATTTCTTCCCAAACCCATATATGGTGATCAGTTAAACCCTGAGCATGTGGGCAAGACTCACCAGCCAGACTCCTGGCAAGAATTCTCTGTAGTAACTCAGAACACACCCCATCTAACATCCCTTCACAAGCCACTGGGCATATTTACTGATAGTAGTCAAAGATCAGTTAATTGCCGAACTAGGCTGTCCCATCATACCATCCCTTCCATAAATGTATCAAGTTCAGTCTTGAAGCCAGCTAGGTTTTTTGCCCCCACTGCTCCCTTTGGAAAGCTGTTCCAGAACTTCACTCCTCTGATGGATAGAAACCTTCTTCTAATTTCAAGTCTAAACTTCCTGATGGCCAGTGTATATCCATTAGTTCTTGTGTCCACATTGGCACTGAACTTAATTAATTTCTCTCTGTCTGATATATTTATAGAAAGCAGTTATATCTCCCCATATCCTTCTTTTGCTTACGCTAAACAAGCCAAGCTCTTTGAGTCCTCTCTCATAAGGCAGGGGTTTTCATTCCTCGGATTATTTTAGTAGCCCTTCTCTGCACCTGTTCCAATTTGAATTCATCCTCCTAAAACATGGAAGAACAGAACTGCACACAGTATTCCAGATGGGGGCTCTCCAGCACCTTGTATAATGGTACTAACACCTCCCTATCTCTACTAGAAGCACCTTGCCTGATGCATCCTAGAACGACATTAGCTTTTTTCATGGCCATAACACATTGGCAGCTCATAGTCATCCTGCGATAAACTAATACACCCAGGTTCTTGTCCTCCTCTGTCACTTCCAACTGATGCGTTCCCCAGCTTAAAGCAAAAATTCTTGTTATAAGTCCCTAAGTGCATGCACTTTCCACTTCTAAATTTCATCCTATTTCTATTACTCCAGTTTGCAGGGTCATCCAGATCTTCTGGTATGATTTCCCAGGCCTGACTCCCCGCCCTGAAGTTGGGGTCCAGTTCTCCAGTCTTTGAGTAGCCAGGCTTGCCATGGAGCAACGGCCGGTAGCTACTGCTGGGTGGGGGTATGGCATGAGCCAGCCCCAAGGCCTCACACAGGGGAAGAGGGGAAATGATCTGGCCCCTGCCCCACTCTGGGGTCCCTCAGCAAAGACGGGTGCACTGTGGACATGCTGTTGGTGTTCATGCGGCTGGGGTTATTGCCTCTCCCAGTTGTCCCCAGGGGAACGATGGCTCAATCCCCCTTACCACACCTGGCTCAATGGGGCTTCTTTTGACCCTTTCCTCAGAGTGAAGTGGGATGTGGTGATGCTGTGTTGTCCCTTGCTGAGCTTAGTAGGATGATTGGTCTCTGAGTTCTTCAAACAAAAAAAATCAAAGTTTTAATTTTAAAAAATTAGACACTAAACACACGCAAAGTAGTGTAGATCTCTAATTACTATGTCTAACAAAAATTGTAATGAAGCATATACCCCTTAATTGGTTCCAATAGGGACATCAAGGCTGATGACTTCTTAACATGATCTCTTTGAAGAAGCCTTTCCCATGGTGATGTGCTGTGGAATCGCAGTTGTCGTCTGACTTTTGTATTTTGCATTTTGAACATTTCTTCTAGATTATTCTTTCACTAAATAAAGACCCATTTGTTCACCTTGGGAAGTACCATCTGGTTTGAGTTTAGCTAGGGAAGGAAGGAAGCAGGGGGAGGGAAGTATTTTTCAATCTGAGAGCACAAAAAGAGCCCACAGCAATAAGTCTGGGAAAGCATGTTCACCCAAACCAGACTCAGAATTCTATGTCAGTGTAATCCAAAACAGCTGTTCCAGGGCTCACATCTGGGGAAGGCACATGGACAGATCCAGGGCCAGATTCCTCCTTTTTCCAAATCTGTAAATTAGTAGGTTACGTTTGCCCCCTGATGGCTGTTTGAGACTACAGCTGTGAATAATTTACTGTGAACCCAAGGGTATCTATTAGACAGTGGTGCCCAAACCTTTCCTGTCACACCCCCTTCCACTTCCTCTTTGCCAATAATGGAATCTGTCCATGCCTCACCCTCTGTTATTGCACAGGAAGGGAAAGGGAAGGAGGGCAGAGCTGGACTGGGGGTGGAGCAGGGATTAAAGTGGAGCTGTGGCTGTAGCCAGAGGTGGGCTGGAGGATAGTGGAAGTACGATCAAGGTTGGACCTGCGCTGAGTGGTGCTCCCTCAATGTCCACCAGGGTGACTGGCCCTGCCCAAGCCCCACCACACATTCCCCTGAATGTTCCTCTGAGTGCACCCTAAAGTTTGGGGACTGCTTCTATAAGGATTATGATGAAGGATGAGCCTTAACAAACATGGAACTTTGTTTTACCACTAAGTCCAGAGAAATTCAAATCTACTGATCAGTGAGAGGTTGAAGAGATATTGTAGGAAGTATTTTGAAAACTAAGTTGAAAATAAGCTACCTTCTTCTTTCTGGCACAAGGGATGGGGGACAGAGAGAAGCAGCTCTGGATGAAAATAAAGCAGCTCTGGATGACTGCTTCCTCCCACTCAGGCATCTATGGGTTGTACACCAACTACTATAGTTGTACAGGTCTATAGGTTGTACACAGCTACTAGTGGGGAAAGTTGACGTCATGATCCATCCCGTATTTGTGTCTGTGTGTGGCTTGCAGTGGAAATCATATTCTAGCTCATTTGTACGGTGGTTGCAGGGACAAGGATCTCGCAGCATCTCATTGCATGGACAAGGCCTGAGGCCTTTCCTCTACCAATGTCTTTGACAGAGAATGAGTTGTGATGAAGCTCCTTGCTTAGAACTGAGCACTAAAACACTCTCAGCCACACATTCAGCCTTGCAGAGCAAATCTCAAAGATGGATGGGCTATCCAAATCCTTACCTTACCGCCTTGCACAGTGGAACTCTACTCCTTCCATAATGTTCAGGACATTCTATATTTGAGGAAGAGAGCAGGTTTGACCCTTAGAATATATGGCACACTGGTTGAACTCAGTTCTTCTATGGTACAGAGATTTGGGGATGTTCTGCTTGTTGCACTTAAGCAACTACAAAGATTAATTTCATCCTAGGGAGGATACAACACAGATGAACCGTGATGCCTTAAATTGCACAGAGATTTGTAAGTATTCTAAGGATTTCACAGATCGTTTTCCAGAAGATGGTGATGTGCAGTATAATATCTAATGCAGGGGTGGCCAACCAGTCAGAGACAAAGAGCCAAAAAATAGCTATAAATACTGCAAAGAGCCAATCCGCACTGATCCGTCAATTTCGGAGGCAGCTTGTCAACTTCACTTTGGTGCCCCATACAATGCGCAGAGCAAAGAGCCTCAAAGAGCCGCATGCAAAGAGCTGCATGCGGCTCGCGAGCCACATTTGTATGAGCAAAGAGCCGCATGTGGCTTGCGAGCCGCAGTTTGGCCACCCCTGATCTAATGCAAGCAGCCACAGTCAAATATTACTGAAGTAATATTCTCCAAACCATTTCTCACCTGGATTTACTCTGACAGCATATTCACTCTGATTGTGTGCATGTACGCACTTGTGCCCCACACAGGTTGAATTGTGTGATTTTCTCTTAGTCTGGAATGTAGGCATCAGTCATCTTGGCTCACCATTAAGCTCATACTTAAAATATTTTACTCCCACATTCTCTTCCCCCTCCCACTGTTTGAGGACACTCTCAAGAGAATAACATTTCTTCAGGGAAAGTGAATGTGTTGGTATGTCCTGATGAAAGATTGATTCTTTGTCCTCTGGGAAGGAGAGGTTGCCACAGAACAGATCACTACTGTTCAAACACCTGAGGACAAGTATGTGGAAAATAATATAAGGCCCTGAATTATTTAGTCAGTGACAGACTGCAACAAAAGACACACAGATATATGTGTGGAGTTGCATGCTTTACTTAGGTAGTAAAGCCAAGTCCAGTTTTATCTTCCATATTGGTTTTACTTCCTATATCATTCAGAAGACTTTTATCTCTGGTGGCTCACTGGTTATTTAACTAATATAATAAAATATACTGTAACATTATCTTCATAAGAAGAAAAAGGAAACTTGCTAAGAACTGCCCCATCAAACTTACAGTCCTATTATACACACACTGAGCCTGTATGTCCTCACCGATATGATACCATTGGCTTCCGCATAGTTCATTTCTGATTGGTTGTGATTGAGAAAAGAATCCTGCTCAGTGATTCAGGACAGGCTGTTAGGGTGTGTCTACCCTTCTGCTGGGAGTGTGCCTCTCAGCCCAGGCAGTTGTAGCTGTGTGGGTCCCAGGATATTAGAAAGACAGTATGACCAGCAAAAGTTGGCCAATAAAAGATATTACCTCACTCGCCTTGTCTCTCCCAACCCACTCACACTAGTTCTGCTTGATCTATATGCTGAAAATAGCTGGGAGGCTGTTGCAGCATAGGCAATGGCTTGGGTAATTACCTTATCTCTGACCCAAAGGGTCCGGCAGGCTTGGACCGAGGCCACTAGCCCAAGTCACCGACCCAGTCACTAGTTCTGTGTTGCTAATTTTAGCTCACTAGCTCAAGTAGAGCTTATACATATCAGTCTACTCATATCAGGAGGCACACTCTCAGCTGCACTGTCCGCATACCCTGGGACATTATGGGCCTGATCTTAAAGGCACTTTATGTGGAACTCCCCTTGTCCACAGCGACTGCCAAAGCAGGAGCAGATGAAGGATTTTCTCATAATATGCAAATAGTTATGGCCCCCCAAAATTAATAATGGGGTCATTTTATGTCTGTAAATAAATCTTCTTTGGGAGGTCCATTTTCAAAATGAAATGAGATTGTGGGGGAAGGGAGCTGCTGGTTCCTATATCTTTACCTTTCACAAAGAGCCCAAATAATTATGCTATGTTATGCCAGCCAACATACATGTTATTTTGCATGCCAATAGGCCACAAATACTTTTTTGTCAGTCCATTAGTCTCTCACCAACTCCAGCACCTCAGACTTCCAGAAACTTCTGTTTCCCAGATGGACACACTTCTCTTCAGAGCAATGCCAAGGATTTGCTTCTAGAAAGCTATCTAGAGCCCTCTATTCTGCAAGTAATTTTGATATGAAGAAAATAGCATTTAACAGTGACAGACTTGGGCTAAAAACAGGATTTTAATAAAATCAGGTTTGGGCTCATTTAAGCACCAGTATTAACAAATTTTGTTATACTGAGCACTGCTAGGGAGAATCAACACTGTCTGGAATGAAATATACGCACACATATATATACTGTGGCCTAAGTTTTCAACAATAACTAGTAGTTTTAGGTTGCCTCAATTTTTTGTGTGGCTGGTTTGAAACTCCTTAAAACGCCCTGATTTTTAGAAAGTGCTGGGCCTCTGTCCTCTGAAAAGCAGGCTGCTTTAAAGTCTTTCAAGTTGGGCACTGGAAATCACTAGTCAGTTCTTAAAATCTTGGTCTGTACCTACATCTACCTATAGATATTAGAGCTGGTCTGGAAGTTTCTGACAAAACGCATTTTAGCAGAAAATGCAGTTTCTGGAAAAATTCAGTCTTGCTGAAATTTGAAATATATTTAGTTTGGGGCCTACTTGGCCAAATAGAAGCATATAATTTCCGGGCCACTTTGCCATTAATCTGTACATGCCTGAGATAGTGCAGTTCCTCATGGAAACAATAGTTCATGCGCCTTATGTTTCCATTCTCTTCTATGGACTGGGCTCACTGTCTGGACTTCATCTCCCATGATGCACCTCATTCTTCCCTCTCACTTATACACTGCATCATGGGACTTGGATGAACATAGTATATCATGGAAATATAGTCTGGCCTGAGATCCTGGTTGATAAAGGAAAATGGGGGTCTGAGACACCTAAACTATTATTCCTAGGAGGCGCAACAGCAGCACAGAAGGACACAAACTAATGTTGAACCAGGCTGAAATGAAACGTTCCAATTTAGAAATGTCGAACATTTTGTTTCAGATGAAAATGTGGAAATGAAACACTTCATTTCTGTACTGAAATATTTCAGAACTTACCATTCTGTGAAAAATGTCAATATCTTCACTTTTCATCCTGATACTTTTCATAACAATAAATTTAGAAATATCAACATTTCTTTTGGATGAAAATTCTGCTTTTCAACTAGAAACATCTGTATATTATAGATAACACAGACAGGAAGGCTTCATGTTGATTACCTGCAATGAATACTATTTGTGAGAATAAGTAACCAAAAAATAGGGATGGGAGAACTTATTTTTCTAAATCTGAAACACACACTAACATCATAGTTTCAAAACTGGGTGAAGGGAGAAAAGAAATTTATGAGTCTGATAGGGAAAAAGCACTCAACCTCTTGGGCTAGCAAAAAGGAGTAGATTAAAAAAGGTTATTCACAAAAGCTCGAAAAGCATAATGATAACAGCAGCTATAGCAGATACTTGTCTTTTGGATTCTCACAGATGTGCTGTGAGAAAACTCCCCACTGCTCTCCATATTTTGTGCTTTATTTTGATGTTGTATCTTCAAGAGCCTCTCAGAGTATAGGTGCCTACATTTTGGCAATAGTATGGTTATGCTAAGACTACAATAAATAGAATGAGGGTTTCAAAGCCGACGAGGGGCATTAACCACTCAGTTCCCATTAATTTCAGTGAAGTTGTATGATTCAGTGCTCTGTTTGTTTTGAAAAGTTCGGCCATAGCTTTCAGAATAGGCCAGTTAGTTTGGGGCAATGATACAAACATTTGCTATTGTCCATGGAGCTTATGACCATCAATTATTCAAGCCTCAGGGCTCCTGTATCTTGTTCCAGGCCCCCCCTCTGACTGAGACAAGATCAACCAATTAATAATTTTTGATACACTTATCAAATCAAAGATTTAAAAGGTCACATAAAAATAATGAATGCAAACAGGAAAACAGAAACACTGCTTGGATAACTGTTATCCTGGAGGGAATCAGCCTGTTCCACCAGTCCCCAGTAAGATAGCCAGATTCCAGTCAATAGCTGTTAATGGCAAAAAATAATTTATTTGGTGGAATTTATATCTTCTATACATCTGCATCAACTGGACACCCAAAGCCTAATTCTGCACTGATTTACATCAAAGGAAATTCAATGGGATTTCTCAGCGTAGAACTGCCCCTCTGATTAAATTGTTTTTGCTAAAGTGGTTAAATAACTGATGCTGCTTCTAGCTGACACCTTGTCAGAACAATGCAGATGATAATGAAATCTAGGACTTCTTTTTAAGGCAATGCCATACAATCTACAATGTATGTAGATGCATACATAAAAGATCTATTATGTATGATGAGGTATCAGATTTAAAGCACATCTGACATAAATTGCTGGTATTAAGGAGTAGAACATAATGAATGGATACAGAGACATTTAGATGATTTTTCCAGTGTACAGAAACAAGTGAAGAGATCACACTAAGGAAAACAGTTGCATTAGGTTTTGCTGTTATATTTTTCAGGCCTTGCAATATAAGCCATATTTTATCTTTTTTCCCAGTTCAGTTCCAGCTAAACACTCTTCAAATTTTCTGTCCATTTCTTTATTCTGAGCTTCAGAGAAATAGTCTTTCCAGTCACCAACAATTCCTGCAAACATTAAAAAAGAATGACAATAATTTGATAGAGAGAAAAAATCATCACTCCTTAGTTGAAGCTGTAACTAGCTTTCCATTGTAAAGCTGATATTTGCACATCCGAACCTTCGCTCCCCCATCTATATCCATAAGAATTGATCCTTTGTTTTTGTGACTCTCCATTGGAGGTTTGTGACCACAGGAGAATTTTTTCAGCTATGTATGAGGTGAATTGGACAAGCCATTTCTAAGATATAAGACTTAAAAAATAATACAGGTATAGTTCTTGGTATATTTTCTTTTTTGGGGATCAGACCATTTCTCATAAATAACTTATACCAGAAACATCAGTTTGTTATATTCAAGAGACATTGTCAGGATGTACTGGAAAGGTATATTTTTGTTAGTTTATACACAGATTTGGAGGTCTTTGCTACAGAAATATTCAAAATTCATCAGGTTCTGATGGACAAAGGTGTCATGCTGGTTAGATTGGGGGGGGGGCATTTAACATATGGGTTAACATCAATATGTCAAAATCATAATAATTCGTGTGAGATATGCTATGTCAGGTATAGTTAGACAGGCTATAGTATGCTAAGTAAGATGATAATACTTATGTTCATGTGTGATATGTTAAATGGAAGTTATAGATATATTCAGTGTATCTGTATTTCAAATGGTGCTGTCTGGGTAAGGACTCAGACAGGATGGCTCCAGAACAATAGTTTGCTTAATGACCCATTAAGACATCCCCAGGTGCAAGGGTTCCTGGGAGAGAAGCTGGAAATGTACCTGATGCAGCATCAGGACTTGCCCATGTGACTCTGAACTCCATTTTGGTCCCTGTAAAATTCCACAAACAGCATGCCTGGTCTCCATTTTAATTCCTGTAAAACTCTACAAACTGCATGGCCAGCGCCAGAGGGCATATAAGACAGAGGCCTTCGGAATCCATTTGTCTTCAAACACCAGTCCTTCATTCGGAATTCAGCTTCAAACACCTATCTACCTCTGAATCAAGTCATCTGCAACTGAAGCTGTGAACAAAGGACTGAGGCCCATCCAGTTACTGGATGTATATCAGAGGAACTATACAAGCCTGCAACTCCACAATTCTTCTAGAAACCTGATGTATGTGGACTTTTAATCATTTGTAGGTGTCTGATTGCTCTAATCCTTTAACATTTCTCTTATGGTTTATTACTTTTTTTTTTTTTTACAATAAAATTTTAGTTTTAGTTACTAAAGGATGGGCTGGCAGTGTGGTACTTTAGGTAAGATCCAAACTTATATTGATCTGGTGCTGTGACTGACTCTTTGGGGTCAGAGGAAACCTTTTTAGTAAAGAGCATAGAGTTTAAATAATTGATCTCTTTACTGGACCTAGTGCTGATTCGGGAGCCAGGAGCTGAAATGCAGTAAAGGAGGCTGTGTGTATTTGTGTACTGGCTTCTTGATAACCGGTTTGCGGGAATCAGAAGCACAGTTTGTGACTGGTTGGGAAGCCTGACTTCAATATCACCCACCAGTGCTGGGAGAATCTACTCTCCTTTTACAGCCTGCCCTGACCTTGGCATTTTCAGGGGGCTACCTGGGCACAGGACGGGTCACAAAAAATTCTAGCAGAAAAGTCCTTTGATCTCAATGGAGTTACTCCCATTTACATCAGAGCTGACTGGCCCCAAGTCTGTACCTTTTTTCTTGATAAGATTGCCTTCAAACTGTAAACTAAGCATTTACGTTGGTCGGGACAGTGCTTATTTTTAAATAAATTTAAGGAAAAATATCAGGTTCTCCATGCACACTGCATCATTAGCAGCTTTGTGCTTGTGTGTCGCCCTCAGCCGGTGGCAGCCAGTGACACTAACTCAGGATCTGATAATGCTCCTAGGATACATGACCGATAGAGGGGAGCCTTCACACATGAATCTGATATATTCTTGTGGGAGGCAGGGTGAACCATTCTCACCACATTTTCCCTTTTCTCTGCAGCGTATTAGATGTGTTATTAGATGTATTAGCTATTATTAGCTATTATTTATTTATTTATGTATTTATTTATTTATTATTTATTACTAGCTATTGTTTATTATTATTATTATTAGCTATTATTAGCTATGATTAGATGTTATTAGCTTATTAGATGTATTATTAGATGTGTCTAATGAGTATATTTATAGAGTTCCAAAAAGATAGGTCTTCATGCCACAAAAACCAGCATACTAGCTCTCTCTAATTTTCCTCAGATATGGGAAATGCAGTTGAAACAGAATAAAAGCTATCCAAAATTTTGAAAAAAAACTTTTTTTTTTTTTTTTTTTTTTTTTTCTTTTCAGCTTGATAAAGTGAAATCCAAGGGGTAGCTAAAGCATGGTGCTGGAAGTCAGGAGACATGGATTCTTCCCTTTCTGGCTCTCTCACAGACTTCCCATGCTTCCACTTTGGGATCAAAGAGAGAAAATATGGTAATGGGAGGAGGAGTATTAGTTGAGCTGATTTTGGTAGTGTTTGGATGGATGAGAAAAGGAAAGGGGGAGAAGGATGGAATATGGGTAACGGGAGAAGTTGAAGGGAAAAAGAAGTAGATTTTTCAAAATAATTGAGATTAATTTGAATGAGCATCTATTGGACCTGGAGACAGGATGAGGTCCTGCTACTAGAGCAGATCCTTCTACGACGGGACTTGAGATGGAGGACAATGTGAAGATGTTTGCATTTCTTGTGTTACAAGAGCTTTTTGGATAAATAGAGGAAGTCATTGATACAACACATTTCTCAGGCAATAAAGCAAAAAATCAGTTACTTACAGAAATAATAAAATAAGAACACACACACATTCTCACTACAGGGAGTGTTCATGGTATATCAAACAGCTGTTGAGCAAAAGGACCAGCCTTGGGGAAAATGGAGCCCTGGGTGAACCCCTTGCAAATTCAGCCCAACCCGTCCACCCACTCCTCAGAGCCAGGACACCACATGGACCATGGAACCTCCTTGACCACACCCTGGTCAGTCACCCATGTCGCCCACTCATAAGGCCAGGCCTGTTGAGCAGCTGCAGATTCAGTAAGCTCTATATTGGTGTTAGAGGTTGTTCCTCTGGGATTAATCACTTATCTCCTGAACTTTTGCTCCTCTTGGTCATTGTATTTGACAGTGAATGAAAGTCTTCCTTATAACCTAGGAAGTGATATTTTTCTAGTAACTGTTATTTAGTCATGCTCCCACTATCCCTTTTTATTTACTCATTGATCTGCACTATTATCCCTAATGTTTGGGGATTTTTGGCCCATTGACCACCTCAGAAAAGCCACAGGCCAAAAGGAAGCCAGGTCCAAATTTCTCTGCTGCAATTCTGGCTTCCCACCAGATTTATGGATAGGTTGTGCAGCCAGCAGCAAGTACACAGATCCAGATGGGATTCTAGAGGCCGGTCCAACCAGAGAGTTGATAAAGGGTCTCAGTTTCACCATGTGTGCTCCCTAACATATCCACGTTCCCTTCACACACCTCCCTGTCCTCGTCCTCATACTTGGTCAGATTACTACTGCTCTCTTCTGGGGGAGAGCTGTGGCTAGGCCCAGGGTTGGTAGCCTGCTGCGTTTATCGCCTCAGTCCTCTCCCATTTTTGGAGTAATTTGGTGAAGTACTATGGCCCTAACACCATTCAGTGCAATCTAACATCCTTCTCCTGCAGTAGACGAATGCAATGCCAAACCTTGACCTTGCCATGCTGAAAGTGTGGAGCCCTTCCATGGCCTTCCATGGTCCAGCTAGGGCTGTGGAGCACTGCACAGACTGCCCTCCCCTTGCCACCCCCAGTAACTTTGAAATAAGAGGAAGGGTCTCCTCAGCGGAGTGAAAATCCTGAGAAACCATGAGGCAGAAAATCAACCCTGGAGCTGACTGAGAGATACAACAGAAGCTGTTAGCAACCAGAGCGGGAGACTCCTAAGCCAAAGACATCACCTGTCAAGGAAAAGGAAAGGTAGAGGGGCGACAGAAACTCCCCTCAGCCCCCGGTCCTATTCACAATCGCCTCTTTTGGGATGGCTTGCTCTCATCCCTCCTCTCCACAGGGTCAGCTCTATGGGTACAGTTGTAGGGCTCCAGGGTCCTGCAAAGCAGAGAGAGATGGATCAGGGTCTAAGGAAACCCTGAGGTGGGGAGGTCATTTACATGAATTCTCCATCCCTTCTCTGAACCTTCATGCTTTCCAATCATGGAGTGACTAAGCAAATGCACTGCACCCTGGATCCCCACATTCTCTGGATCCCCACATTTCTCTGGATCCCCACATTCTAGATGTAGAAATACTGATAATTCGTTTGAAATATTAATTCTCTCATTCATTTTCTCCTCTGAATATTTTGCAGCTGTAATTTCCAAGTCATTTAGGATTTGATCAAGACCGTTAGTACCTGCAACAGGAAGAAATTGGTTTAAAGGCAACTGAAGTGAAAATTGTCACAGATGTAGACTATATTTAGCTGCAAACAGATGTGTACTGTATCAATTACTATGCAAGAAAAAATCTTTAACATTCAGGAATAGTAACTAACTAAATCAAAATCGTACTTTGCTACAAGAATAATTTCCTGTTGTTTCTGACACAAACGATGAGAGAACAGAAATATCATTTGATTGGATTAAATGCTCTGTCAACAAACAGGAACAGCCCAATTCATACAGCACCTCCTTCTTTGTGACTAACAATTTAGTTATACATCACTAATTTAACAACCACTTTCTCAGGATGAGTTTCTGTCACAAATATATGCAGGACATATAGCTATAGGCACCACCCTTGTTACTGACTATACTCGTACTTGCCAGTCCAGGGTAAACCATTAGTACTAGCTTGACCAAAAGCAAAATAGACAATAATGGTTCCTAAAAAGAATAAATCAATTTGAGAGAAAGGATAGGAACACTTGGGATCACAGTTATGTGTAATCTGGATAATCTCAAATCTGGGAGTCAAATTTGCTCAGTTAATAAGTGAGGGAATTGTTTTCCAAACTACCAGTCTTTCAAATGTATAGACAAGGTGTCTTCCTCTCAGCTTATTCATCATGACAATGCAAAATATTAGTAAAGGTTCCTGGTCTGCATTGAATCAGATCTACAATGAGACACACATGAACATTTTATAATGCATTTCTCTGATGCTTAGGGATGCATCCTTACAACCTCATATCTTTCAAGTTTACGAATATAAATTTATCTTCATTATGAAATAGATGCTATCAAAGATAAACAAATCTTTTTCTTCAAAATACGTGTTCATATTTTAAGCTGATAAACACTGGACATATAGTTACTTTAAAATGTAACTATTCAAAGGAAGACGAAAGTAATTAAAGGTCATTAATTTCAAACCCCACTTTTCCTTATCTCATGTACACTACAGTTTACTATATTCAGCAATGCAGAAAGCATAGGGCAGAAATTATTCCTCTCACCTAATTTATGTGAACTATCCCTTATACAGTATCTTCATGATGGACTGTATTTACTGTAAACGGCAGCGACGTATCATCATTGCATTAAATGCTGCTTTATCATTCCTAACTATAATATTTCACATTTGTTTTTTGTAACAAGAGAACAATATTCACCATTTTTAGGGAATCCTGCTAGGATCACATTGTCACTTCCAACTTCAAAAGAATCAAGAACTTGGAAAGTTTCTGGGTTGCAAAAAGTAAGAGGGTACAAAGGAGGGTACATAATTTTATAGGAAAAGACAAGGTCTTCAGGGGCTGCCTTTTCACTATCAGTAATGCCTTATCCAGATATTCAGTTACTGTCTTCCTACTCTTAGCCATGTTTGTTTCTCTTTGAAACTCCACTCAGCGAGACGGAGACACAGGCTGTCTTTTAGCAAAATCACTGTGGCAGTGATCCATAGTGAAATAAAATGGTAAAGGACACTCCCTCTGACATCAAGGTAAATGTTACTGATTAACTTAGAGAGTTTGAGATTCCAAGGATCAGTAGTATTGAAATTTCTAAATGTCTAGACCTAAAAGCATCAGAGAGAAATGTGTTATCTGAGTTAAGGGAATTTTTCAGATACTCAGCGACTTTGAAAACCAAGCCATTTATTTAAGTATCTATACTTGGAGTTAGGAGCCTAATTTTAGGCATCCATTTAAAAAACACCAAAACAAACAAACAAAAAAAACCTTATTCAATATATTGTACTTATGGTACAGTTTTCTTACATTGCATACATTTTTTTACACATAGTCCTGCTTTCAGTAGGGGGTTGGACTAGATGACTGCCTGAGGTCCCTTCCAACTCTATGATTCTATGATTCTATATCAGCAGCATCTATGATGCAAGGCCAGAATGCCAAATATTTTACTGTTGGTGGCATTGACAGGTCCTTTCTCTCTCTCTTTTAAAATATTTTGTTCTCATTTGTTACTGTTCAGCCAAGCTTTCCATACTGGGCCAAATTATGCTCTCCATTATACTGGTGTAAATCCAAAGTTATTCCATTGACTTCAGCCGTGTTTTGCATTCAGCTGAACACTCCTTAAGCCACATGTGAAGTACTGGCCGACTGTATTTAGTTCACATTTTCTTCATAAATCAGCCCTTTCAGTTGCTGATGATCTTATCTGCTCTGCACCCAGTTTGTCAATGCTCTTCTAGCAATGAGGTGCTCAGAAGTGAACATGGGCATATGAAGTGGAATTGGATATAAGTCTTTTCCCTAAGCAAGCTAAAAAGATCTTGGCTTTTTGCATGCACCACTTTGCAGTTCAAACTGTAGTGTAATTTGCTGTCCACTGTCATGTATGAGTATACTGCAAGTGAAGGTGTGATTGTAGCACAGATAGGCATACTCCTGCTAGCTTTAATCTAGCTACTGCTGATAACAGTTGTGTAAATGTGGTGTCACGAGCATCAGCACAGGCTAGCAACTAGCATACAAGGCCCTGGGTATCCTGGATATGTACTCTGGTTGCTAATCCATGCCAGATCATGTGCTGTCACGTCTACACTGCTACTGTTACCTGTGCTGGCTAAATTAAAAATCTAGTATGGATGTGCCTACCTGTGCTACAAGCACACCTTCACTTGCAAAGTAGATATACCTCCAGCCTATCTTCACTGTTGTTGTTTCTAAGGTTTCTCCCGTCCTTTGTTTGTATGTCTCTTAAGCTACATTTTCCAAGATGGATCCTCTGGAATTAATTTAAATCGGAGTCCCTATTTTGCAATACTCTGACCATGTTTATAACCTTCATCTTGGTTGCTTTAGTATTTTGTTTTCCTAAGTGGTGGTCTCCATTGCAATATGTCAGTATTTGAATATAATGAATAACTCATCTCAGCAACAGGTTCAGCAGTTGTCTGGAATTGCTGTTCTCAAGCTTGAGTGGTTTGGTTTTTTTTAATTCTTGCTACTATCATTCTCATGAAATTGTTCTGCTCAGCAAAGATACTGAATTTAAAGCAACGGATAATTTAAAACCAGTGGACCTGGGGGGTAACAGTGGATAAGAAGCTGAATATGAGTCAGCTGTGTGCCCTGGTTGTCAAGAAGCTAATAGCATATTGGGCTGAATTAGGAGGAGCATTGCCAGCAGGTCACGGGAAGTGATTATTCCCCTCTATTCGGCATTGGTAAGGCCACATTTAGAGTATTGTGTCCAGTTTTGGGACCCCCACTACAAAAAGGATGTAGACAAGTTGGAGAGAGTACAGCGGAGGGCAACAAAAATGATGAGGGGGCTGAACACAGGACTTATGAGGAGCGGCTAAGGAAACTGGGCTTGTTTAGTCTGCAAAAGAGAAGAATGAGGTGGGATTTGATAGCAGCCTTTAACTACCTGAAAGGCGGTTCTATGGGAGATGGGGCTAGGCTGTTCTCGGTGGTGGCAGATGACAGAACAAGGAGCAATGGTCTCAAGTTGCAGTTGGAGAGGTCTAGGTTGGACATTAGGAAAGAGTTTTTCACTAGGAGGGTGGTGAAGTACTGGAATGGGTTACCTAGGGAGGTGGTGGAATCTCCATCTTTAGAGGTTTTTAAGATGAGGCTTGACAAAGCCCTGGCTGGGATGATATAGCTGAGGTTGTCCTGCTTTGAGCAGGGGGTTGGACTATATGACCTCCTGAGGTCCCTTCCCACTCTATGATTCTATGATCCTATGACAATGAAGTTTTCTCTTTAATCACCGCATAAGTACAAAAAGGACATAGTGGCACTCAGCCTGAGCTCTGCAGGGAAAGGCTGTGTGGGGAGAAGGATGGAGAGTAATTCAGTCTCAGTACCTATTTAGTCTTTGGCCTGCTGAGTGCTTCCCAAAAATTTAAACAATAGAGAGACCTTTTAGTGCCATACATACTTTATGGGATAAGTACAGCGTGACCAGGGATCCCAACCACCAGGAGAGGGACACCCCAAAATCTCATGCCAGGAGCTGTATCTTGGACTCTAACAGCTGGTGTGGAATGGCATAGTGCAGCAATTGTTAGCACAAATACAATCCAACACCTAGTGGTTTACAGAACTAGTGGATAGAATTAATGGTATAACTAAGTGATAAAAGCTGTAGATCCAATTCTTACTTGCTTGACTCGTGCACTGAAGTCATTGGTACTATTCATCAGAATAAGGCACGTAGGATTTGTTCCCAAAGGTGTGCATGGCTGCCGGAGTTGAGTGAGAATCTGTAAAATAGTGTAAAGACTGTTTCTTAACTACATTGTAGCTATAGCAATTGCAAAATCAATAGTTCAGGATGACACATAAACATGTAAAGTGCTTGAGTCTGATATCACATCAGTTTTATGTAGGTATAATTCCACTGACATCAGTGGAGCTACTGCTGATTTACATCAAGGTAAGGAAAGAGGAGAATCAGCCTCAAATATTTTGCTATTCTAAATCTGCAAGTTTTTCCAAAGTCATGGTGACTAAGGGTACGTTTTCCAAAGGTGAAAAGTATTAAAATAATGTTATACTCACAATACTTTGAGGGCTAGTGTGTGGCAAAAATAATTTTGTAAGACATTGAATTGTTTAAAATAGTTTTCAATAAAAAATCTTCATTTTTCATGTATACTTAATTAACCTAGTAAGACCTGCAGACAGTGCTGACTGACATGGGACAATGGGAAATTTTCCTCGATGTGATGCAGACAGGTATACACTTATTTGTGTTTGTCTTGCTGGAGCCTGCTGGAGATATAGATACCTTTCAGATACATTTACTCCCCTTTTCCTGATTCTTTTCCTCAGGCTAGGTCCCATCAGATGATAAAATATCACTTCACCACTCTGTGTTAACATCCTTCCTGTTTTGAGCTAGTTTAACTTCTGGTGCTGACTCAGTAACTTCCCCAAGACCTTTGCCTTCTGATCAACCCAGTGAACTAGATCTGCTGATCTAAGGTCTTCACAGAGGCCTAAACTCTAACATAAGCCCAGAAAGATAGGATTGCTGAGCCGTTTGTATCACAGGGATCTCTGTCTTGAGTCAGTCCTGCTTGTCAGAGTTGCTGAATTACTGACCTCCTTAGGATTAATCCCTTGATATTAGCTAGCAAGAAAGAGATGTTCAGCAAGAGACTGCACCGAAGCGGTTGCCTGGATATTATCCGAGCAAGGTAGATGTTCGCAGAACCAGAAACCTTTGCAGACCTATGCCTTTGTGTCACTTGAGCAATTACAGGTCCCGAGCTAATAGTTTGACAACAGCAGGTTTGGAACTTTTTCTATGAACTGTAACCATTGTTTTCAACTTGTGGTCCGCAGACCCCTGGGGGGCCCTGCAGACTATATCTAAAACTTCCAAACTAAAACCTCCATATGAAATTTTTCAGGGGCCCACAAATGATAAAAGGTTGAAAACAACTGAACTATAACCATCACAGGGAAACTAACTCAGTGCTGGCCTAATACTTTGTTGTACAATTACCAATCTGTTACAAGTGGACCCAATCGCTGGATCTCATGTGCTTTCAAGCCAGCTGGGTCTGGATAGAGCTTAGTGAATGTTCCTAGCTCTGGGTCTCCATCACTCACTCCCAAGCTCAAAGCCTTTATTTGACACCCTTCCTTCGAATGTGAGATGCCGCTATCCCCATAGTTCCTCCTAAACCGTGGGGATGCTGGGCCTACTTGTTTAACCCCTTCAGAGTCAACATGGCAGGAAAGCTAGGGAGACAGACTTAGCAGAGGAATTTCTGCACCCTAGATTGAATTTAGTTTTAAAACACTTGAAAGTGACAGATCTTTGAAAATAGTGGAAGTCCTGAGATATACCTTCTCCTCATCTTAACTCACTTCTTCTTGTGAGTCTGAGGTTTGTCAGCATTTCAAGCTGGGCAAAGTCCCTTCAGCCCACTTGTTTCTGCAAGTCCTCCTTACGCGTGGCGGTACTCACCAGCTGCACAGAGGAGAACCCCAGCCTTAAACAGTACCTCATTCTCTGTATCCTCTGCTTACCTTGAGAAGATCCAGATCCATCAGTCACACTTGCTCAGCCACTTACCGGCTGCTATTCAGAAAAAAACATCATTCCATAGGAATGGGCCAGTAGCTGAGTGTCCATGTAAATCCATGGCCCCACACTACAGCCTTGATGCCTCTCAATGATGATGTTTCAACAAGGTGTCAAGCACCTTTCCTGGGCACCGCAGCTGTCTGAAAAGCACCATAACAAGCTGCTCATGAGCAAATTTGAACTAATGCAGATATAGTGCCAATATTTCAACACTGATACAAAAAAGATTTCACAATTTGCTATAGCCATATCCCAAACTGTCATACTCCACACCCAGAATTTCTTATGAGAGTACAGGGGAGAGCACCTAGATTCTCAGGAATTTTGAAAATCAGGCTTCATTTTAAGTGCCTAAATATCGACTTAGAAACCTAATTTTAAACTCCTATTTTCAATACTATTTGAAATGTTAAATTGCAGTGTTATTATATTGTGGTTTTGTGACACACTTTGCAACTCTCAGCTCAAGTTAGCAAAGTTGGTTTGTTTTTGTCTTTGAATAATAAAAGTAAGTTTGTCTTTCAAGAAAATGTAGCGTATTTGTTTAAAAATAAAGGAAGAATACCATTTCCTAAATAGTATTCATATTTATTACTTTTATTAAATTAGTGCTTGTAGACCCCAACCAAAATCAAGTCCCCATTTTACTAGCTGCTGTATAAACACAGGAAGAGATAGTTCTTTCCCTGCCCTGAAGCATTTACAATGTAAATAGACAAGACAAACAAAGGGTGGATGGCAAAATGGAGGTTCAGCGAGAAGTGACTTGCCAAAATTGCAAAGTAGGCCAGTGATTCCAACATTAGTACCCTATCTAATAGATTTGAAGCAATAACTAGTTTTATTAAAAAAGAGCAAACGGGCACATGTCAGTTTGTTAGTTTTGCTAAACTGAACAAAATACATCAGGCTTGATTATTCACTGCCTTACCCTTTGTGTAGAATATCTATAAAAGAGCTATTTTGGTTCCAGGCCGGAGTACTGTAGCCTATAAAACTATCCTGCTTGCTTGCATTCTATAGGGATATATCTTTTCTTATAAGATTTAAGTATGATGGTGTGATTAATAATAGAGTTATAAGTTCATATATATATATTGTTGTAATGCCAAGTACCTTACGGGCCAAAACTCCTGTAAGACAGCTACGCAATTTGGGACCTTTGACTTAGTTAAGTGTCGAAAGAGATGAGGTATAACATAACAAGACATATATGGAATTATTTTTATCAAGATTTAGCAGACCTTATGACCTAGATGTTGGAAGGGGTGATGTCAGGTATTAACCAATACATCATAAGACTCGGAACCCTTTTCCTGTCAGAAAAACAAATATACCACAAAACCTACAGAGGGTCAAAAGGGCAAAGGTGAGATCATGGAAACTTCTGATAAGTCTGAGGATACCTTATTAATATACATGAACCTGCCAGCATATGACATGTGGGTACCCACTATTCTGAGGTAGGAATCCAAGAATGGACTTAGAAGGAGGACCCATATTCTCAGAGTATAAGAATGGAAAGATCATGCTATTTGAGGTGCGATCGTCATCTATTCCTGCTTGAAGCTTCTTTACCTTTAGCTCTCCGCATTGCCTACTCCCCCGCACCCCCCCCCCACCCCTCCGGAGGTAAGACATCTCTCAACCAGGTCATCAGGGAAGGTGTGAGTATATTAGGCTAAAAATATCATAGATATATATTATATAAGTCTTTATAATTAAGATTGTCTTATCCATTATTCATGTGATTGTTCATTTACTTTATATCAGTCATTTGTTTATCATTTTATGTTATCTTAATAAATTATAAAATTATACAAATTTGGTTATCATTGAAATATTCCTGTGGTACCCCCAAGAGTCCTTATAAATTCTTCTGGAGCCTGGTTAGGACGCAAACCTCATGATCCTCTAATCAGATCAATTGGCAAACCTATAACCCTATTCAATATTGATATAATTAAAATCAGGCTACAGTACCATATATTTTACTGTTTCTGATGTTGCTTTCAGCTTTGGCTTCTGTTTTGAAAGTCAGAGGCACTTGATATATTGGAATTGAACCACCCAAACAACACATCCTGAGCAACTATGTTAGGTGTTCCTTCAGAAGTCGCCCATCCAAGTTTTTACCTGGTCGGTCTCCATTTTTTTTTTATGAGAAACAGGCAAGGTCACAACCAGTAGTGAAGGGGCTGTAACTATTTCCTCCTCATAGAATAATATATGGACAAAATGCTGCTAGCTTATCCAATCCATCTCACTGCCAGTTCAGGATGTTTCCATACAACATATCTTCTGGTGCATTGTCCTACCTAATTTTAATTGTCCCTAGATGATGAGGTTTCCCTGTATATTTCACAATTTAATACACTTACCGGTCAAGAATTTTTCCCATTCAGTTCAAATTCTCCCTTTTTCAGAGACACTCCTGTAGTCTTATAGACCCATGTATTAAAAGAAAGACTAAAAGAAAGAAAGATCCCTCTTTGATATATTCCTTTGTCTTCTGTCAATTAGGTGTCAGCTGTATTGTGTTCCTACTGAGGTGCCATTTAGCCAATCTGTACATACTGGGTGAAATTCTCCATGAGGTTACACCATTGAAAACCCGGAGAAATACCATAGATTTTGACAAAGTAAGTCCTGATTTAAACTGATGTAGCTAAGAACATAATCTAGCCCACTCTATAAATTGGTCTTATAAATCAATCCCTCTACCCTGCTAATAAGCTTGGTTGAACTCTTCTGAACTGTACCTAGCTTGTCAATATCTTTCTAACAACGAAGATCATAGAACTGAACCCAATATTTCAGGTACAGTCAAGAAGAGCCATATGGAGGAGAAATATCACCTCCTTGTTACATAAAGTTATCGTTTTCCCTTTGCACCTTAATCTTGTACTGACAATTTCATACTGGCCATATGATATTACAAACTGACATACTGTTTGCTGTCCACTTTCATCACTAAATCCCTTTAAGCATTGCTTCCTTCTCTCTACTCCCACTGAATATATATGTTTGAGATTATATTTCTTCAGGGAACAATAGTAACTTATTCAGGATGATCGCTATTTCACTACACTCTGGCCATTTTTATAACTTCTATCTGTTCCTCTGTATCATCTCTTTGCACTTGTTGGTGTTCTTGATTTCCATATGCCAGTATTGAATGGCTGCCTCACATTGGCAGCAGGTAAGAATGCCTGGAATTTTATTCTGGTTAACAAATTTTCTATTGAATGTTAGTGCTTAGGAAAGATGCTGAATTTATAGCAGTGGAAACTGAAGTCTTCTCTTTATCCATGTAATACGTATAACAGGGCGAACCAGTGTCCTTCCCCTTTCCTGCCAATCAGCATTTCCCTGGCTACTACATGGAAACCCTAGGGTGCAGGGCATTTCAGTTTCCCTGCTCACTTAATTATTGCAATTGTTACCATATCTTTTAATATATTATATATTAGAAATACTTCAGACACCCTTTTCTGAGAGCCACTATCCCACTAGTGACCTTGACCATGAGGAAGGGCTACCCCAAAACTTCAAGCCAGGATCTAAGTCTGCATGGTACATCCATTATTAATACATAATGTAAAAGTCTGATACCGGGTGGTTTTATATAATTAATAGAAAACATTCCCTGGTGTTCTTCCTGGCCTGACTCATGCACTGAAGTCAATGGGTAGGTCTATTAATGTGATTAAGGCAATCAAGGTTGACTCCAATACTGTGCAGGTGTGGGAGAGTGGTCAGAAGTTGAAAAATAGCATATATGCCATCACTAGCCTGTAATTTTTATTTTATTATAGCTACAGAAATAACAAAAACAATAGTTAAGAAGAACACACAAAGAAAATGTGTATAGGTCCTTACTCTGCTCTCACTCATGCCAATTTTGTACTGATATAACTTCATTGACTTCAATGGAGCTGCTGATGACTGACACCCACATAAACAAGAGTGGAATCAAACAGATTTATTTTGGGATATTAACAGCCAAAGTCTTTGTGAGTATAAATGGATACAATTCCTCTGACTACAATTGATTTTCATCTATTAACAACAGCAGGGAATTTGGCCATAAAACTGCAGGCAAATTTCACAAATCCATTTTGACCCAGATGAAGGCTCTACATTCAGAAAGATGAGAAGCTTTAAGAAAATACTGTGCTCCTTTTATTTTAATAACTATTCTGTCTCCCTCCATTTGATCAATGCTTTTTATGGGTCTTGTTATGTAAAAATTTGCATTGACAAGGACTGGGCTTGAATCAGTCTATGGGTTTGGTAGAAATCCCGTTGTGAAGAAGACACCCATTTAAAATATTTTTTGGAAATATCTCCACATACCAAATATTGTTAAATATTTTAGAAAGACTGATGGGTGAGATGTGGAAAGGAAGTGTGGCAAGGGAGGGAAGAGAGGTTTCTTTCAGTTGATTGGTACTGGAGCAGTGATGTAGTATTAATCTGGATATGAGTAATTACAATATCATAGACTAACTAGATGCACTCTAGGCATGCTGAAGGTCTTAAGTTGAAAGTGAGAATTTGCTGTCACTTTAAAGAGAGTTAGATTGTGACCATTTACAAACATTCAGAGAATTTTGGATCAATTGATCTATTTTGCTAGCATATTTAATACAAGTAATCTGATAGCAGGGTGAGAAACTGTTGCTTTAACAATGTTGTTTTAGTCCTCAGGTTTTGCAATACACCTCATACTTTATCTTTTAACTTTTATCTCCCATCTTGGTTCTCGCTAAGCGATATTCAAACGTTTTGTCCATTTCTTGGTTCTAATCTTCATTAAAAAGGTTCTTCCAGGCATAAACTGTGCCTACAAAGAAGCAACATTTGTATTCTATAATTCATATACAAACCCCTTCAAAATTAGGAATTTTAGATTTTTATTGTTTTTCCTAAATATCATTCACTCATTTTATCACGTTTTGCTAACTGGAGTAACTGTTTTTTTTAACACTAGGTCTGATTCAGCGTACTTCAGTGTAATTCTACTGACATCAATGGTTATACCTGTGAAAAACTGCTATAAT
This sequence comes from Emydura subglobosa, assembly GCA_007922225.1. Taxonomy (NCBI): domain Eukaryota; kingdom Metazoa; phylum Chordata; order Testudines; family Chelidae; genus Emydura; species Emydura subglobosa. Next base: position 290,527 of record ML681564.1, read on the forward strand.
AGGGTGGAGAATAAAGCCCAAAGTGTTGAATCATATGAAGAGACAAAAGTATTTCAATTTCAGTAAGACCATTGGGATCTTCATTGGCTAATAGAGTAGAGTACATAAAAAGGAAAATCCACCTTATTTAAGGAAATAAAGTAATTAGTAGGACTTTACACAGCACTGTTTTGTGAAGCAGCACTGAGCACATAAAAAGAAATTTGTTGTCTGAATTCCCCATAAGAGATGACTGTGAAACTAGTATTCAGAGCAGCAACATCTATGTCCTCCCAAGAAAAGGGACAGACCCATCTAAAATCCTGGGTAAATATTTCTATTGCATGCCCATGCCAGGATTGCATCTTCACTGCCAGTTTTAGTGATGCTAGTTAAATTAAAGTAAGAGTGGGTGTGCCTCGCTGAGATGCAATCACATTTCTGATTGCAGTATTGACGTATTCTAAGACAAACTGGATTAGTTTAAAAAACAAGAAAAAGAACATATCCACATGGGGTCACCAGAGCCATCCAAGCTCTGCTAACTTATTAACTTCTTCTTCTTCTTCTTCTTCTTCTTCTTCTTCTTCTTCTTCTTCTTCTTCTTCTGATTATTAACTTTTTGCTAAATTCCCACTTCCTCTGTCTCTCCTCACCCCAAACTCAAGAGGGTTCCATTTGGCAGAGGAAAAGCAGTAGCTGGTAAGGAAGACAAATGTCCAAAGACAGGTGTCCAGACATAGCTAAAGGATTTTTCTGACATTCTCCTTGAAAGAGGAAATTCTGGTGAAATGTTAATTTATCTCTAACATAAGTTTTCAAATACCATTATCAAATGAAAATTAAATGCATTTGTTCTTAATAAATGTTAGCATTATGTCTGCAAAAAGAAGTAGGAGATGATTTGCCAAAGCTACTGGGAGATTGGTTGTTTTATATTTGGAATATTTTAGGACTTCACCTTTGCAGAAGAGAAGTTTGCTAAATGCACCATGGGATTTTGGGGCGTTTGCTTTCGCAGCCTGGAAGTATCTCCCTTCTGTAACTACTTCAAGCTGTTCTTCAGTTAGGAGCAACCTAAAGAATTCAACTATCTTTCTCACTTCCAAAGCCCTGTTCTGTAAAGATGAAGGTAACACATTGGACGTTATGCAAAAAAATGCATTATTTCGTTTTCGTAGCATTTCCACTTATAAAAGCTGGCTCCTTATTTTCATGAAATGTGTATAGAGGGAGTTAGCATGATTGAAGTGGTGCAGAGAATTTATGCTGGTCTTCTGTATAGAGGTGAACTGCACCCAGATGAAGAAAGCTGGTAGCTCAAGCTATGGCTACACTGATAGCGGCAAATCCACTGCCATCAGATCGATTTCTCTGGATTGACTGAACGGTGAGTGCAGACCCGCTCAGTTGATCCAGATATTGACATACTAAGAACAACTACACATATAGCACAGCACAGTGAAGATGGAGCGCAGAAGAGAAGCTCAGCAGTCGACAGGATTTAAGCAAGTTTTTTGTGTACTTTGCGTAATTCCCATTGACTGCTGTTGAATCTCGCAGGTAAGGGTAGACAGGGTCTCTATCTCTAAATAGCAGAGGTCACAATATAAATGAGTAGCTGTCTGTACACATGTATACAGTTGCATAGCTACTCGGATGGGGATATGCATATTCGTCATTTGAGAATTAGGCTTTTAAAAGATTTTGGGTTATACTAGAGCTGATCAGAAAACAGGAAAACACTTCATGAAAAAAATGGTTCCAATTTTTTCTCATTGAAATTTCAACAAAAAATGTTATCAGAAATAAAATAGCTGAACTTTTGTCTAGCTTTATTTCATTGGTATAGCATTGGCACTTTGAAGTTTACTCAAAAGACAATCTGTAGAATTGTTACCCATATATTTCTTTAGAAACAAATTTTGCCTGAGGTATAAAGTGTTCTTTAAAAAGTGTTACCTCACCTCTTTCAGTTCTTCTTAGGTTATTGTCATAACATTTTTAACATCAACATTTTTGCTTCATTCACAAATAGAGTCAAAATAGGAACCCCAAGGCACTGGAAGACACCAAAAAATCATAAAAGTTAATAATTATGAACATAAATAATGGCTGAAGATGGAGTATATTTCTTAAAACCTTGCCTGATTGTTAAAGATTCAGACTAGGGTGACCAGATAGCAAGTGTGAAAAATTGGGACTGGAGTAGGGGGGTAATAAGTGCCTGTGTAAGGAATAACATGTTTCCCAACAATAGAATGACACCGTTTAATAAACTGATATATGGAAGGCCAGATCGAAATAAAAGTAATGTCTGTGGGCTTTGCAAAATAGTAGGAAACTGTTCCCTGCTGAAGGTGTGATGCGGGTGGACTTTATATATTTCAATTCCATCCCGCTCCGTTACAAGGCAACAAAAATATATCCCCAGACACTGTTAGGAGGTATCTGCCTCGAAATCCTCACCTACCAGCAAAGGGAGAGGGGAGTTCTAGTTCATCCCATTCATAAAACTTTAGCCATGGGCCCAAAAGCCAGCATCAGTAATTTGGCCTTCCTTATAAACTCTATATTGCTCCCAGGAGACAGTTTTCTCCCACTCTTCAGTGATGTTTATACAAACGATGCACATTCCCACAATCAGCCACTTTTTAAAGAACATAGCCTTAAATTTTAAAAATCCTTTCATTAACCTCCATTTTTTTGGTGATAAACTAAAATGAGAAAAGTATAATGAATCTAGGTTACAAATTCCATATTTTCAGATTTATTCTACACATTGAATAATTGGCAAAAGTAGAAAAAGGAAGAGTACTTTTTCCAGTCATGAAATCTGTGAAGAACTCAGCTAGGTCTCAAAAGAGGGACATAGAGATGCGTAATTGTTAAAATGGTAAAAAAATGTAACTATGTCTTTGGGACTTTGAACTATCACCAGTATCTAGAAAATTAATATATGTTATATAGATGTATATTTCTGGCACTAGACATAACAAAAATAAAATATCAGAAAAATAATAATATTGAATTATAATATTGGAAATTTCTTGACCCTAATATATTAGGCATAGAAATAACAATTTGGTCATATATGCAAATGATTCAATTCTTTCATTATCTCCCACTAGATGTCAAAGATTAATGGCTAAATTCTCAGAAATATGCTTGTCCTGATTTCTCCAAATTAATTACAGACTAGCTACATGTGCTTTGTCTGAAACAAGACTCTGTCACCCCTTTGAGATCATGAATGTTCTTATAATAAATTGGATTACAAGTTACAGAGGCAAATTCATGGGTCACACTGGAAAAAATAAATGGTTGTACTCAAGCTCCACCCACACTGAAGCCCCACCCACTAGTGACAACAAAAGAAGATGTCACCCACAGTAGACGGTGTAGCAATTCCTCTCTATTACTCTAGTATCCCTCTTCCACTGTGTGATCCTCATGGGACTGGAACCATAGAACACACTAAGATCTGTGTGTATCATGCAGGTATTATCAGTACACTTTTGTACAAAAGCGAGATGTGAAACTTATTCTCTCATCAGCAAAAAAGGCTTGACAGCTTTTATACGCATTTTCTTCATTGAATTCCTGGAATATCCTGGAGGGACAGAGTCACCAACACTGAGATGCACAAGTGGGCCACCATACTCAGCTTGCAAACACTCATAAAACAGAGATGCCTCCACTAGTTTAGGAATGTATGTCAAATGAATGATGGGTGCATCCCAAAGGACATCCTCTATAGCTCATTTGCATCTGGGAAAAGATCAAAAGGATGCCTAAAATTGTGTTTCAAGAATGTATGCAGGTGAGACCTCAAAGAAATGGACAAGAATATGGATAACTGGAAAATCACACTCAGCATTGCAGCCTTTGGAAATAAGAGCTCAATAAAAGTTTCAAAGATACAAGAGGAAGCAGTCCAGCTTAGCAGAGGAGAAAAGAGCTTGCAGAAGGCAGAGTCCAAACAGCTGAAACACCACATTTAAATGTGAAAAATGTAGCAGGGATTGTCTTTCTTGAGGGAGTATCTTCATCATGGCTACCCTAAAACCAACTAAGCAAATGTTTTCCTTCTCCAGGGCGCATATCCATGGTCCCGTGGATGCTTACTATTTTTACTCTCCAGAATTTGTTGGTTTCTGACGTGAAGTGGCTATGCTATACCAGAAGACCAAGCCCTTAAAGTGGCCAGAATGAGCACTCTGAACCTATTATGCAGTCTTAAAAATAATAATGGAAGTCTATAGGGACCTGAAAATTCTACTGAAGAGTATATGCCTTCAAGACATTTAAATGAGCACTCACCTTGGATTTATTTTTCAAGATCGATTTGGGTAGATTGTGTGGAAGGAGATGAGTCTATATATATCTCTTCTAGAAGATAATTTTTCCATCCGTTTTAATACAAATTGAAAGAAAAGGGAAAGCAAGCAATTTAATTATTGTAACATAACATTTTTTGTAATCCTATGTCAAGAATACCCCATTCCTATTGTATCAACAATTCTGGAAAGCTCTGTGGAGCTGATAGCAGTTTTGGAGTTCTCTGGTTTTCCTGCAACCAGTGTCTCTAATCTATAGACAGCCCTGAGCATAGCAGATTTGGGAAGAGAGCTGTCCATTACCAGTAAATATAGATAATAATGATTTTACACTTCCCCCTGCATGATGGAACATATCTAAGGCCTGGTCTGCACTTGCCTCACTATTTGGAGGCAGTTTATGGGAGTTATGCAAGCTATGCAGAATAACTTGAATAACTTGAATAACTCCCGTCAACTTCTGAGCTTCCCTTCTGCATGGTGTCTTCACTGCACTGCACCTACAGGAACCTTGTTCCTGTCGAAGCAGCGCTACACCACTTCAGTGGGTGGTTTTACTGTGTTGACTGTTGATCTGGCGGTGGTGACTTTCCAACCATCAGTTTAGATGTACTCTAAAAGTAAGAAACAGAATCTAACTGAGGGAATGCGGGAAAAGGGAGAAGAGAGCTAAAGAGCCTGGTTGGGGTGTAAAAGGGGAGTTAAGAAATGGACTAAGAGAAAGGGAGTTGGGAATCAAAAGAAGGAAAGAGGTTCTGGTTTGGTTGAAGGGGGAGAGGAAGATGGGACACTGAGAAGAAAGGAATGCAGAAAAAAGGGCTACCCCAGAAAATTCAGGTCAAACATCTAAACTCTGACTCCTCTTGGTTGTGTCTTTGGAATAGTGTTCACCAGTACCTGGCATCCTTGTTTGCAGTCTCAGCAAAAAGGCAAAGGATTGAATAGGCATTGGGGATGGAGCTACTCTGCCACCTATAGGTTCTCTAGGTCAGCACTAAGTCATATTGGCAAGACAGTGCAAGAAGCCTCTCACTAGCTCTGCAGGGTTTGGGTCTCTTTTCAGGATAGATTAACTTCATCTTTCACTACCACTAAATTCACTTCAGAAAAAAAATTAAATACATGAATGAAAATGTTAACAAACACACAGACTGGAGATAGTGAGCAGCAGTGATGGAGTGAATCAGCCTACTATTGGTGCAAGAGTTGTTTCATGTAAGATTAATCACCCAGGCCCAGATGCATTAATGGACTTAGTCATTGCTATACTCAGTATTGCATCACCTGATTTTTAGGTCCCTAAACAATCACAGGAACAGCACTGTGACCCATAAGGCCAGAACTGGGCACCGGGGCTACTTATACAATGAATGGGAAGACATGGGTGCCTTAGACTTCAGTCTGCAAAGCCAGCCTGCTGGGAGAGGAGCTGTGATGCTGGATGGAATATGAATGACCAGTTATGATATCTTTATATCAATATTGCAAATTTACAATAATTTGTACGAGATATGCCATGTCAGGTACTGTTGGAAAGGTTATACTTTGCTAACTATGATAATATTGTTTATGTGCATGTAACATCTATGTACTGGAAGTTATGGATATGTATGATATATGTCCATGTCCAAACATGGACTTGTGCTGTGTTACTAGGCTACCTCCCAGGTAGATTAGTGTCAGCACTATGACTCATTGAGGGCCATCATCTTTACTATGAGCCCAGAGAGAGAAGCCATGACGGCACCTATCAATCAACAGGTCAATTGTAGAGACATGCTTGTGGTCAGGGGAACTTATGTTTGAACAAGTCACATGATAGACCAGAGACTATAAAATGCTTCATTAACTTAGTCCATATTGTCTTCATTCCTGCTTCCTACCTACTTCTGGACCAACTCATTTGCAACTGAAGCTGAGAAATGAAGGATTGAGACCCATCCAGGTACTGGATGTGCACTAAAGGAATAATACAAGCCTGCAAACTCCACAGTTCTACTGAAAACCTGACAGATACAGACTTTCAATTCATTTGTATGTATCTGATTGCTTTATCTTATAACACCTCTCACATTGTTTGTTTCTTTCCTTTTTCCTTTAATTTTAATTACTAAAGGATTAGCCGGTAGCATGGTATTTTGGGTAAATTCCAAACTTATATTGATCTGGCAATATGGCTGACCTTTTGGGGATCAGGAAAACATTTTTGGTAAAGGGAGTTGCTGACTGGAAGCCTAAGACTGAAATGCAGTAAGGGGCCTTTGTAGCTTATTGTTTTTTAGCTTCTTGATTCCCAGTGTGGGGGATCAGAAGCACGGTTGGTGACTGGTTGGTGAATTTACTGCAGTGTTACCTGCCAGTTTGGGAAAATCTCCTCTCCTTTTTGCGGCCTGCCCTGACTTTAGCATTTTCAGGTGGGCTACCTAGATATGGACGGTTAACAGGAGCTACCTAAGTGAGTCAATTGGAGACACTGCTGAAAGGGTGTATGCTAAGCCCTGCCCCTGTCTCAGAGATAGATCCCACTGCCTAGGTCCTGGCTGCTGGGAGGTACCTATCTCTGCTAGCAATCTGCAGGCTGAGAAAAGATAGGCACTTTTCTGCCTAAGTCACATGTAAGTCATGCAAGCAGACCAGTGCCAGCTCATGCCACAGCCCCTTGGCCTCAACTGAACACAACACAAATGCATACCTGGAAACCAGTCTGTCTCAACTGTGTCTTAGAATTGCTAAAATTGGTATTAGGTTTATAAAAAAATGTTGGGTGTTTAGACTTTATGACATGCTTGTAAGTTGCTGCATTAGTCTTACTTATAACATCTTTATCCCGAGTTATAAGGTCATATTTAGGGGTTAGCTCAGTAACTGTAAAAGTATTTGCTCTGAACTGTAAACCACCAGTCAGGAGAGAGACATTACCAAGTGTGAAATATTAGTTTGCCCCAGGAGGTGTTAGCTCCTGCACAACAAGAGAAGGCCCATAAGCACCCGATAAAGCACTCTAGAACATTTGAAGACAAAAGACACACAGACATAAACAGGAGATGTGTGATGAACTTGTTTCATCAGTTTGAACTCTGTAAAGGAAATAAAAATCTCAGACAAGGAAAAAAATGAATCTTTTTGCTGCTTACACTTTGAAGGACAAAGATTACTAAACAAAAGGAAAAGATCCTCAGTGCTTGGCCTGGGTTAGCCCTAAAGGACATATAGAGCTTGCTGATTACAGAAGGTTTTACCAACATTTGGACCGTAAGCCTGTAATTCATTTGTGTATGTGTGTCTGTTTTTACCTGCTTTAATCTTGTAAATAACTCTCTGATTCCGTTTTCTTAATTAATAAATCTTTAGAGAGGTTGTTATAGGATTGGATAAAAGCATCTTTGGTGTGAGTTCTAAGGTACAAATAACCTGGTTTAAGTGACTGGTACTTTCAGACTGGGAGTAACCTGAATATTGTTTGGATTTTTGGTGTAAGGAGCCATGTTTCACAAAGGAAAGCTAGATAGACTGAAGCATCCAGGGGGACTCTGCTGTGACTCCAAGTTTAGGCTGTAACAGTGCTTGAGAAGTTCACATCTGATATTTGGTTGATGACATCTAACTATAGAATTCAAAGCCATCTTGGGGTTTGTGCCCTGCTTAATAAAAATCACACGCTTTTGAGACAACACTCCAGAAAGCTTGATGATGTCATACAGGGCTTGATCTGGTAGGTATGCTCAGAGGCTTCCTAGATGTACATTAAACAACTGGGGTGGGGGATGGGAGGGAAACAAGGAGGATAGGAAAACCTCCTTTTTAATCATTAGTTCAGTGGTGAAGGTATTCACCTGCCCCCACACTCCTCTGGTTCATCTCTTTCCTGTGCCTGATGGGGTGAATGGAACTGAACAGGGATCTCCCACCATTCATGTGAGTTCTCTAATCACTGGACTGTAGAGTAAGTTTCTTACACTCACTTCATTAGTATTTAATTAGACATTTATTTAATTAAGGTGGAACAACTTCAATAGAAGAGATTGAAGGAGGCCCACATGAGAATATCTCACAGTCCAGTTGTTAGGTCACCCACCTGAGAGGGGGTAAATCTCTGTTCAGATCCTTTTTTCCTCACCAGTTTGAGGGTGGACTTGAATCAATGATCTCTCCCATTCTGTCTATATGAGTTCCCTAATGACTGAGCTAAAGAGTTTAAAGTAGGTGATTCTCCTTACGATCAAATGTTTTGAATAGATCTAGGCAGTCTCTGAGCATGCCTACCAGATCAGATTCAGCATACTGGTTAGGTGGAGGAACACCTATCTTCCCCAGTTTGTGGATTGCACTGGAGCTTAGTGGGAGATAGGCATCTGGATGCTTAGAGGAAGACAGCCGGAATATACCCAGAGGGAGAAACATGGAAGCCTAGGGACCTTTTATTGCAAAATCTTAGGTGGCATGTGAGTTTAGGCACCTTCTTGAGTAGGTAGCGGCAAAGCAGGGGTTTTGTGGATTGCTGTGGAGCCAAAAAATGGGACTTAGGCACCTAAGAATCTTAGTGGTTCTGGGTTCAAGCGCCTGCATTTCCAACCTATTCCATGCTCTTTGTATTTGACTTTTCTGGGAACTCCTCCTTATACCCTGTTTGGACTAATATATGATTGAGTTTTTGTAAGTGTCTCATGTAATTGTTATTAATTTTGGCCTCCTCAACTCTTTAGACTGCTTATTTACCAGCATGAATTGGGTGGCATATACAGGATTAATTCTAGTCACAGCATTCACAATAGTTGTCCAGATGCCCTTCTCTGCCATGGGATATTTCACACACCAGGTTGTCAACAATTATATGTGAAACAGTAAGTCTTAGCAATTTCAGTAAGCATTTGAGCCTATATCCTCAAAGTTATTTACCTGCCTAACTCCCAGTGAAATTAATGGCAGTTAGGGGACAAAACACCTTTGAGGATCTGCTCCTCAATTCTAACCTGATACTTCTCAGGATCTCCGATTTCAAGGCAAGGAAACTCTTCCAGTTCGTCATCATTCAGGCTATTTCTTTCATCTTCATTATTTTCTGCAGCTGTTTTTACCAAGTCAATTAAGATATGACCAAGCCAATTGGTACCTTAAAAATACACAGAATTGGGTTAAAAACCTTTGAAAATAATTCAATGTCTCATAATTGAATGTCTATATATATATATATATATATATATATATATAGCAGCTGAAAAGGTTTGTATGCAGTGTATTAACTAATGAACAAGAAAACTCAATGAAGTTCATTTAGCTAAATACATGAAAATCATTTGTAATAAAGGAAGACTTTCTTTTTTCTTGCTGTGATAAATGTGTGGTGCTCAATGGGAATGTTGATCTGTACCCCAAAAATTGGGCTACAGAGAGAGTTTTTGAGGCATGGTCTACAGTAGAAAATCAAGTGAGTTTAACTACCTCAGTGAAGGAATTGAAAAATCTATAATCTTGAGTGGTTTAGTTAAACCAACCTACATCCCCATGTAGACAGTGCTTGGTCAACTGAAGAATTCTTCTTTTGATCAAGCTACTCCCTCTCAGGGTTGTAGATTACCTATTCCAATGGGAGAATTCCCTCCCATTGGGGTAAGTAACGTCTACACTGTATCATTTTGAGTTTAGGCAAGCTTTCAGATGCTACGTTGGAATGTCCAATGGAACAGACATGTTAGTACACGATCACACAGTCTCCAGTCCAGTGATCACAAACCATTACATCTGAATGGGGGTAATACATGAGAACAGTCATACTGAGTCAGATCAGTGGTCCATCTAACACAGTATCCTGTCTTCCAATAGTAGCCAGAGCCACCTGCTTCAGACAGGTAGTCATCAAGTGATGCATCCCCTGTCATCCACTCCGAGCTTCTGGTAAAGGGACAACAGAGACACTAATGACACTCAGAGCATGCATCTCTGACCATCCTGCCTAATAGCCATTGACGAACCTATCCTTCATGAAATTTTCTAGTTCTTTTTTGAACTCTGTTATAGTTTTGACCTTCACAACATCCCTTGTCAATGAGTCCCACAAGTTGACTATGCATTGTGTGAAGAAGTGCTTCCTTATGTTTGTTTTAAACCTGCTGTCTATTAATTTAATTGAGCGACCCCTTGTTCTTCTGTTATATGAAGGTGTACATAACATTTCCTTATTCACTTTCTTCACACCAATCGAGATTTTATAGAGCTTGATCATAGCCCCTTAGTCATCTATTTCCCAAGCTGAAAAGTCTTAGTCTTTTTAAATCTCTCCTTACATAAAAAGCTGTTCCACACCCCTAATCATCTTTGTTGCCCTTCTCTGTAGCCTTTCCAATTCTAATATATCTTTTTTGAGAGGGGGCAACCAAATCTGCACACAGTAATCAAGATGTGGGCATACCATAAATTTATACAGAGGCATTATGATATTTTCTGTCTTACTATCCATACCTTTCCTAATGGTTTAGAATATTCTGTTAGCTTTTTTGACTGATGCTGCACGTTGAGCAGATGTTTTCCGAGAAATATTCACAATAACTCCAAGGGTTTGTTTTTTTTTGAGTGATAACAGCTAATTTAGACCCCATTATTTTGTATTTATTAGTGGAATTACATTTTCCAATATTCATTGATTTGCATTGATCATCACTGAATTTCATCTGCCATTTTGTTGCCCAGTCACCCAGTTTTGTGAGATCCCTCTGTAACTTTTTGCAGTGTCACAAAACTGTTAACTGCCAAACAACAGAGAATCAGGCATTCTCTTAAGATGGCCAGGAAGGGAACAAATCAGTCTGAAGTCTTGTCTAGAGTTCAAGTGTGACAGTGCTTACCCTACACATGACCTACATCGACAGCAGGGATTCCTCCAATGGCACAGTTAATCTATATCCCTAACAGGCAATAGTGAGGTAGATGGAAGAATTTTTCTATCATCCTAGCATTGTGTATATGGGAACTTAGATCATTTTAACTATACTGCTCAAGTGTATAGATTTTTTCTCATACACACAAGAACCCTGTAACAGAGAAAATTGAACAGTATGATACTTGGAATTAGACACACTCATGGAAGAGGGATTGAGTGGGGGGAGATGAGATTTGAGAAAATCTAGGTTCTCTGAGAGGAAAAAACCATGTGAGGGACCGAACTCTCTGGGCCTGACAGAAAAACAGGGACCAGACTTGACAGCAAGATCTCCAGGGCTTCCTAAAATAGCATAATTCAGGTCTGTTCTTTTTCTATAACAGAAAAGAAGCCTAACTAATTTAGCTTTTTGTGACATGGAAAATAACATAAAAGAACATGATAATAACATAATAACATACAAATATTTATATGCTAAATATGCATATAAACTGGTTGTTGTTGTTTTGAAATAATTTTTTCTAATGCTTATTCCATTGTAAATAAACATATTGATTTTAAGAGGACAGTTAGTCACTGTATCACGGGTCACAGGATGCCAGAGGGAAGAAATGTAGATATCTAATTGGACCTGCGTGGTAATAAGTGGTTGGCATAGATGTGGTGTTGAACCTTGATCTCCATCTAATGGCGAGGACATTGTGAAATTCAACCCCTGAGACAAGTAACAGCATGAAGTCTAACATCTCAATAGGTGCATGCAGAGAGACTAGAGAAGGAATAGAGATGCACTCTGTCCCATCACTCCAACACTTACCATTCATGAGGTTCAGATTAATCAGGCTTGGAAATCAACAGAATAAAGGATGGAGCCCCTTTTTATATCTATTTCAGTAGTCTTTGAATAGTTATAAGAGAAGTTTTCCTCTTTCTTCTTTTTTCTGATGAAAATATGATGTGTCCTTTTCTAAAAGACGTGACTGGAACTTTAAAAATCTAGTCAAGCCTGAAGTCTGTAAAGTATGGTAACTTATTATCCTGGTCGGTAAAGTTGTATACAGAACACCATTTTGTAAAACTGTGTCATAAAAAGTGATGGATCATATTTTGGTGCATAAGTGTAAGAGAGTATAGCGTGAGTTCTCACACTCAGCCTTGAATTGCCTTACATTTGAGTGCTGGATTTCTGAATCTTTATTGTTGCATTAATGACATTTTCCCCCAAACTCAGGGACATTTTGAAGAAATTCCAGTACAGCAGATGTGGGATAATCTGCCTTCCACGTTGTCTCATTCTGATCTCTAATAAAGAATGGCTTAAGTCCCGAATGATCAAATTTAATATCAGAATTATGATACAACTTTTGCAATAATTAACTAAATATTCTTGTCTTCTATCTAAACGTCCTATCCCTTTTTTAATCATCATAACCTCTTTGCTTCTGTAACTTTCGGTGGCAATAAATTCCAATCTTTAAAGTTTTATAGAGAATAATGTTCAGTTTCATCTCCCACCTAGAAGTGAGTGAAATCTATAGAGGGCAAAAATTAAAAGAATTCATGTAGAATTATTCACTGATTTACTTTCTTATGATTACTCAATCCTAACATTTCTATTTTTTAAGAAGTTTCAGAAGACTGCAATTTTTAAATAGGAAGATATGAAAAAAGAATAAAAGATATTATGCATGAGAAAATCAAATGCTAAATTTTATGCAAAAATACATATTTGTATATTCTGTAAATATGCTCCACAGAGGAGAGTTATGTTTATTGTGAAAACCTTTTATTTGGTTTTCTAATCTGGGCACTTAAATTCTTAACCATAACATTGACAATAGCATTGGCATTTCTTTGGGAAGGCATATGTCATTTTCCTTCTCTAATTTATATGAACAGTTCCATTGCCATATCATCTTACCTAGGTTTTTTTAACATAAACTGAAATAATCCTATCATTCGTTTTAACTACAGCCTGATTCTTTATAATTAGATTACACTTTATATTTCCATGGCAAACAAATTATATTCACCTGAATTACGGTATCCTGCTAGGATCACATCCTCACGCCTAGCTTCAAAGGATTCAAGAGCCTTGAATGTTTCCAGACTGTACAAAGTTCTGGGGTAGAGAATCCCATTGTAAGAAAAAAGCCGGTCTTCACAGTCCATCATGTCGCTAGCAGCCAATGCATTAACCATCATATCAACGAATTTCTTCCTAAGGTTTGCCATTCTCCTCTCTCTTGATGTAAAGCTCTATGTAAATAGAGACAGGCTATTTTTAGAAGGTCCTTTAGAGATGAGGTGAACAGGACTCCTCCCTATTCATCTGTAGAGAGAGATATAGTACTACAAAATGAGACTGAGGTAGTTCTGGTTGGAGTCATTTACAGTCCTTTTATTGACTTTAGTGGGAATTGAGCAGGCCAAAAGAGGAAAACAAGGGATTTAAATTGCTTCTTAAGCCAAAATTCTTATATACTTTCAAAATATCACATGTAAAAGATTGCTGTAGATTTAGCATATACTACACGTGGACATAATATATTGACATACCAAAAATTACATTGATGCCAGATTACTGTTTAAATGGTACATGCATAGAAGTAGGTTTCCCCTAGCAAGCCTGCCCATTTACATATGCATTACAATGGGCTTTTTTCATTACAAAATCACATTCTTCTTTCAGTCCTCAGGTTTGAATTGTTGAGAATGGAAAGAAGAGTGGTCTCTGTGTAGGTCTTATGGCTGCAGAACTCTCCTTCTCTGGTGGATTTCCATAGCCTCCATCTGGTGGCCTTCAGGCTACAATGAATAGTTTATCCTTTCAGCCAAGTATTTTCTCAGGTTTGGAGTGAGACTATGAGGTTTTTGCTATCTGGTGGTTGGGTGCGGATGGTTGATTTTTCCATGGATAATGGTTCCTTTTCTTCTTTAATTAATACTTAATGATTTATTAATGATTATTATGTTTGTATTTATATAGCACAATTAATGTGTGTGGCAAGATGCAAAATTGCAGCCCCACTGAACTCAACAGAAAAACTCCCATTGACTACAAAAGGGCCCAAGAGTTCACACAAAATCTCTGTCCTGAGGAGCATCTATGGTCCCAGCCTTTCTCATACATTATTCCCATGAGCAATAAATCCCATTCCCCTCATTCACTGAATCCCATTCCCACAATCCCAATCACTTCTCAAAAGACTTTGAGTCCCTTCTTAAACTCTACTCCTATCTGCACAGGACCGTGCTCAATTCTTCGAAGAGAAACTGAGAACATATTACTATTAGAGTGCAGTTCTGGTGGTAGAACCATATCCCATTTCATTTCAAACCCTATTCCAATGAACTAATTTTGGGTCTGTGACAGAAATCTTAAAGGATTTCCCTCCTGCAGGTATTTCTGCAGGAGGAGTGCTTGGCCGTTTAATTGTTATGGATGGATTTTTATGATCAGGCACAACAGTAATAGTAGGTCATTCCAGAATGGAGATTAGCAGTGGAAAGCTAGTTAGAAAAAGTGAATTTGGAGGAGTGATTTGTAGGAGAATTAAGTGTCTTCACAAAAAGATTGATAAAGTCTTAGTAATATGAGCTCTCAGTGCAGCATTCTGCTATTACCCATTGCTGAGAGATTGGGAGAGAGCACAACACTTTATATAGATGATGTAAAATGTGCAGATTCACAAGGCCTTCTGAATGCATCAAATGCCAAAAGGGGAGTTTGGCAAATGAATACAATTTTGTTTAAGCTTTGATTAAAGTGTTTACAAAAAGTGGAGAATTAAAAAGATTAGAGCACTTGGTAGCATCCAGTGAAATGAAATCTGTCATTCTCCCCAGCATATAACTTCCTAAAGGTATATAACAACAATGCAGTCTCTGACATTTTTGCAAGCCAGACATTGGAAGCATGAGGTATTCAAAGACAATTTAATTGAGATGTGCAAGATGATATGGGGCCATACAATCTTCATAGAGCTTTGCATCTATACATTTTATGTGTATGTATATGTTCCTGGCTTGTTAGGTGGGTTTTTCCAAGGAATTTGGAATTACTAGGAGGGAATTAATGAAAACTCCCAATTCTTCCTATGCAGTTACCCAGGCTTTGAAGCTTTGCAACCTAGGAAAATGGGCACTGACTGGTTTAACCTGTTTCAGAAGGCCTAAGAAAGAAAGGCACCTAAACTGTATAAGGTGTCAGCCTGAGCTGATTGACAGACTCATTTTGACCCAACCAATTAATATAAGCTTTTAACCCAGAGGGCAAACGCTGCTGAAGGATTTGAAGAACTGGAAAATCTGCCAGCATTTCCATAAGAGAAATGGGGGATCTCTGGTAAGGTTAGAGATTTTATTGTCAGATAGACCTTTTATTGTATGATGATATGTTTTCTCTGAAATGCTATTACACTAAAATAAATGTACTTTGCTTTGTAAAGACTGTCTGTCAGATGTTCCTGGAGAAGCAAAGTGAAATTGCTGGTGTTAAGCTAGGTCAGACCTACTGGGATAATCACTATAAATTGCAAAGAGACTGCTGCCTAAAAAACCAGTCTGGAAGGAGATGGACGTGGCTCCCTGCCCAGAGAGAAATGACAGCTGGAGGTCTGAGTCTTAAGGAGGAATCCTTTGAGCAGACCATAGAGTGGGTCAAAGGTGTAGTTATTCCAAAACTGTGACACTACCAATTTACATTTGCAGAGAATTTGGCTCTATGAGTCTACTGGTGTGTTAAACAGCACCCTTCAAAATATTCTGGTCTGTAGTCTACAGATGGAGAATAAATTAATTCAAAGGGTATTGTCTCATATTTCAAATGACTGTAGATATCCATTGATATTTTCTATGGATATGACCAAAAGGACCTTCCAAGCATTACATGGATCTACAAAAGTCCACAAGACAGTAATGGAATTTTCAGGTAAGGACCTTGGGAAGTCTGGAATGTACTCTAAGTACCATAATGGAAAGGCATAAAGAGGGTTGGGTAAATTGTGCAACAAATTTTCCATAAATATAATTTGTTAATTTATGTTAATTTGCTTTGCCTGCTGTGGTACTCGGTGTGTTGATCACCGGTGTTTATCAGTGTAGGCTGCGTGCGAGTGTCCCTGTGTAGATGCTGTCCCAGTCTCGGCCAGGAAACTGAGACGGCTCTCACGATTGAATGAGTTGACACGACCACAGATTAGCTGAGTAACGAAGGCGCCCAAGCCAGGTTTATTGCATGCGGCACAATAAGCAATGACTTACAGAGTATCTCTGGGTCAGTTTCATATTGGCGGCGTTACAATGGTCTCAGCCCAACGGCGAGACTTTCCATTATCCCCTAGACCGGACACTAGTATTCCCTCTGACACCCTCTTTTATACACTGTTACATACACTTTCGGTCTGCACCCTTTCATGTAGGTAGTTGCCACCCTCCTGACGTAGTCTAATACCATCTTTTTCCGTTGATTGGTTGATTTGGGCACCGCCACTCCATGTATCATTTCTACCCATCAAAGTGTCATTTCAGAGAGTTAGTATCTTGGTACCTCTTATATCTACTACATATTTTAGTAATATTTTGGCAGTCTTACAACCTTGCAGAATCAGCACTTTCCTATACCAGTCTCAGTTAACTTGAGTGACCCCTTATACTTCTGTTCACTCAGCTTTTTCCATTTAGGCCTTAGCCTGTTTTACAGGCCTTAAGCTCTCACTTCTTACTACACCTGCAAATACATCATTCAAATAATATAGATGATTACAAAAAGTTGACGTAGACTCTTAGACTCTCAGGTAAGAAGGAACCGTCATGATCATCTAATCTGACCTCCTGCGTATTGCAGGCCACACAGCTTTATCCATCCACTCCTGTTATACACCCCTAACCTAAGACTGAGTTATTGATATTTTCAAATAATGATTTAAAGATTTCAAGGAACAAAGAATCCACAAGCAAGTGACCCTAACCCATGTTGCAGAGAAAGGTGAAAAACCCTACGGGCCTATGCCAATCTGCCCTGAAGCAAAACTCCTTTCCAACCCCAAATATGTTGATCAGCTAACCCTTGAGCACATAGGCAAGACTCACCAGCCAGACGTCATTAGGCATATTTACTGCGAGTAATCAAAGATCAGTCAATTGCCAAATTAGGCTGTCCCATCATACCATCTCCTCCATAAATTTATCAAGCTCAATCTTGAAGCCAGCTAGTTTTCTTGCCCACACTGCTCCTGTTGGAAGGTTGTTCCAGAACTTCACTCCTCTGATGCTTAGCGAAAGAGCTCTCATGTTAGGTGTAAGTATAGCCATAAGAATCCGTGGATAGTGACCCTATCATGAGACAAAGTTTAATCTTTTTTTTAACAGTGACTTCTGTCAGAGAACTTTGGTCAGGAAATAAAATTCAACTTCAACAACTTTTTTACAGTAAGCAAATAAAACACTTGAACTAAACAACACCTGGAATTCATCCATGTAGCCATATTATGTAATGATTGTTTAAGAGCGATAGTTAAGCTCTTTCTGCTTTTATTTAATTTCTGAGCTGACAATTAGAGAAAAATTAGATGTAATTCTCTATCATGGTGTGTATATTTTAAAAGTTGTGGATATGTTTTCATCTGATTATATGAAAGGTGTGTAGTATTCACTGTAGGAAAGGATGCCATTGTGTTTCCATTCTAACTCCATATTTTCAATTTTTTGTAATTGTCCAAAATATTCATCTGTCAGGCTGAAGTATCCCAGCCCTGATCTGTGACCAAGAGTGAATTGTTTTGGGAAACATGAGCACAGCTGGCTCTGCTAATTGTCCTATGTCTGCCCAGGACGGATTATGCGTTAGGACCTCTACAGGTTAGGACCTCCACAGGTTTCTCAGCCCTGAACTTGCATCCTGTGCAGGTATGGCCGGGGCTTGGCAGGGGAGGGGAGTCATAATTCCTCATACTGCTTCGTTTTTTTCTCCCAGCCTTCTCTTCCCCCCCTGCTTCATCTTCACTGATATTGCTGCAGCTGCTGTTGTCCTTATCTAAATCTCGCTTTCTCCCACTGCCGCTTTTCTTGCCTAAGTCTCTACACTAGTCTGCCTGAAGCGAAGAGGAGACAAAAAGGGAGGGGGTGGCTGTCCCTCCTGCGGCAGGTCTGCTGACTTGTGAGGCAGGGGTTGGTTGAACAATAGCTGGTAGGGAGGCAATAGGGGGTAAAAGGGAATACAAAGGCTCAGGTGGTTCTTCTTGTCGGCTTTTCAATAGCAAAGAGCTTGAAATATAAGGGGATGGAGTTTCCCCCTTAATTGCAGGCATTGTCATTACAGGGCAAGCTCCAGTAGAGAGATGCGCCCAGCAATACCAATAGTCCATCTGCCTCGGGGCTTTTTCTTCTAGCTTAAGTCTTAGTTGTTGTAGCTTCCAATAATCAAAGGTACCATAGGTGGGACAAATTTGGGTATCCTTGTAGTAGTATTTCTGCCATTCTATATGGCATTCTTCTAGGACTTGAGTTTTCTTCATTCCTTTTAGTACTGGTAGGTTTCCCACAGTCCATGCTGCTAACACCATCCCTAAGGGACTGTCCTCGGGGATTTTACTTCCTCCGAGCCCTATTTCCCATCCACAACACTATCACTCCACACACACACACACTACACACTCTCTATGTCAACACAGCCTCAGCTTTTGTCCTCTTAAGGACAGGTCAGTAAACCTGATCCGAGCCCTTATCCTAGTACTTAAACTAGCACTTATTTCTCCCATTCATACCTCTTGGACGACCTGTGCACAGAACAATGGGGATGCACTTTATCTGTTTAAAAAAAAACACACCTCCGGAGGAGTTTGCAAAATCAAAAACAAAGTGACAGAAAAGAATAAACTATGGTCTCTTTGCGGGAAAGGAAAACAAAGTCTGCCACACAGCATTTCTGGCCTTAGAGGATTTGCCTCGAACCAGCTGGACTGCCTGCAGATAGGTCAGCCTGTGTGCCTAGTATCCAGAAAGACCAGTGAGGGATCCAATAGTTGGTCCTAGACAAACCAGATAGAAAAGCTGAGGAGATTTCGTGCACAAAAAACCTTGTGCCACCCAGGACTTTCGTGCTTAATAGCCCTTAGGCCCAGCGCATGGCCACTGTCAAGGACAGTGCTAGGGTGCCCGTTTTGGACTCTCCTAAGAAAACCTGACAGACATAACACAAAACATACAGGTACCTGAGTCCCTTGGAGACTGTGAGACTGCAAAGGGTCTCAACTGCTTTACAGGCTTCCCTCGAGTTCCAAACCCAATCCAAAAGCCCTCTGGGTGAACTCACCCTATTGCCGACTGGGGCGTTGGCTGGCGCAGGAACTCAGGGTTGGTTTGCAAGGCTGTCCCTTCATGGTCGCCAGAATTGTTGGAAAAAGATTCCAAATGAGTTTCATTTACCCTGCACCAGATAAAAAAAGAGATCTAAGCAGGTATTTGGGCAGTCTCCAAGTTTTATTTCTGCAGATGTCGGACACTTCCCAGCAAGTGGTCAGTGTGAGACTCCGAAGGCATGTTCTTTTGCATATTTATACAAACATAAACATAAACATAAAATTACATATGCATAAATTCTTAATGCTCATTGGTTCACTCAAATTATTATTACATTACTATTGGCTTACACTTTCTACATCTTCTAAATATAATGAGCATGCATAACATAAAAGATAAGGGCAGAAGATTTCAACTTATCTGTCAAAATTGCTAGTCTATTTCCCAAGACTGAAGAGAAAGCAAAAACTACTACAGGCTGACTCCTCATTTCTCCTGTTAATCTCTTTAATCTGACCTTGGCAGAGATAAGCACCATAAACATAAAAAAAGGAGGGGGTGGGTGATTTCAACAGAAAGCAGAACACTAAAACAACTAAAATGGAGTAACTGTGATCAAGCAAACAATTATTTTCCTTCAGAGCTGAGTTGAACACCCACACAGAGTTATAAACAGGTGTGAGGAGCCCCCTTAAATTCCTACACAGATTACGTGTTTTATCAGACTATGTGTAGGAGAGAGAACAACTTCCAATGTCATTGATTAAAGAAAGAGAGTAAACTGCATGTTAAACATGCTTGTTATAAAATTCAAGTCTGATAAAATATCAGTTTTTAAGGATAGATATAACATGATTGTTATATTCATACAAAAAAGTCTGGATCAAGTACATTGCCTTTTGCTTTGTAGTCTGTAGGACTAACCTGCTTTCTTCCATATAATATATCTTTCCTTATAGATTTAAGTATTGTTGTTTTATTCTAATAGAGTTACAGATTCATATTAAAGCATTATAGCTGTAATGCAATGTACTTTACAGGCCACATCCTGTATGAAAGGTAAGGCAGTTAGCATACATATGTTTGTGACCTTTGGCCCAGATAATTAATGATGAGTTAAAGGGTAAGGCATATATGGTTATAATCTTTACCTAGATAAGTCAGGAGGGCTTTCTCACATTATTCCCCAAGTAACGTTCAGAGATACACCACATAACCCCACAAAAAGGGGCAGAAATAACAAATGTGACATAAACAAACCATCTAGAACCATCTGGAAAGGATGTAAATATGTCATTAATATACACGAAACTGCCAGTCTATAGAATAAGTGTACCCTAATAATTTGGGAGTGAAGAATCTAAGTTTGGACTTAGAAGGAGGACTCATATTGCTCAGGGCATAAGAAGAGGCAAATTGTGTTACTTGTGGCAATCATCAGTTACTCCTTTTTGAAGTTTCTTTTAGTTAGTGTATTAAGATTCCTTCGTTTACACTTAGTATTATTTGTAAGGTTAGTCTTAGTCTTATAG
The DNA here is from genome assembly GCA_007922225.1 of Emydura subglobosa. Taxonomy (NCBI): domain Eukaryota; kingdom Metazoa; phylum Chordata; order Testudines; family Chelidae; genus Emydura; species Emydura subglobosa. Next base: position 311,553 of record ML681564.1, read on the forward strand.
ATCGAGCATCATCTAGCTCTGCACCCCTCTAGTCAAGAGGTAAGGAACCGGACATCTCTCTCAACCAGACCCTCAGGGAAGGATATGGTATATTAATTCGAAACATACCATATATATCATATGAGTTTCTAAAGTAAGAGTGTATTATCCATTACCCATTTGATTATGCATTTTCTTTTAATCGGTCATTTGTCTATCATTTTATGTTATCTAATTAAAGCTGATAAAATTATCCAACTTTGGCTATCAGTGTGAGCATTCCTATCATGCACCCTGGGATCTGTATAAAATTCTCCTGGAACCTGATTTGGGACAAAATACTCATTATGTTATGATCAGATCAGATAGATTGGCGAATCTATATCCCCTTTAAAATTACTAAAACACCCAAAATCAGGCTACAGAAAGGCGAGACGCCAGGAGACTCAAGGAGAATGTCACAGGAATTCTAGGTGTTTCCTAGAATTCGCCTAAGGTAAATTAAGGTAAGGTGAAATAAGGTAAATTTATCTAATGTAATGAACTAGAGAGCAAAAAGAGTTATCTGTGTATGAGTCTGGTAGGCTACTTTGAAACACCAGTAACTTGATTTCCTTTGACTCTTTCTTGGCAGTGGTCCTAGAAGTGTTCTTCTGTTCCATTTGTTTATGAGTAGCAATCAATCTTGCAAGAAAAGTTCTACTTTTTAAAGTGATATACACATATATGGGGCTTTGGAGTTCCGGAAGAGTATTGATATTAAGGTAGCAGAAGTGGAAGTAATTGCAGTAGCATGGGGCCTGTGAGCCTCACTTTAGGTGGCAGGAGAGTTGATTTTTGCCTTGTTTAAGCTGCCAGAAAGGCTGCAGTATTTTCAGTTCCTACAACTCTCCTGGGCTGCACCCAGATCCATCTATCACCAGCTTACCCCAGCTGTTTCGTAAGTCCTGAGTGGGTAAAATGCTCTCAATCAGCTAACAGCACATTAGTTAATGAGGAAAGAGAAAGGAATTCACCCTCACCCTTCTGTTATTTCAGGGACTACTTTGAACTCACTGAAATAAATTGTTGAGACCCGTCAGGGGTGTTATTTTTCCTTTTATTATCTCTTCTTTTGCTATCGAAGAGACATCTTCAGATTTAGAGGCAGAGATATTAAAATTTACAATACAGTGGTTATTACCATAGCGTTAGAAATAAGCCTAACCAATAGAATTTTATAGAGTTGAAATTTAGAGTGTAAGTTCTTCATTTTGGATTTTGAGTAAGCTCATTTAGTATTAAGATGAGTGAAGCAAGATCTTGTAGAGTTTGTGGCATCACCTGCAGTACAGCTTTGGAGAATTTGTCATGAAATACATTAAGGAATATAGAGAAGGTTTAGGACAATTAAGAGACAATGAAATTATTTCTGAGCATAATAATCCATGGTGTTTTGTGAGTCAAGTTTTTGATGAGGAAGTAGAAAAATAAAAGAATGGCTAAGGAGGTAAAAGGAATTGCTGTAGAGTGTTTGTTGATAGCATGTAGTGCACTTGGGTGGCAATTGAAAAAGAAAATAGAGTTACTTAGAAGAGTCCAGCAAACTTTGGAGGAGAACAAGAAAACTAACCAAAAGCTAACAAATTGGCTAAGTGAGGCTTCAGAGGACCAATTAGTAATTGATAAAAAAAGGACAGGAGTTGGAGAAAATGTTAGAGTGAAGTCAGTATCAGGTGTAGGAAGCAGGCGAGAAAATTCTAGAGGACAATGGAACATCAGTTCCTATCCCCATTGGTATGGTAGAACCGATGGAGGTAGTTCAACTTGCATGATCAATTGCTGGAAGTAGAGTGAGAGAATTAGGCCTGGTATACACTTACCTGGTACTCTGGCTGCAGTCAACAGGACTTACACAAGATACAGATTAGCTTGTCTATCTCTCGTCGACTGCTGTGCTTCCCTTCTGCGTGGTGCCTTCATTGCACTGTACTATTTGAGGAGATGGTTTTATTACGTCCCCTTCCTGATCAATGGAGCAGATATATGCTGACCATTCATTCAATTCAGAAAGATTGATCTGACGGCAGTAACTTTGTCAACATCAGTATAGACATACCCTTAGTCCAATCTGACATGGTATCTTTAGAAGCAGCTTCGGAGATTAAGCCACAGGAGTTGCAAGAAGCACCAGAAGAGGAAGTTAGTGGTAAAGCAGTTGAAAGCAGTCTGTCAGCAGAAAAGGGAAGTCCTAGAATGGCACATCAGGAGAAATAAGACGTCATCTCAGAGGAGGTGACTGGTGACGTACGGGATAAGACAAGCAGAGCAAAACGGGAGAAGATATCTTCTCTTCCATTACCATCTCCCCTCATTAGAGAAGAGTCTGTGATTGTGCAGGGATAGGAAGATGTAGTTTCACAAGTAACACAAGCAGTTAGTGCCTGTGCTATAATAAATTCTAGGTTATAACAGAGAGCAATACAACAGCCCAAGGATGCTATACCTGCACCCCCACTTAATGTTACATTGGCACCATATAGTTCAAGAGATCTAGTCCCTTTGGGTGGTCACTTGATGACTTTGAACAACCATTATGAGCACCACCTAGATCCCTTGAATTTTGTGGACTGAGATCACCCCTTTGGAATATGCAGGTATCTCCCGGTGTACCTGTAGAGCACCCAACTACACCTCTTCAGAAACTAGGACATGTCCTGCTCCAGTGTGGGGAAGCCTTAAGTGGGAACATAGAAATTTAATGGCAAGCTACTCTAACCCAAAGCTAGAATTGCGTTCAAAGGAAAATTCAGATTGTTCTGATGACGAAGGTACTAATTGGAATAGGAGAAGAACCCCATCTCCTAATTTGGGAAATTGAAACCTGGAAATCATGAATTCAGATTCAGGTTCAAATTGTCCTGTGGCAGTAGTTACAGCTATTAAGATCTTGGATCTGGTGGCTAAGCAAGTAGGAATGATTGAGGATATTTCTGTTGCAGTACATCCACAACATGAACAGGAATTGGAAAAGTGTTTGGATTAGCAAGAGAAGACTGGGTTAAAATCCCACAGCTCGTGATAAATCAAGCATTATGGAGTACCTTATCCCCTTAATATAGAGTGGGTGAAAAATCTTTTAAGGAAACAGTAGCCCTATTGGAACATTATCTGCACCAAGGTTAAGCTGGAGTGGCTATCCCGTCGAATTTAAAGCAAAGACTTAATGAGTTTCCACATCAATATCATCTTTAGTTAAGTTCAGCTTGGCACAGTCACATGAGAGAAGACATAGACGGGCCACAATATGTTAGCTTGTTGCTCAATAATTTTCTTCCCCATTTGCAGGAAAAGGTTAATATGCATGTACATGATAACAATTCCTTGAAGGATGTAGTGGCCTTATTGGCTAAGGTACATTCCCAAGCAGGCTTTAAATTACGTCGGTGTGGACCCTCTATTGCAATGCTTCAGGAGCCACACACCAATCCTATTAAAGAATTGTGGTGTTTCTAAATTCCCTGGAAACCAACATTGGCAATATAATTCTAACCCGCAAAAAAATTTTGGATCTTTGAGTGGGATGTCCCTTGACAGAGTTATACATTTGGACTGATGCATGGCCCTGGGATCATGTTCCTTTCTTTTCAGTTATGTCCCAGAACTAATCATGCCTGCAGGGATCCAGATCACCATTGCCCTGCCAAAATGAGGACTTGGTCATGTCAATGTTTAATGTAATGCAGCAGATCCTGGAAGCTCGACGCCAGGATATCCGGGATCTTTGGACACATCTAACTGAACTGATGTTGGAATGCCAAGTCCCAGAACCCTCAAACCATTGCATGACCTTCATTCACTCATTTCTTCTCTCCCATGGACAGCCTCCCCTTCTACAGGGTTGGCTGCACCCAAGGAGATGGCCAGAGAGCCTGTGGAATACTTGTCTTCAGAATTATCAGCATGAAGCCATCAGGCCCCAAGTGAAGTCATAGCCCCTTTATGCAGGGATGTAAGTGGGAGACCCACAATATCTACAGTGGTAGGGGTCCGCCACATGAATGTATGGATACTGGGGCAGCGATTAGCAATATCCAGGTCAAAGACCCTAAATCCTCTCCTCTGTCTTCAAGATGTATAAAAATGCTATCATCTTTGCACGTAACTAGGTCATAACCACACTGTCTAAACTCATCAAAGTACAAATTGGTCACCGGCAAAAATTCATATCTTTGCTCTAACGAAACTGGCAGACCCAAGAAGCAGCTTACTGTTGGAGGCCCAATACAATTTCAGTTGCTTCACCACTGTCCTGCAGGCTGAGCATAGCTTTAGTTCCTTGCTTGGCTTTTTCAACCCTTGTAGCATGACATCTTCCAGTTGGCAAAAATGAAGAGGACTACTGAGTAACCTTGTAGATGTCTCAGTTTTTGCATACCAAGGCACATAACAGGACAAAATACACAACATGTATTGCTTGCAGCTGCATATAAATAATGATAATGGGAACAACAATTTATCTCTGAACATCTGGGAGTACACTGTTTCATTGCCAAGGGACATACTTTTACATGGCACCTCCAATCACCAATTGCTGTTTTAACAATCCGATTTATCATACAAAATAAAATATATAGTTAAAATTAAAAAACCAATATAAATGTTTAGCATATATAATAATAAATAAAAAAATAATTAAATAAAAATGTTTATAAAAAATATAAAAAGTCACTATTTAAACAAAGGGTGCACTCCATCAACACATGACTCTGCAGAAGATACAGCCGGTCAGACGAGAGGATCCACTAACTCGCTGGCGGGGCCTCTAAAGAAAGCCGTTCTTGTATACAGCCTTCTGAGTAACTGCTTAGCTCTCCAGGCTTAATAAATATAACATATTGAAGTTAATTTTAGGCTTTGTATTTAAGTAGTGTAAAGCACAAAGGATTCTTTCTCCAAGAAGCAGGCAGCACAGACAATACAGAAGAGGTTTATTCATGATACCAGGAACTGTGATAAATCAGCTTCAGCTTTATGGTTTTACAGTGGTCATTTATGTACACTTTCTTATCGCTCACATACTACTTTTTAAATTCTTTATCTATTCACTTACAAATATAGATATTGTCCCATCTGGAGAGAACAACAGTGATAATGATCATTACATACATGCAGAGACACTTTAATCACTCTGCTTACATCAAAAATCCTAGGCGGGGGTAGGGTGGAGGAAGAAGAGGCGGGGGATCCTGATAGATAGGTGGCAGGTGAGACAGAAATTCTAAAAGCAAATGTGCTGTTTTCATTAGAATTAGAATCACTAAGAGGACATCTGGCTTCCTGAGCCATTGGATGTTTACACTAACCATTGTCCTTGAGGAACAGGTATTCTCATCAGCCATTTACATGAGTTTAGACTTACAACTTGTTAGCTGAAAACAATCTCAAGGTTTACAGTTTCCTCCTGTTTGACAAATTGAACCCATAAGTTATTACACTTATGAAATAAACTGCAGGATCTCATTTAGGGGATAAGGCAGTATGCTGCGTTTATTATGAATACAGAAAATATTTGAAAAAGCATTGCCTAAAAGACACTTCCACACACACTTCCACACACACACAAATACACACAGTTCTGCAGGAGGGATATAATTACCAGCCTCCATGTTGCTCGAACTGAATCACTGGCCAGTGTCTCAGACACGACGATGGAGCCAGGCTCTGACGGTTGCAATATGATACTTCTTGGGATTTGCAGAACGAGCCCAAAGTCCTCCCCATTGTATACTTATACTCCCTGTTTCTTCTCCCCATTTTATACTTATCCATGCCCATTCGGGCCTATGGATTTTGTCATGTCAGATAGTCTCCTTGTTTGATATAATCATCAATTACGTTTGATATCAGAAGTGTTACAGCTTTCCCATTATTCTTTCATTCCTGTTTCACACTTTGTCATGTTCCTGTCCTTAGGTGTTAACTCCCCCATTTTACGGAGTTATCTTGATCTTCGGCCATCTAGATTTTAAAAATTCTTTAAACAAAAGAATCTTTTCTCCCTCCTAACCTTGGCGACTGAGAAACATTATCTCAGCAATTACTTCCTCGCCATCTTATCTCAGCAGACTCAAACTGAATTCACACCTCATTCACACTTACTAAAAATCATTACATTCTTATACGATTACACTGGTACATTATCTTACACTTACTTACTAACATAATAAAATTCTTATACCTACACCAGTTTTATTAATATCAATTTTACTAAAAGGAAATAAAATAAATCTTATTTGCCCTCTCATTGCCCCATGATTTATACATAAACCACATTCCTGATATTCATTGGGCACTTTTCTTCACTTGTAAATTTTCACAATTAGATTTCAGGATATTCCCAAACATTCATATGTAGATGTTTACAAACAAAGCCCTAATGTTAAATCACAAAATGTTTAGGCAGGATGTTCCCACTCACATGTTCAAGCAGCCAATTATCATAGTGGAGACTGAAGAGGCATGAACAAACAATCAATGTGCCAGAACATCCCTATCTTTAATGCTTAGTTTTGTTCTTTCTCAGTGTGAGGATTAGCCCTCAAGTTTCAAATATGTATCCATGGACCGGGCCTGCTCTGGTTCAGGCCTACAACACATTGCTGGGGCCTACAAAGTGAGATATGATCAATTATCTAGGAACTTTGATATTCATGGTCTATTCATGCTTTAAATGGGGGAAGTGTTATGGAGGAAGGAAAATGGAGGGTGGAGGCAAAATAAAAGATCATAGTAAAGCTGTTAATCATGTGCTTAAAGTAGCAGCACATACACACAGAAGAAAACAGGACAAAAAGAGAAGCAGCAATGACAGCTATTTGCAGGATAGTCCACCAGGTGATGAGGCTGTATAATGGGCCAGAAGTTGAATCTTCCAAGCAGGTTACAATCTGGTTGGAGAGTTGGAGATTCCCATGGCTTCTAGCATGTTCTTATGAACAGTAGCAGACACAGAGGCAGCAGCAAGGACCACTTTAGCCAGAAGCTTCTTGGCTATTTGTACAGGGGTATTGTCCAGCTATAAATTGCCATACCACCAAAGTGTTGTCATTCCAGTGAAGATGCGGCCGGGCAAATGAATGTCACCCAGAGTGAAGGCGTCTGTAATCTGTAGACACATGGAGGGGTTGGCTGGACACTGTAGTGGGCTGTAGTTGTAATATGATGCAGTAGTGATAAAACACCACTGCGTGGCAGACACTTGAACAGCAGTCTCAGCATCCAGGAGAGGAAGGATGGTAACAGCCACAGCAGAAGTATTCAAAGGGCAGAGGGTAGAACAAAAGCAAATAATATAGTCATCAGTCTTTGTACAACAGTTCAAAGTTGTTATGAGCATGCCACCACTGGGGAAGGAGACATAAAGCCAGAAAGTCCTATTTGATAGACAGTGTTGTTAGACACATAACCAATAGATTTTAAAAAGAGGAAGGAAAAACATGGGTGGGAATAACTAAAGGGTATGTAAGAAGAAAATCAAAAGAGGGGGTGAAAGAAGTTTCAGAGGGTAGGGGGGAGGAAACAATTAAATGAGCAGATATATTTGTCAAGTTTGCAAGGGCAGAGGAAGAGAGCGTGTGAGAGGGGGGGAACCAAGGCATATATCTAAAATATCTTCTTTTAACATATTGAACAAATCACGAGGTAACATATCACAAGCATGTGCTTACATTGGGATATAGTCATACTGATCATGATATCAAAAAATTTTTAATTGCTGCATAGAATCCATCCATAGCAGCATCAATAGCAGTGAAAGATTATAATAAGCCAGCATTGGTGTATTTTAGGGCTTGGGTAGTCTGGCTTTTAACTCAGGCATTGTAAGATCTATCTGCATTGGCATTAAGCAAGTTGATCGTGGAATTTGAGCTTCCAAATATTTCTCCATTGTCACCTAGGATGCCTTGCTTTTGTCTTTTTACTGCCTGGGCGTGGACAGTATATTGGTGCACTAGTAACTTTAACTGTTCTTGTAGCCATTGTAAAGAATTAGGGTGGTCAAAACACACATTTTGTAATGATACAGCAAACTCAGACAAATCATATTTAACTTTAACAGAAACCATAATTACATCATGTAGAAGTGTCTTATTAGATCCCAAATAGATAATGCCATCAGGAGTTTGTGGTGGCTGCCACTTGGAGATTTTCCTGTGGAATTGTTGCAACCTTTTTAGCAACCTTGTCTACAGCTGCATTTGCAAGAGAAAGGGGGTCACTGTTTCTGGTATGTGCCTTGATCTTAACCACAGCCAGCTTTTAAGAAGGGTACCGAATGAAGTGAGGTAACCTCTATTAGTTCAAGAATCAAGATAGTCATGAAGTACCCCAAATGCATAGTGTCTTTCTATCTAAATGATAACAGCCTGGCCTGCATTAGGCCTGTGTTAGTGCCACTAATTCAGCTACTTGAGCCGAACACGAAGGCAGCAAGAAACCTTAGCAGAGGCATGTACCTGACAGGTTTCAAACTGCCGAGCTCGAACAAGGTTGACCGGTGACATAGTACCGGGATCCGTCAATAAAAAAAAAAAGATCAGAAGAGGGGAGTGGTTGTTCACATATACATCGGTCCTGTACAATGGTGTCCTCAGAAAGAGACACTGATGAGGTTCCCCTGTTGTTGGCATTAAGGTAGCAGGATTAAGAAAGTTAGAATGTAAAATTGTAATGTGGGAGTTTAGAAAGGTGCATTGCCACTTGGACCATCATGCTGAGGTGATCTTTGAGAATTGGCCCCGTCCAAGATTTTGTGAACTGCATGCAGCACAAAAATTGTAAAGGGGGCTTCAAAAACCTAAGGTGAGGAAACTGTAATGGTCCAGGGGACTTCCTCTATGGCTTGAAGACAGTGGTTAAAAGCCAGAGTTACCAGAGCAAGGCAGGTGGAATAGTAGGCCACAGGGTGGCTCCTGTCACCGTGGTTCTGAGTACAGCAATAGAATGGCCATCCTGTACATGAGTCCATAGCTCAAATAGTACTGAGGAGCGGGGGAACCCAAGTGCTGGAGCAGAAAGGAGGGCTGTTTTAAACTGTGTTAAGCAATGATCATGCTCCGGTGACCAAGAGATGGGGTCCGAGGATACTTGGACCCCTTTAAGAAGGTCATTGAGAGGTTGCGCTAAAGTGGAAAATGATGGGATATATTGTCTATAAAAGTTAAGGAGGCCCATTAACCTACTTAATTCCCAAAACGTTGTCGGCCACGGGCCTGCAGCAATTGCGATCTGGCAGTCTGAAGTGAGGGCTTTGGTGTCCTGGGAGACAACCCAGATATTAAACCACAGGTAGAGCTATCTGAGCTTTCTGAGGGTTGGCCTTTAAGCCTGCATCAGCTAAGGCCTGAAGCAGCATTTGAAGGGAATTTAAGTGGTCAGAGACAGTGGAGGAAGTAAGCAATAAATCATCAACATATTGCAAATAAGAAGAACTGGCAGAAGCACAGTCTACCGAAGAGAGGGCCTTTGCCATAACCCAGTGAAAGAGGGTGGGAGAATTATGTTTTCCTTTGGGCTAACAAGTCCAGCTGAACTGTGTAGGGCCAAAGGTAAACACAAACCAATGTTGTGACTCTGGATGCACGGGGAGGCTCCAAAACCCATTTGCAATGTTTAACACAATGAAGATGCAATAAGAATGATCAAGGCCCAAAAGGGCAAGTGATGGGTCAGCTACAATGGGGGCAAGTTTATCTTCATATTGATTAATGGTGTGGTAGTTAATGGTAAGGTGTCAGGAGCTATCAGGTTTTTTTAACTGGCCAGATAGGAGAGTTGGTAGGGGAGGAGTAGGGAACAAGTATGCCTCATTGGTGAAAGAATGAATAATATCAACTACCATGTTTAGGGCCTCAGGATTGAGAGGTTATTGTCCGGTAGGTGAGGGAAGCTGACTAGTAACCTGGATGGTTAGACAGATACGAGCAGGCACCACACCCCAAGATAACTTCTCCTCAGCCCAGACGGAAGGAAACCTGGAATATAATTCTTGAAAAGGATTAGAGGTATTCTAGTGAGAGTCACAAATTTAGCGGTGGAAATAGAAGAAAGAGACTTGTTGCTGTGAAGGAGAATGGTTTATATGTGTCAGACAAGGATCTTTTTTTTTTTTTTGACTTAACAAGTGGGCTAGTACCTTAATATTCCCAGTTATAACCTAATACATTTCATGTTTTAATGTAGCCAAAGTGAGAATTTGCATTTCAGTACATCCAATAACCAAAGCAGTTCTATTTTCCATTTTCATTTGCTGCTTGTGTAATAGCCATGTGGTATTGTTTTATTATTGCCACTTATTTCATATAGTTTTAAGGTTTCCCAATCTTATTTGGACTAAGTCCACACTGATATATATATCAATCAGATCTGCTATATATATTTGTTTACAGTGCTCATTGATTTTCTTCTGCTTAATGTAGTATTCCAGACAATGTTAGTAACAAACAGCACAAAACACAAAACACAATTTTTTTGCAATAATGAATTCATGGTGTTGTTCTTCAGTTCTTTTGCTGGCATCCACTTTTCTTGAATTCTGAAAGACAAAAAGAACATTTTCTATCCCCTTTTGAGGGTGACAGATTATTGCTTAAAATACCTCTTCTTTTTACAAATTTGCTTGCTGATCAAAGGCAAAACAGAGGAATTACCTTAATAATTTCCTGTGTCTGGCTGACTTTTCCACAGCCATAACTTTTAACATTTAAAGTGTATCCAAAATTCCTTCTATTCAGATCTCAGAAAAACAAAAGTGCAAGTGTGTGTGTAGGCAACCAATTAGCTTTGTAAGATCATTTTAAGGTTTAGGCTAACTGCAAAACCATTCTTTAATAGTTTAATCAAGGATTCACAACAGCTATGATTAGAAAGTGCTCTGCCCTGCTACCTGGTCAGTCTTTTTGGGATCTGCAATGCCTGCATTACTTGAATACACTTCCCATTTTTGCTTACACTACTTGGCAGCAGGCTTATCTTTACTTTGCATGCATTCCGCTATCAGTCCGCAGTTACCAGCTCCATTGCCCAGGGCATTTTGAACGGCTTTTTTTTTTTTTTAATTTTAAATTAATGCAAGCATGTGTCATATCAACTTCTGATCTAAACTTCACAGAGGCCCAATTGCCATTTTGATGTTCCTTTAAAAGGACCTTGACTCATGAAAGGTTTTGGCATTTAGCTTTAGTCAGGAAATGGAGATCCCTCAGATGTTACATATATGTTGTAACTATTTTTTCCCCCAAAATATCAAGTTTGGGTCTTTGGGCTTTATATCTGGGAAATCCTTTAAAAAGCCCCTCATTTACTCGGTACTGAGAAGTAAAAGGAGTACTCACCCCTGTCCTTGGTCATGGGAAGCATTCCGTGGATCCCAGTCACACCCTGCTTGCTACGCTAAATTGTAAGGCATGAAGGATTTTTTCTCCAAGAATCAGGAATCACAGACAATATTGAGGAGGTTTATTCACAATACCGGGACGTCTGATTAATCAGCTTCAGCTTCATGGTGTACAATGGTCAATTATATACACTTTCTTATCACTTATATAGTACATTTTAAATTCTTTACAAATACAGACATCGTCCCATCTGGAGAGAACAACAGTGATAATGGTCATTACATACATGCAGAAACACTTTAATAACTCTGCTTTCATCAAACATGCTAGGGTTACACTTGGGGTGGAGAATAGGGTGGAGGAAGAAGGGGAGCGTCCTTACAGACAGGTGGCAGATGAGACTGAAATTTTAAAAGCAAATGTGTTGTTCTCATTGGAATTAGAATCACTAAGAGGACATCTGGCTTCCTGAGCCATTGGATGTTTACACTAGCCATTGTCCTTGAGGATCAGGTATGCTTGTTAACCATTTACATGAATTTTGACTTACAACTTGTTAGCTGAAAAAAATCTCACACTTACACTGTAAAAAGATAATATGGCAAGCTATAGGGTATAAGGAAGAAGGTCAAGACCTTATGGATACTTTCCAACTTTCCAACTCATTTCATAAAAGCACTATGTCCACATGTAAAAGTTGATTTGGGTACTGTAAATTTAATAGCTATGACGTGGGAGGCACTGTTATAAAATGTTCGGCAAGCTCATATACTAGTGAGCCAAGCCTTCCCTAATAAGCACAGAGGGAAGGCTAGTGCACAGATGAGAGGAAAAATGGCTGCTCAAATCACCTTTCAAAAGCAAAAAATATAATGCAAAAAAAAAAAATTATTCCCTGGGGAAGTTAGCAGAGGGCGCAGTCGAGAGAGAGACTATTGGAGGAATGATCCCCTACACTCAGTACTGTAGAATCAAGCTCTCCAATATGCCCCTAAAGCTCTAATATATAGCAAATCAAATAAGCAGGTGACTGACCTAATTTGCCAAAAAGACTGGGAGTCTCACACTCCAGAGAAATGTGTTAATGAGGGAAATAAGAGGAGGGGTCTTGGGAAACTGTGAGACAGCAAATCAACCCTGGAGCTGACTGAGCGTTACAACAGGAGTTGTTAGCAATCAGAGTGGGAGACTTCTAAGCCAACGACATCGCCTGTCAAAGAAAAGGAAAGGGAGAGGGGCAACAGAAACTCCTCTCCATCCCCAGTCCCATTCACAATCGCCTCCCTTAGGATGGTTGGTTTCATTGAAGGAAAATAATTGTTTGCTTGACCACAGTTAATCCATTTTAGTTATTTTTAGTGTTCTGCTTTTTGTTGAAATCACCCACCCCCTCCTCTTTTCTTTGTTTATGGTGCTTATCTCTGCCAAGGTCAGAGAGAGAGATTAACAGGAGAAATGAGGAGTCAGCCTTAAGTAGTTTTTGCTTTCTTTTTAGTCTTGGGAAATAGACCAGACAATTTTGATAGATACATTGAAATCTTCTGCCCTTATCTTTTATGTTATGCATATCTTTATAATTAGAAGATGTAGAAAGTGTAAAGCCAATAGCAATACTAATAGTAATTTGAGTGTACCAATAAGCATTAAGAATTTATGCATATGTAATTTCTTTGTTTGTGTTTGTATAAATATACAAGAGAGCATGCCTTCGGGGTCTCACACTGACCACTTGCTAGGAAATGTCCGCTCTGCAGAAATAAAACTTGGAGACTACCCAACTACCTGCTTGGATCTCTTTTCTATCTGGTGCAGGGTAAACGAACCTCATTTGGAATCTTTTTCTAACATCATGCATCCTCTCCACAGGGTCAGCTCTATGGGTACACTAGTAGGGTTCAAGGATCCTGCAAAGGAGAGAGAGATGGATCAGGATCTAAGGAAACCCTAAGGTGGGGAGGTCATTTACATGAATTCTCCATCCCTCCCCTGAACCTTCATGCTTCCAACCAATCATGGAGTGGCTAAGAAAATTCACTGCATCCTGCTTGTGTTGACCTGATCACACCTCAGGGGAGGTAAAAGCCCTCCATATCCTTTAAATCAGTAGTTATATGTTATCAATTCTTATATATGTCAAACAATGCATATTAACATTTATAATATCATCCCACAATGACCTTAAATTTCTCCCCAAATTTTAGATATAGAAATACTGATAATTCATTTGAAATATTAATTCTCTCATTCATTTCTTCTTAAATATATTTTGCAGCTGTAATTTCCAAGTCATTGAGCATTTGATCAAGACTGTTAGTACCTGCAACAAGAAGAAACTGGTTTAAAGCCTACTGACGTGAAAATTGCCACAGGTGTAGGATGTATTTAGCTGCAAACAGCTGTGTACAATATCAATCGCTATGTAAGAAAAAATCTTTAACATTCAGGAATAGTAGCTAACTAAATCAAAATCGTACTTTGCTACAGGAATAATTTCCTGTTGTTTCTGACACAAACGATGAGTGAACAGAAATATCATTTGATTGGATTAAATACTCTGTCAACAAACAGGATCAGCCCAATTCATACAGCACCTCCTTCTTTGTGACTAACAATTTACTTATAAATTACTAAATTAACAACCACTTTCTCAGGATGAGTTCCTGTCACAAATATACGCAGGACATATAGCTATAGGCACCACCCTTGTTACTGACTATAGTCGTACTTGCCAGTCCAGGGTAAGCCATTAGTACTAGCTTGACCAAAAGCAAAATAGACAATAATGGCTCCTAAAAAAAATAAATCTATTTGGGAGAAAGGGACAGAAATACTTGTGATCACATTTATGTGTAATCTGGATAATCTCAAATCTGGGAGTCAAATTTGCTTAGTTAATAAGTGAGAGAATTGTTTTCCAAACTATCAGCCTTTCAAATTTATAGACAAGGTGTCTTCTTCTCAGCTTATTTATCATGACAAAGCAAAATATTAGTAAAGGTTCCTGGTCTGCATTGAATCAGATCTACAATGAGACACACATGAACATTTTAGAATACATTTACTCTGATGCTTAGGGATGCATCCTTACAACCTTATATCTTTCATGATCATGAATGAAAATTTATCTTCAGTATGAAATAGATGCTTTCAACGATCAACAAATCTTTTTCCTCAAAGTACGTGTTCAAATGATAAACTAATAAGCACTGGACATATAATTATTTTAAAATGTAACTATTCAAAGGAAGACGAAAGTAATTAAAGATAATTAACTTCAAACCCCACTTTTCCTTATCTCATGTACACTGCAGTTTACTATATTCAGCAATGCAGAAAGCATAGGGCAGAAATTATTCTTCTCACCTAATTTATGTGAACAATCCCTAATACAGTATCTTCATGATGGATTGCATTTACTGTAAACGGCAGCCATGTATCATCATTGCATTAAATGCTGCTTTATCATTCCTAACTATAACATTTCACATTTGGTTTTTGTAACAAGAAAGCAATATTCACCAAATTTAGGTTATCTTGTGTTGCAAGGAAGGGCTATTCTGCCCACGTGGGTCGTTGCACTTTCTTCAGCTGCGCTGGTTGTATGGCTGGGTGGAAGTTGGGAGGGCCTGGTCCCGGCCTCTGTCTCAGACCCTGACCAGGGACCCTGCAAGGAGTAACCTTAAACTGCTTAGTCAATGAGAACTACTACTTCCCTGGTCACCTGTCTGTGGGCCCCCTGTTTGCGGTCCTCTTCCTGTAACCGGGGAGGAGGGTATTTCCCCCTTCCTCACCTTGAGTGTCTCCTTCTTTGTGATCCTCCCCTGAGCAGCCCAGTCTTCCTTCAGGCTTCTGGTTGCACAAGCTCTGGCCCCACCATGAGGGACCCTGCTGGTGCTTGGAGGAGCTCCTGCTGTTGCTGCTGCTGCTTGGGAGTCCTGCTGGCCTGCCTGCCCACCTCCCTCCCAGCTGGGAGGGAGGAAGGGAGTGAATGAGTGGCCCCTCCGCCATAACCTCTGCTGCTACCATCCCCAGTACCGCCACTGCCATCGCCATCTGCATAGAGCCTTCCCTGGCCGGATGCTTCCTCCCACTGCTGCTGCTGTGAGCAACCCTTCCGTGCTATTGCCCTTCCCCCTTCAGCTTCAATGCTTGGGGGTGCTCCTGCCCTTCCCCTTCTCTGCCCCCCCTTCCCTATAGCTGCCCCTGCTGACCAGCTCCTTCCCCCTCCCTTTGTTACGTCCTCCATCGTTTGTCTGTGTGTTGGTTTGTTTGCCCTACCCTCTCTGCTTTGACCTTTGTTCTGGTCAGTTTCTTTGCTCTGCCCCAGCCCCTGTGTTGATTTGTTCCCTGTCCCACCCAGCTTTAGTGGTTTGCCCCTGAGCCTTCCCAGCCCTGCTTCAGTCCCAAACCTATCTCCCCAACCCTGCCCACTGCTGCTACCCACTCATCCTGTCCCCTCTGGCCCCGGTGCTCCTGTCCCCCCAGCACTCATGGCCCCCTCTAGCCAACCCTCCCCTTTTTACTTAACTCCCCCTGCACACTGCACTCCCTTTCATTGGTCTAGCTAACCCCTGTCCCTTCTCCTCCCGTGTAGTCAGAGGAGCCGAGTGTCCACCTAGGGCTGGTGAGCCCAGTGCTCTGGATCCCCAGTTGGCTTAGCCCCACCACATTTTCCCTTATGCTGCTTTCCTCCCCCCTCATTTTCCTCCCCTGCTTTCAGCCTATTGGGAAGGAGCAGTCACTCCTTCATCCTCATCCAACCCTGGTCTCCCCTTTCTCCTCCATGCCCCCTCCTCCACCCCTCCCTTTCATCACCCGTCCTTCCCTCTCTATTCCCCCTCTCTTACTCCTCCATCCCTTAACCCCCACTGAACCCGTTCCTATCCCTTCCCAGGATGGCAGGTATGCCTGGGGCCAGGACACTCTCCCTGGATGCTCCCTGCCCCTGCCTCTTGCCCTGAGTCTCTATCCATGCCCAAGACAACTGGCCTCCCTGCCCCTGCTGGGCCACCAGACATCAGTTCAGGAGCATTGGCAGTGGTTACCATGAGTAGGAACACTAGGGACTCTGCTGCAGCCATGGCTATTGCCCCCCCATCCCCCGCGCTCCGGGTGCTGCACACTTGGCTGGGAAGAAGGGCTAAAGGGGGGGAAAGAAGAGCAACAGGTCTGCCCAGAAGGCAACTGTCTCTCCTCTTCTCCCCTTCCCCACTGTCCTTTTCACCAGGTCTGAGGGAGGTGCCACTCCCAGGGCGTATGCCCAGGTGGCCATTGACCCCCCACTTGCCGCCTCATCACCTGCCCCAGCCGCCACCTCTGGTACCATACCTGAGGGCCGAGGCACCTTTCCCAACCTCATCAGGAAGCACGGGGTCTGGTGCTTCCTGGTGCTCACATCACCCCACATGGAAACCTTCATGCAGGCGTCAGCACCAGTGGTAGGGCCCACAGCTGTGGTGGCAGCCTCGAAGATGTACGAGAAGGTGGTCTTCTTCCTGGTATCTGACACTGCCACCCAGGAGATGGTGGAGACGGGCCTGGCGGTGGAAGGCATCCATGTCCCTGTGGAGCCCTGGAGGACTTGGGCATATGGGTGGTTCTCACTTCCATCCTGCCCTTTCTCCTCAATGCCACCCTTCTGTCTCTTCTCTCCACGTTGAAGAAGATCCTCTCCACTATCAGCCCATTTTCCCTCGGCTGCAAGGACCCCGCCCTCTGCCACTTCCTCTCCTTCCACTGGCAGGTGTAGCTTAAGCTGGTGTGTGTGTTGGGGAGGTGCTCGAGGGGTCATTCCTGGTGCCCCATGTCATGCGGGCTGGCTTGGCGGGGAGGACAGCTGGTAGATTGTGTGACATCAGCATGGCAGAATCATAATAATCCATGTGGGATATGCCATGTCAGGTGTGGTTAGGAAGGTTATGATATGCTAAGTAAGAGAATATTACTTATGTCCATGTGTAATATGTGAAAGGGATGTATAGATGTATTTGAGGTATCTGTGTTTTAATTGTGCTGCCTGGGCAACACCCCAGATAGGAAGGCTGCAGAACAATGGCCAGCGTAATGGCCCATTAAGGCCTTCCCAGGTGTGAGGGGCCCAGAGAAAGAAGCTAGCATCACCAACGAGTCACCAGAACCTGCTTATGTGACTGGACCCCAGGCACACCTGAAGAGTCACCAGGATTGGCCCATATGACTCTGGACTCCATTTTAGCTCCAACAAAGTTCACAGGCCACATGGCAAAAAGACAGAGGGTATATAATATCAAGCAAGAGAAACCATCTTTGTCTTTGTTCCTGTCCAGTCTGCAGACATACACCTATCTCTGGACCAATTCATCTTGCAACTGAACTGAAGGACTTAGACCCATCCAGGTACTGGATGTGAACCAGAGGAAACTATACAAGCCTGCAAATCCACATTTCTTCCAGAAACCTGAAGTATATGGACTTTTAATCATTTGTATATCTGTGATTTACTTTAACCCTTTAACTTTTCCCTCAGGGTTTATTTCTTTCCCCTTACAATAAACCTTTAGTTTAGATACTAAAGGATTGGCTGCCAGCGTGGTATTTTAGGTAAGATCCAAACTTATATTGATCTGGTGCTGTGGCTGACCCTTTGGGGTCAGAGAGTACCTTTTTAGCAAAGAGCAGAGGAGTTCTAGTAACTGGCCTCTTTGCTGGACCTGGTGCTGGTTTGGGAGCCTGGAGCTGAAATGCAGTAAAGGGGGCTGTGGGCGTTCGTGGACTGGCTTCTTGATATCCAGTGAGGGGTAATCAGAAGCAGTTCGTGGCTGGTTGCGGAGCCGGGCTTCAGTGTCACCCACCAGTGTGAGGAGAATCCGCTCTCCTTTTGCAGCCTGCCCTGATCGTGGCATTGTCAGTTGGCTACCCTGGGCACGGGTCGTATCACATCCCATCAAGAGGCCCAGTATGAGGTCCATTACTCTGCGGGGAGGCCCGATGCTATAGGGCACTTCCAGAGGGACTGGCCCCTGACCTGGTAAGGAGGAAGACCCAGGACCCCAGAACCCAGTACAGCACCAGCCAGGCCAGCAGCAGTGACCCTAGCCATCCAGTCTCTGTGGCTGCCCCTCCTACTCCATCACAGTATGTGACCTCTGCTCGGGCCCCAGGTTGCACCACCTGGCATAGTCTGAAAGGGCCTGCAGAGGAGAGGGAGCCAGGGCCGCCGTTGTCGGGCAATGGAGGAGACTTGCACTGAGGGAAGCCTCTCCTCACTGATACCCTGTCCCCACTTTCCCAAGCCCCAACCCCTGCACTCTTGCCCCCTGCTCCTGTTCCCGCTGACTGGTCCCCTGCCTCAGAGGGCTGGGTGCTCATGCAGAGCAAGTGCAGCAAGCGCAAGATCGGAGCCTAGTATCCCCTCATCACCAAGGGCAGAGGGAGCCCCTGCAAAACCAGGAATGGGGCTGCTGGAGTTGAGCCTTCTGCCACACCCCCTGCTGGAGCCCAACTGGCAGCACTGGCTGAGGAAGCCCCGGTGGCACATGTGGGTCACACCATCTTCGTCCTGGAGTCCCTCCACAAGAAGTCCACGGATGGAAGCCCCCCTGTCCTCTTGTCATCCACACACCATGATGACACCGAAGATACCGCTTCCTCAGCCACCACTGGGAAGGACCTCATGGTGGTGAGAGGGACCTCTCCTCTCTGCTTAATGAGATCGATGTCCTGGGTCTGACTCAGGCCTGCCAGGTGGAGGATGATCCCCCACCCTGCATGGAGGGCCTTGATCAGGGCAGTGCCCAGCCACCCCTTCCTCTTCCCTCCCTCCCTTCAAAAGTTGCTGTCCCAGCTCCTTTCCCCAGGGACCCGCTGGGCCCCTCTCCCCACCCAGCTGGCAATGGCACCCCCTCAAAGCTGGCACAGCCCTTGTGGTCACTGCCAAGGCCGAGGGGCCAGGCCCTGGGCCACCGGACGCCCTTTCCCCTGCTGTGGGATGGCTTCCTCTCCTCTCCCCTGAGATGTCTGAGCCTGCCCCATGGAGGACACCCCCATTTCGCCTGCCTCTCCAGCTCCCAGCCCTGTTCAGGAGGCACTGCACCCCACTGGCCTGGTTTCTGGGGCCGCAGAACCCACACTCGATCCTGGCCTTGCCCCTTCCTCTGCTCCTTGTTCTGACCTTTTCCCTGCCCCAGATCCTACCCCCTGTCCCTGCTCCCAACCCTGGTCTGGTTCCCGCCTCCATCCTCAAACCTTCCCTTCCTCCCCTCACTCCCTATGCCTCTGCCACTCCTGGAGTTGTCTCCTTTCCCCTAGAGATCTCCCAGGAGCAGCCTTTGCTTTCACTTCTCCCAGCCCACTCAGGGCTCCTGTCTTCTTTCTGTCTCTGCCCTTATTGCCCACACCAACAGGTAGTGGAGCCACCGCAGGGGTCAAACCAGAGGACAACCTCCCCGAGGTGCTTCACGATGAGCTGCGCTACTTTCTCCAGGACACACTTGATACCAGGAACCAGATGCAGCTTGCCTTCCAGCACTGGAGAGATTTCCACCACATCCTCCGGGTCATAAGGGCCACAATGAAGGAGGGAAATGAACTGTGCAGCAGGATGCTGTGGCCTACCAGTGGGCCTGCAGCTTCTATGATGTCCTGATGGCCTTCAAGACTGGCCACGGGTTGCTGTGGAGCCCAACAGGGACTGCTAGTACTCCTATCCAAGAGGATCTCCCCAGCCCTCCTCATAATGCCTGTCATCTTTGCAACTTTGAACACCAGGAGCTCTAGGACGGGTCTCTGCAGGAGCCAGGTGCTCTTCTACCTTCGGGAGGAAGGGTATTCTATGACTTTCCTGCTGGAGACCCATACAGATCCAGCTGCTGAGGCCAGCCGGTGGCTGCAGTTGGGGGACAGAGTGTACCTTAGTCACCTCTCCACCCATGCGGTGGATAGCCACTCTGTTATCCTCCGACTGCAGCCCAAGGTGATGGGGGTGACTAAAGTCATTCTGGACCACCTGCTGCACCCGAGGATCCGTATGGAGGGGCTTGCATTGAACCTTGTCAACGTTTATGCAATGACTGTGGGCCTGGATGAAGTTTTTACAAAAGATGTCCTCCTTCCTTGTCATCTTGGATCTTCTGAATGCCTGGTCCTGGGCAGGGACTTTAACACCACCCTCAAACAACGGGATCACACGGGGACCGAGCAGTGCAGGGCTGGTGCGGACATCCTCCAGGAGATTATAGACTATCACTTCCTGATGGATATCTGGCATGACTGCTACCCAGATGACATCGTCACCTTCATCTTTCTCCAAGTGGGGGAAGATCGGTCAAGCCACTCCCGGTTGGACAGCATCTACCTCTCCCACTGTAGGCCATGAAATTTCAGCTAAGCTAGGCCTACTTATAAAATTAAGCTACCAAATATTAATAAGATGCATAATGCAGAATATGTGAAATGGTGGCTGGAGTTCCTTTTGAAAAGGGGTGACTGTTTCTTATTGCAACACACCCATGCTGTCTTTCTGTTCTCAAAGTATGTCTGGTATTTAATTCAGATAACTGTTTATTAATTGCCTCTTTTCTCTGGACCATCTTCCCTAATGAATTTATCCTCTGGGAAAAACAACGAGCGTCTCATTGTTTTTGCTGTATACAGACTAACACGTTTTCCTTGGAACTTATCCTTCATGAGTAACTCTTCTATGCAGTAAACAGAAATGTGTTAAATGCAGGGCATGCTAGACCTCCATGGATCCAGTTTTCTCAAAACACCTTATGATCAAAGCCCATGACTGGATGACACCCCAGATATTGCTCAATTTAATCACAACAGCCCCAATACTCCTTTATTGAAGGGTGGAACACTGAAACTAAACAACAAATCTAGGTGGATATCTCCTTTTAACTAAGTAAAACACATGGGTCTCTCCCTCTTATATTCTTTTAGGGAATTCCTGAGTTTACTCATGTAAATAACCAAAATACTTTGAAAAACATTGAATTTAAGAATATAAAAGAGAAGCAATGAAAATAAGCAAGGCAAGTAAGCTTCAAGAATGAAGAGTCACTTTGGACAAGAAACTAACAAGGTCTGCCATTTTGCTCAGCTATCTTCTGAGACCATGAGTTCAGGATCTCGGGGGAAGCTGCTAAGAAACCATTACCACCTCTTGTCTGTATTGGTGAGGATAATTGCTTTTGCAGCTAAAATATACTGGACTTTTGGTTTGGGGACTCATTTTATATGTTTCTAAATATAGTAATTAAAGTCTTTTTGTCATTATTGAATGAAAGTCGTGTCAACTCCTGAGAACACTAATAGCATATCCCAGTCCGTGAGTTAACAGGCCCTGTGAGCCCCCTCAGCTGCCCTCTCCCTATGCACTGAGCTCTTTTGAACCATGCTGAGTGCCCATCTGTATGTGCTCGTGCTGCACAACCTTGACTTCCTTGCTCTTATGTCCTGCCCTGACACCAAGAAGTGGGACCTATTGCCACCTGCAAAGGGGTGAGGACCTCCGGTGGGTCTGTCTGTACTCCATCCTGACCTCACGGCCTGCTGGGGACATCAGATGGCAGCTCCTTCACGGAGTCATAAACACGGGCATATACTTGGTGCGGTTCACCTCTCACCCTGACACCTGCCCCTATTTGGCATGAGGGAGATCCTGGTGCACATCTATCTCCAGTGTGCCAGGTTGCAGCCTGTTCCGGGTCCTCCAGAACCTCCTGCTGAGGTTCCGGCTGCATTTCTCGCCACACCTGTTCGTCTATGCTTACCCCATCCATGGCCCCTGGAAGTTACAGGACCTCCTCATCAACCTCCTCCTAGCTCTGGCAAAATAGACCTGGCAAAATGGCATCTACAGGACCAGGGAGAGGAGATTGCCAGGGTGGGCATCCTGCGACTGTAGGGCCTACTTTCATTCCCTTGTGCACTCCTGCATCCAGGCAGAATTACTCTGGGCAGCATCTGCTGGCTCCCTTGACACCTTCCAGGAGTAATGGGCGCTGTCCGGGGTTCTCTGCTGTCCCATTCTGCTTTTCTTTCTTTGACTCTGTGACCCCCATGCCCCTTTCCATTTTTTTTCATTAGTTGTCCCCCGTAATCAATTGTATCCCAGGGTCAGTGACTCCTCCCCTTAGGCTGATGGAGAGGCCTTTGGATTACAAAGAGAGCATCTTTCTATAGCCATTAAGTCTGGCCCTGTCACATCTACTAGGATCACATCATCACTTTTGACTTCAAAGGAATCAAGAATTTGGAAAGTTTCAGGCTCGCAAAAAGTAAGAGGGTACAAAATTTCCTTATAGGAAAAGGCCAATCTTCAGGGGCTGCTTTTCACTATCAGACAATGCCTTATCCAGATATTCAGTTACTATCTTCCTACTCTTAGCCATGTTTGTTTCTATGTGACACTTCATTCAGAGAGACTGAGGCTATGTTTACACTGGTGGTGGCAAATTTACCGCCACCAGATCGATCTTTCATGATCGATTGAGCGATCAGTGAGACCAACTCAGTCGATGAAGGAGTAGACTGAATAAGTCCACCCCCTCAACTAGCGTAGCGCTGAACTTCCCATCGGCTCAGCACAATATGAACAGTGCACATAAGCAGTCGATGGGAGTTACGCAAACTACTCTGCGTGGTTTGCATAACTCTCGTCGACTGCCGCTAAATTTCCGGATAAGTGTGAACAAACTCTGAGACACAGGCTGTCTTTTAGCAATATCAGTGTGGTAGTGGTTTTGGCATGGATTAGCAGCCAGAGTACATATCCAGGATGCCCAGTGGGATTGTGTGCTAGTTGCTAGCCTGTGCTGAAGCTCGTGACACCACATCTACACAATTGTTCCTAGCAGTAGCTATATTAAAGCTAGCAGGAGTATGTCTTCCTGTGCTACAATCACACCTTCACTTGCAGTTGTGGCAAGGGATTCCTGTTGTGCCCCTCCGCGGGTCCTGTGATCTTTTCAGCTACACTGGTGGTATGGATGGGTAGAAGCAGGGACAGGCTCGGTCCCACCCTCTACCCTGGGCCCCGACCCATGGACCCTGTGTGGAGTAGCCTCAAACCGCTTAGTCCATGTGTGCTAATTCCTTCTCTGGGTCGCCTGTCCTTTGCCCCACTGCTCGCAGTCCATTTCCTGGAACTGGGACGAGGGTTTTTCCCCCTTCCTTGCCATGGGTCTCTCTGTTCTTGTGATCCTTCCCTGTTTGGATGAGGTACAGCACAGGTAGCACAGATAGGCATACTCCTGATAGCTTTAATCTAGCTACTGCTAGTAACAATTGTGTAGATGTGGTGTCACGAGCTTCAGCACAGGCTATCAACTAGCGCAAACAACCACAAATCCTTTGCTCAGTTGTCTGAGCAGCCAGGTCCTCCTTTAGGCCTCTGTACTTATGATCTTTGGCCCAGGCCGGATAGGCTTCTCCTTAACTCCTGTACCTTTGGTGTTGTGGTAGCAACAGCAATCTCTCTAAGGTCTATAGAAACTCCACTCCACTCCTCCTCTCAACTCCCTTTCAGCTGTCCCTGTCTGCCTGAGAGGAAGGCTTTTAACTGCTGAGACAAGCTCCTTAATTGGCCTCAGCTGGCCTAATTGGCCTATCTGACCTGGAGTAACCCCAACTGAATCACAAAGGAAACAAGGATTTGTTGATCCTTGGGCTAATATACATACTCTTCAATAGTTATTGAAGTACTAAAACTGATGTAACACAATATAATCTAGTGAATATAGAACTTTTAAATATTCATCCTAATGTTTCATGTTAATACTTTGGAAACTTGTTAAATATTGCTGAAACATCCAATGTTTTTCAAACCTTTCAATAAGCTTAAAAAAGAAATACTCTCCAATAGCCATCAAATCTGACCATGTCACATAGTATACACATCCATGACAGTGGATAGCAAATTATACCACAGTTTGGATTGCAAAATGTCTATGCAAAAAGCCATGGCTATTTTAGACAGCTTAGGGAAAAGTCTTCTCTTTAGTCACCGAAGAAGCACAAATAGGACATAGCAGACCTCAGCCTGAGCTGTGCAGGGAAAGCCTGTGTCAGGAGGGGGATGGAGAGTATTTCAGTCTCAGTATCTATTTAGTCCTCGGCCTGCTGAGTGTTTGCCAAAAATCTAAACAGTAGAGAGACTTTTTAGTGCCTTATATACTATATCGGCTAGGTACAGTGGGCTAGGTAGAGACCAGGGATTCCAACCACCAGGAGAGGGCTAGCCCAAAATCTCATGCCAGGAGCTATACCTTGGACTCCAACAGCTGGTGTGCAATGGCATGGTACAACAATTGTTAGTACAAATATAATCTGACACTTAGAGGTTTTACAGAACTAGTAGATAAAATTAATGATATAACTAAGTGATAACTGCTGTAGATCCAATTCTTACTTGCTTGACTTGTGCACTGAGATCATTGGTACTACTCATCTGAATAAGGCAAGTAGGATTTGTCCCCAAAAGAGTGCATGGTTACTGGGATTGTGTGAGAATCTGTAAAATAGTGAAAGATTGTTTCTTAACTACATTGTAGCTATAGCAAGTGCAAAATCAATAGTTCCACACATAAATATGTATATTGCTTGAGTCTGATGTCACATCAGTTTTATGCTGGAATAATTCCATTGACATCAATGGAGCTCCTGCTGATTTACAGCAAAGTAAGGAAAGAGAAGAATCAGCTTCAAATATTTTGGTATTCTAAATCTGCAAGATTTTCCAAAGTCATAATGACTAAAGTTATGTTTTCCAGAGATGAAAGGCATAAAGAAAATGTTATATTCACACTACTTTGAGGGCTACTTTGTGGCAAAAATCATTTTGGAAAACTTTGACTTGTTTAAAATAGTTTTCAATAGGAAATCTTCATCCTCCACATATTCTTAATTAACCTAATAAGACTTGCAAACAGTGCTGACTGACATGGGACAATGGGACATTTTTCTCCATGTGATACAGACATGTATACACTTGTTTGTGTTTGTCTGGCTGGAGCCTGCTGGAGGATATAGATACCTTCCAGGTAGATGTTCATAGAACGAGAAACCTTTGCAGAGACCTCTGCCCTCAGGTCTTTTGAGCATGCTACAGGTCCTGACTAATACTCTGACAATAGGATGTTTAGAACTTTTTCTATGAACTATAACAGTGGTTTCCAACCTGAGGCCTGCAGATCCCTGATGGGGCCCTGCAGACTATATCTAAAATTTCCAAAGGAATCCACACCTCCAAATGAAATTTTTCAGGGGCCGACAAATGAAAAAAGATCGAAAACCACTGAACTATAACCATCACAGAGAAACAAATGTATTGCTGGCCCAGTACTTCACTGTACAATCACCAGTCCATTGCAAGCGGACCCAATCCCTGGATCCCATGAGCTTTCAGGCCAGCTGGGTCTGGGTAAAGCTCAGTGAATGTTCCTAGCTCTGGGATACCAGTGCACACGCCCGGCTCAAAGCCCTTATTTGACACCCTTTCTTGGGATGTGAGATGCTGCTATCCTCAGAGTTACTCGTAGATCGTGGGGATGCTGGGCCTACTTGTTTAACCCTTTCAGAGTCAAAATGGCAGGAAATCTAAGAAGAAAGTCTTAGCAGAGGAATTTCTTCACTCTGCCTTGAATTTAGCTTTAAAACACTTGAAAGTGACAGATCTTTGAAAATAGTGGAAGTCCTGAGATACACCTTCTCCTCATCTTAACTCACTTCTTCTTGTGAGTTGAGGTTTGTCAGCATTTCAGGCTGGGCGAAGTCCCTTCAGCCCACTTGTTTCTGCAAGTCCTCCTTACGCGTGGCGGTACTCACCAGCTGCACAGAGGAGAACCCCAGCCTTAAACAGTACCTCATTCTCTGTATCCTCTGCTTACCCTGAGAAGTTCCAAATCCACCAGTCACACTTGCTCAGTCACTTGCTGGCTGCTTTGCAGAAAAATCATTATTCCATGGGAATGGGCCAATAGCTGAGAGTCCATCAAAATCTATGGCCCCACACTACAACCTTGATGCTTCTCAGTGATGGTGTTTCAACAACGTGTTAAGCACCTTTCCTGGGCACGGCAGCTGTCTGAAAAGCACCATAACAGGCTACCCATGAGCAAATTTGAATTAATGCAGCTATAGTGCCAATATTTCAACACTGGCACAAAAGAGACTTCACAATTTGCTCTAGCCATATCCCAAACTGTCACATTAAATACACAATTTCTTATTAGGATCTAGGAAAAAGCACCTAAATACTGAGAAATTTTGAAAATCAGGCCTCATTTTAAGTGCCTAAATATCGACATAAAAACCTAATTTTAGGCTCCTATTTTCAATACTATTGGAAATGTTAAACTGCCGTGTTCTTATACTGCAGTTTTGGTTAGTTTTGGTGCACTTTGCAACCCTCAGTTCAAGTTAGCAAAGTTGGGTTTTTTTTGTCTTTGAATAATAAAAGAAAGTTTGTTTTTGAATAAAATGTCCAATTTCAGCCCTAAATCCTTTTTAGCCTTTCTGCCTCCTATCTACTCCCACTGAATATATATGTTTGAGATTATATTTCTTCAGGGAACAACAGGCATTCATTCAAGTTGATTGCTATTTCACTAAACTCTGGCCATTTTTATTATTTCTATCTGTCCCTTTGTATCATCTCTTTGCACTTGCTGGTATTCTTTTTTCCAGTATGCCAGTATTTGAATAAAAACAAGGAGAGTTCTGTGGCACTTTAAAGACTAACAAATTTAATATTTGTAGACATAAGCTATCGAGAGATTTCAGCTCCCTACTTCAGATGCAGTAATACAGAAAATAGGAAACACAGAGGCACGTCCATAAACCAGTGGGAGAACACTTTAATTCCTCAGGGCATTCTGTCTCTGACCTGAGAGTTGTTGTACTTCCACAATAAAATTCCAAAAACAGACTTCAAAGAGAAACTGCTGAGTTAGAAATGATCTGCAAACTTGACACATTCAAACTGGGTTTAAACAGAGACTTGGAGTGGCTATCTCACTACCGAAGGTAAATTACTTTGCTCACTCATTCTCACCTCCTACTCAATGGTCGTCCTTATGTCTTAAATACTGGACTCCTCCTCCCCCATTGTTCTCAATGCACCTGGATATCTATAAGATGCCTCGGTGTTTCCTATTTTCTGTATTACTGCATCTGAAGAAGAGAGCTGAAATCTCTCAAAAGCTTATGTCTACAAATATTAAATTTCTTAGTCTTTAAAGTGCCACAGAACTCTCCTTGTTTTTGCTGTACACAGACTAACATGGCTACCCCTCTGGAACAGTATTTGAATGTTTGCCTTGTCATCAGGTAAGCATGCCTGGAATTTTATTCTGGTTAATAAATATTCTGTTGAATGTTAGTGCTTAGGAAAATGCTGAATTTATAGCAGTGGAAACTGAAGTTTTCTCTTTATCCATGTAATAAGTACAACAGGGTGCATCAGTGTCCTTCCCCACCCCTGCCAATCAGCATTTCTCTGGCTGCATGGAAAGCCTAGGGTGCAGGACATTTCAGTTTCCATGCTCACTCAGTTATTGCAGTTGTTACCATATCTCTTTAATACATTATATATTAGACATATTTCAGACACCTTTTTCTGAGACCCACTATCCCACTAGTGACCTTGACCATTAGAAAGGGCTACCCCAAAACCTCAAGCCAGGATCTATGTCTGCATGGTACATCCATTATTACTATATAATGTGAAAGTCTGATACTGGGTGGTTTTATATAATTAATGGAAAACATCCACTGGTGCTCTTGCTTGCCTGACTCATGTACTGAAGTCAATGGGTGGGTCTATTCATGTGATTAAAGCAACCAAGGTTTGACTCCAATGCTGTGCACCTGTGAGAGAGTAGTTAGAAGCTGTGAAATAGCGTATATGCCATCACTAGACTGTAATTTTTATTTTATTATAGCTACAGAAATAACAAAAGAAATAATTAAGAAGGACACACAAAGAAAATGAGGATAGGGCCTGAATCTGCTCTCACTCATGCCAATTTTGTACTGGTGTAACTTCATTGACATCAATGGAGCTGCTGACAACTGACACCCTTATAAACAAGAGAAGAATCAAACGGATGAATTTTGGGATACTAACAGTGAATTTTTTTGCGTGTACACATGTGCACAATTTCTCTGACTCCAATTGAGTTTCACTTATTAAAATCAGCAGGGAATTTGGTCATAAATCTGCAGGCAAATATTCCAAATCCATTCTGACTCAGACTAAGACTCTATCTTCAGATAGATGAGAAGTTTTAAGAAAATACTGTGCTCCTTTTATTTTAATAACTACTCTGTCTCCCTCCATTTGATCAACACTTATTATGAGTCTTCTTATGTAAAGATTTGCATTGACAAGGACTGGGATTGAATCAGTATCTGGGCTTGGTAGAAATCCCAGTGTGGCGAAGACACCTCATTTAAAATATTTTTCGGAAATATCTCCACATTCCAAATATTGTTAAATATTTTAGAAAGACTGATGAGTGAGACGTGGAAAAGAAGTGGGGGGAGGATGAAGGAGGAGATTCTTTCAGATGATTGGTACTGGAGCTGTGATGTAGTATTAATCTGGATATAAGTAGAATATTATAGACTAAATTTGCTGTCACTTTAAAGAGAGCTGGATTGTGACCATTTACAAACTTTCAGAGAATTTTGGATCAATTAATCTATTCTGCTAGCGAATGTAATACAAGTAATCTGATAGCATTGTGAGAAACTGTTGCTTTAACAATGTTGTTTTAGTCCTCAGGCTTTGCAGTACACCTCATACTTTATCTTTGCTCCCAGCTTGGTTCTCGCTAAGCTGTCTTCAAATGTTTTGTCCATTTCTTGGTTCTGATCTTCATTAAAAAGGTTCTTCCAGTCGTAAATAACACCTACAAAGAAGCAACATTTGTATTCTATAATTCATGTACAAACCCCTTCAAAATGAGGAATTTAAGATTTCTATTTCTTTTTATAAAAATCATTCACTTATTTTATCACATTTTGTTAACTAGAATGTTGTTGCCATGTTTTTATAAATACTAGGCCTGATTCAGTGTTACTTCAACGTAATTCTTCTGACATCAGTAGTTATATCTTTGTAAAACTACTATAACAGAGTGGAGAATAAGGCTCAAAGTGTTGAATAATCTGAAGATATAAAAGTATTTCAATTTCAGTAAGCCCATTGGAACCTTTATTGGCTAATAGAGTAGAGAACATAAAAAGGAAAACGCACCTTATTTAAGAAAATAAAGTAATTAGTAGGACTTTACACGGCACTGTTTTGTGAAACAACACTAGGCACATAAAGAGGAATTAGTTGCCTGAATTCACCTAAGGAGATGACTGTGAAACTGATATACAGAACAGCAGCATCAATGTCCTCCCAAGAAAAGGGACAGGAACCCATGATGCTGTACAGACCCATCCAAAATCCTGGGTACATATTCTTATTGCTAGCCCTTTCCGGGATCCATGCCACTTCATCTTCACTGCTATTTTTAGCCATCCTAGTTAAAT
This sequence comes from Emydura subglobosa, assembly GCA_007922225.1. Classification (NCBI taxonomy): domain Eukaryota; kingdom Metazoa; phylum Chordata; order Testudines; family Chelidae; genus Emydura; species Emydura subglobosa. Next base: position 341,438 of record ML681564.1, read on the forward strand.
TAAAGTGAGCATGGATATGCCTACCTGAGCTGCAGTCACATCTCTGATTGAAATGTTGACATACTCTAAAACAAACTGGATTAGATTAAAAACCAAGAAAAAGAAGATACCCTCATAGGGTCCCCAAAACCATCGAAGCGTTCCAGAAGACCCTATTTTCTTTCGACTACAGGGGAGGAAACTTATTGCTACATTCCCACTTCCTCTGTCTCTCCTCACCCCAAATTCAAGAGGCTCATCTCTGGCAGGGGAAAAGGCAAAAAGAGTAGCTGGAAAGGAATAAAATTGTCCAAAAACTGGTGTCCAGAGTTAGCTGAAGGATTTTTCTGACTTTCTCCTTGAAAGAAGAATTTCTGGTGAAATGTTAATTTAAATGCAACATGAGTGTTCAACTATCATTATCAAATGAAAATAAAACACAATGTTCTTAAAAAATGTTAGTGTTATTTCTGCAAAAAGAAGTAGATTATTTGCCAAAGCTGCTGGGAGACTGATTGTTACATCTTTGGAAATTTTTAGGAATTCACCTTTGCGGGAGAGAAGTTTGCTAAATGCACCATGGGTTTTCTGAGCATCTGCATTCATAGCCTGGAAGCATCTCTCTTGTGCAACTGCTTGAAGCTGTTCCTCAGTTAAGAACAACCCAAAGAATTCAGCTATCTTTTTCACTCCCAAAGTCCTGTTCTGTAAAGAGGAAGATAACACATTGGATGTTATTCAGACAAAATGCATTATTTCATTTTCATGGCATTTCCATTTACAATAGCTGACTCCATATTTTCGTGTAATATGTTTAGAGGGCTTCAGCCTGATTGAAGTAGTGCAGAGAACTTATGCAGGCCTTCTGTATAGAGGTGAACTGCATCCAGATGAGGAAAGCTGGTAGACTCAATCTCTAAATAGGAGAGGTCACAATATAAAGGAGTAGCTGTCTATACACGAATATACAGTTACATAGCTACTCGGATGGGGATATGCATATTCATCATTTGAGAAATAGGCTTTTAAAATATTTTGAGTTATACTAGAGATGATCAGAAAATAGGAAAATATTCCATGGAAAAAATGGTTCCGATTTTTCCTCATTGAAATTTCAACAAAATATGTTATTGGAAATAAAATAGCAAAACTTTTGGTAAGTTCTATTTCATATGGTATTGCATTGGCACTTTTGAGTTTACTCAAAAGAAAATCTCCAGAATGGTTACCCAAACACTTCTTCAGTAACAAATATTGCCTAGAGCATAAAGTGTTCTTTATATAGTGTTTACCTCACCTCTTTCAGTTCTTCATAGGTTATTGTCATAACATTTTCATCATCAACATGCTTGCTCCATTCACGAATAGAGTCAAAATAGGAACCCCAAGGCACTGGAAGACACCAAAGAATCATAGAAGTCAATAATTATGAACATGAATAATGGCTGAAGATGGAATATATTTCTTAAAATCTGGACTGATTGTTAAAGCTTCAGACGAGGGTGACTAGATAGCAAGTTTGAAAAATTTGGACTGGAGTGGGGGGTAATATGTGCCTGTGTAAGAAAAAACATGTTTCCCGACAATAGAATGCCACCTTTTACTAAACTGATGTGCAAGGCCAGATCAAAACAAGAGTCATGTCTGTGGACTTTGCAAACTAGAAGGAAAGGGTTTCCCTGCTAAAAGTGTAGCAGGGGTGGACTTTTCATATTTCGATTCCCTCCCACTCCCTTACAAGGCAACAAAAATATATCCTCAGACACTCTTAGGAAGTATCTGCCTCAAAATCCTTACCTAACATGAAGGGCGAGGAGAGTTCTAGTTTCTCCCTTTCATAAAACTTTAGCCTTGGACCCAAAAGCCAGCATCACTAGTTTGGCCTTCTAGATTGCTCCCATGATTGCTCCTACTCCTCAGGGATAATTTAAAAAATGATTCATGTAGCCACAATAAGCCACTTTTTAAAAAAATATTCCTTGAATTTCTAAAAATCCTTCCATTAACCTCTGTCATTTTGGTGATAAACTAAAATGAAAAAAAGTATAATGAATCTAGGTTACAAATTCCATATTTTCAGATTTATTCTACATGCTGAATAATTGGCAAACGTAGAAAAAGGAACAGTACCTTTTCCATTCATGAAATCTGTGAAGAACTCATTCCAGGTCTCATAAGAGGGACATAGAGACGTGTCATTGTTAAAATGGTAAGAAGATGTAGCTACGTCTTTGGGATTTTGAACAATCAACAGTATCTAGAAAATGAATATCTGTTACATAGATGTATATTTCTGGCACTAGACATAACAAAAATACAGTGTCAGAAAAATAATAGTATTGAATTATAATATAATTATAATATGCAAAGGATGTAATTCTTTCATTATCTCCCACTAGCTATCAAAGATTAATGGCTAAATTCTCAGAAGAATGCTTGTTCTGATTTCCCCAAATTACTTACACACTAGCTACATGTGCTTTGTCTGAAACAAGAGTCTGTCACCTCTTTGGAAACATGAATGTTGTTATAATAAACTGGATTAAAAAATACAGGGGCAAATTCAGGGGTCAGACTGTAAAAAATAAATGGTTGTTCTCAAGCTCCACCCACACTGAAGCCCACCCACTAATGACCACAAAAGAAGATGTCATCCGCAGTAGACAGTGTAGCAATTCCTCTCTATCATTGTAGTATTCCTCTTCCACTGAGTTATCATCATGGAACTGGATACACCACAGAACACATCAAGATCTGGGTGTATTGTGCATGTGTTTTCAGTACATTCTTGTACAGGAGGGACATGGACCTTATACTCCCAACAGCAAAAAAGGCTTGACAGCTTTTATATGCATTTTCTTTGATAAATTCCTGGAATCTCCTGGAGGGACAGAGTCACCAACACTGAGGTGTGCAAGTGGGCCAGCATACTCAGCTTGCAAACACTTGTTAAACAGAGACGCCTCCACTGGCTTAGGAATCTGTGCAGAATGAATGATGCATGCATCCCAGAGGACATACTCTATAGCTAATTTGCATCTGAGAAAAGATCTAAAGGATGCCCAAAATTGCATTTCAAGAATGTATACAAGTGAGATCTCAAAGAAATGGACAAGAATATGGATAACTGGGAAAATCACACACAGCACGGCAGCCTTTGGAAACAAGGGCTCAATAAACATTTCCAAAACTACAAGAGGAAGCAGTTCAGATTAGCAGAGGAGAAAAAAGTTTGCAGAAGGCAGAATCACAAACAACTGAAACACCACATTTAAATGTGAAAAATGCGGCAGCGATTGTGTCTCTTGAGGAAGTCTCTTCATCACGACTGCCATAAAACCAACTAAGCAATTGCTTTACTTCTCCAGGGTGCATATCCATGATCCCTTGTATGCTTACTATTATTACGGTTCAGCATTTGTTGTAATGTGAAGTGAAGTGGCTATGCTGGACCAAAAGACCAGACCCTAAAAGTGGCCAGAATGAGCACTCTGAACCTATTATGCAAACTTTAAAAATGATAATGGAAGTCTAAAGGAGCCTGAATATTTTAGTGATGGGCGTATGCATTCAAGACATTTAAATGAGCACTCACCTTGGCTTTATTTTTGAAGATGGACTCAGGTAGATTGTGTGGAAGGAGATTAGTAAAGTAAACTCTTCTAGAAGATAATTTCTCCATCCGCTTTAATACAAATTGAAAGAAGAGGGAAAGCAAGCAATTTAATTATTGTAACATACATTTTTTTGTAATCCTATGCCAGAAATGCCCCATTGCTATTGTATCAACAGTTCTGGAAAGCTCTGTGGAGCTGGTAGCAGTTTTCATGTTTTTGGAGTTCTCTGGTTTTCCTGCAACCAGTGTCTCTAATCTATAGACAGCCCTGAGCGTAGCAGATTTGGGAAGAGAGCTGTCCATTACCAGTAAATATAGATAATAATGATTTTACACTTCCCCCTGCATGATGGAACATATCTAAGGCCTGGTCTGCACTTGCCTTGCTATTTGGAGGCAGTCTATGGGAGTTATGCAAGCTATGCAGAGTAGCTTGAATAACTCCCATCGACTTCTGAGCTTCCCTTCTGCATGGTGTCTTCATTTCTCTGCACCAACAGGAACCTTGTTCCTGTCGAAGCAGAGCTACTCCACTTCAGTGGGTGGTTTTATTCTGTTGACTGTTGATCTGGCAGTGGCGACTTTCCCACCATCAGTTTAGATGTACTCTAAAAGTAAGGAAAATAATCTAACTGGGGTGAATGAGGGAAAAGGGAGAAGAGAGCTAAAGAGCCTGGTTGGGGAGGAAAAGGGAATTAAAAAGATGGACTAAGAGAAAGGGAGTTGGGAATCAGAAGAAGGAAAGAAGTTCTGGTTTGGTTGAAGGGGGAGAGGAAGATGGGACACTGAGAAGAAAGGAATGCAGAAAAAAGGGCTACCCCAGAAAATTCAGGCCAAGCATTTGAACACTTACTCTTGGCTGTATCTTTGGAATAGTATCCAAAGGTACCTGGCATCCTTGTCTGAAGTCTCAGCAAAAAGGCAAAGGATTGAATAGGCATTGGAGATGGAGCTACACTGTCACTTCTTGATCTAGGTTCTCTTGGTCAGCACTAAGGTATATTGGCAAGACAGTGCAAGAAGCCTCTCACTAGCTTTGCAGGGGCTGTATCTCTTTTCAGGATAAATTAACTTAATCTTTCACTAGCACTAAATTCACTTCAGAAAAAAAATTAAATACATGAATGAAAATGTTAACAAACACACAGGCTAGAGATGGTGAGCAGCAGTGATGGAGTGAATCAGCCTACTATTGGTGCAAGAGCTGTTTCATGTAGGATTAAGCACTCCGGCCCAGGTCCATTAATGGACTTAGTCATTGCTATACTCAATATTGTATCACCTGATTTTTAAGTCCCTAGACAATCACAGGAACAGCACTGTGATCCATAAAGCCAGTATTGGGCACTGGGGCTATCTATACAATAAATGGGGAGACATGGGTACCTTAGACTTCAGTCTGCAAAGCCAGCCTTCTGGGAGAGGAGCTGTGATGCTGGATGGAATATGAATGACCAGTTATGATATTTTTATATCAATATTGCAAATTTACAATAATTTGTACGAGATATGCCATGTCAGGTACTGTTGGAAAGGTTATACTTTGCTAACTATGATAATATTGTTTATGTGCATGTAACATCTATGTACTGGAAGTTATGGATATGTATGATATATGTCCATGTCCAAACATGGACTTGTGCTGTGTTACTAGGCTACCTCCCAGGTAGATTAGTGTCAGCACTATAACTCATTGAGGGCCATCATCTTTACTATGAGCCCAGAGAGAGAAGCCATGACGACACCTATCAATCAACAGGACAATTGTAGAGACATGCCTGTGGTCAGGGGAACTTATGTTTGAACAAGTCACATGATAGACCAGAGACTATAAAATGCTTCATTAACTTAGTCCATATTGTCTTCATTCCTGCTTCCTACCTACTTCTGGACCAACTCATTTGCAACTGAAGCTGAGAAATGAAGGACTGAGACCCATCCAGGTACTGGATGTGCACTAAAGGAATAATACAAGCCTGCAAACTCCACAGTTCTACTGAAAACCTGACAGATACAGACTTTCAATTCATTTGTATGTATCTGATTGCTTTATCTTATAACACCTCTCACATTGTTTGTTTCTTTTCTTTTTTAATAAACCTTTAATTTTAATTACTAAAGGATTAGCCGGTAGCATGGTATTTTGGTAAATTCCAAACTTATATTGATCTGGCAATGTGACTGACCATATGGGGATCAGGAAAACATTTTTGGTAAATGGAATAGGGTTTTAATAACTTATCTCTTTACTGGACCTAGTTGCTGATTGGAAGCCTGAGACTGAAATGCAGTAAGGGGCCTTTGTAGTTTATTGTTTTTTAGCTTCTTGATTCCCAGTGTGGGGGATTAGAAGCACGGTTGGTGACTGGTTGGTGAATTTACTGTAGTGTTACCAGCCAGTTTGGGAAAATCTCCTCTCCTTTTTGCAGCCTGCCCTGACTTTAGCATTTTCAGGTGGGCTACCTAGATATGGACGGTTAACAGGAGCTACCTAAGTCAGTCAACTGGAGACACTGCTGAAAGGGTGTAAGCTAAGCTCTGCCCCTGTCTCAGATATAGGGCCCACTGCCTAGGTCCTGGCTGCTGGGAGGTACCTATCTATCTAGCGATCCACAAGCTGGGAAAAGAGGCATTTTTCTGCCTAAGTCACATGTAAGTCATGTAAGCAGACCAGTGCCAGCTCATGCCACAGCCCCTTGGCCTCAACTGAACACAACACAAATGCATGGCTGGAAACCAGTCTGACTCACCTCTGTGTTAGTATTGCTAAAATTGGTATTAGGTTTATTAAAAAATGTTGGGTGTTTAGACTTTATGACATGCTTGTAAGTTGCTGCATTCATCTTACTTATAACATCTGTATCCTATGCTATAAGGTCATATTTAGGAGTTAGTTCAGTAACTGTAAAGGTGGAACATCAGAAGATATAAGACCCACAGCCATAAAACAGGAGATGTGTGGTGAACTTGCTACATAAATTTGAACTCTGGAGGAAAGGAATAAAAATCCCTGACAAGAAAAATCTGAATCTTTTTGCTTCTTGAACTTTGAAGGACAAGGATTACTAAACATAAGGAAAAGATCTCCAGTTCTTGGCCTGTGTTATCCCTAAAACACATATAGAGCTTGCTGATTACAGAAGGTTTTACCAACATTTGGACCGTAAGCCTGTAATTCATTTGTGTATGTGTGTCTGTTTTTACCTGCTTTAATCTTGTAAATAACTCTCTGATTCCGTTTTCTTAATTAATAAATCTTTAGAGAGGTTGTTATAGGATTGGATAAAAGCATCTTTGGTGTGAGTTCTAAGGTGCAAATAACCTGGTTTAAGTGACTGGTACTTTCAGACTGGGAGTAACCTGAATATTGTTTGGATTTTTGGTGTAAGGGACCATGTTTCACAATGGCAAGTCGGTAGACTAGAGTATCTATGGGGACTCTGCTGTGACTCCAAGTTTAGGCTGTAACAGTGCTTGAGAAGTTCACATCTGATATTTGGTTGATGACATCTAACTATAGAATTCAAAGCCATCTTGGGGTTTGTGCCCTGCTTAATAAAAATCACACGCTTTTGAGACAACACTCCAAAAAGCTTGATGATGTCATACAGGGCTTGATCTGGTAGGTATGCTCAGAGGCTTCCTAGATGTACATAAAACAACTGGGGTGGGGGGTGGGAGGGAAACAAGGAGGATAGGAAAACCTCCTTTTTAATCATTAGTTCAGTGGTGAAGGTATTCACCTGCCCCCACACTCCTCTGGTTCATCTCTTTCCTGTGCCTGATGGGGTGAATGGAACTGAACAGGGATCTCCCACCATTCATGTGAGTTCTCTAATCACTGGACTGTAGAGTAAGTTTCTTACACTCACTTCATTAGTATTTAATTAGACATTTATTTAATTAAGGTGGAACAACTTCAATAGAAGAGATTGAAGGAGGCCCACATGAGAATATCGCACAGTCCAGTTGTTAGGTCACCCACCTGAGAGGGGGTAAATCTCTGTTCAGATCCTTTTTTCCTCACCAGTTAGAGGGTGGACTTGAATCAATGATCTCTCCCATTCTGTCTATATGAGTTCCCTAATGACTGAGCTAAAGAGTTTAAAGTAGGTGATTCTCCTTACGATCAAATGTTTTGAATAGATCTAGGCAGTCTCTGAGCATGCCTACCAGATCAGATTCAGCATACTGGTTAGGTGGAGGAACACCTATCTTCCCCAGTTTGTGGATTGCACTGGAGCTTAGTGGGAGATAGGCATCTGGATGCTTAGAGGAAGACAGCCGGAATATACCCAGAGGGAGAAACATGGAAGCCTAGGGACCTTTTATTGCAAAATCTTAGGTGGCATGTGAGTTTAGGCACCTTCTTGAGTAGGTAGCGGCAAAGCAGGGGTTTTGTGGATTGCTGTGGAGCCAAAAAATGGGACTTAGGCACCTAAGAATCTTAGTGGTTCTGGGTTCAAGCGCCTGCATTTCCAACCTATTCCATGCTCTTTGTATTTGACTTTTCTGGGAACTCCTCCTTATACCCTGTTTGGACTAATATATGATTGAGTTTTTGTAAGTGTCTCATGTAATTGTTATTAATTTTGGCCTCCTCAACTCTTTAGACTGCTTATTTACCAGCATGAATTGGGTGGCACATACAGGATTAATTCTAGTCACAGCATTCACAATAGTTGTCCAGATGCCCTTCTCTGCCATGGGATATTTCACACACCAGGTTGTCAACAATTATATGTGAAACAGTAAGTCTTAGCAATTTCAGTAAGCATTTGAGCCTATATCCTCAAAGTTATTTACCTGCCTAACTCCCAGTGAAATTAATGGCAGTTAGGGGACAAAACACCTTTGAGGATCTGCTCCTCAATTCTAACCTGATACTTCTCAGGATCTCCGATTTCAAGGTAAGGAAACTCTTCCAGTTCGTCATCATTCAGGCTATTTCTTTCATCTTCATTATTTTCTGCAGCTGTTTTTACCAAGTCAATTAAGATATGACCAAGCCAATTGGTACCTTAAAAATACACAGAATTGGGTTAAAAACCTTTGAAAATAATTCAATGTCTCATAATTGAATGTCTATATATATATATATATATATATATATATATAGCAGCTGAAAAGGTTTGTATGCAGTGTATTAACTAATGAACAAGAAAACTCAATGAAGTTCATTTAGCTAAATACATGAAAATCATTTGTAATAAAGGAAGACTTTCTTTTTTCTTGCTGTGATAAATGTGTGGTGCTCAATGGGAATGTTGATCTGTACCCCAAAAATTGGGCTACAGAGAGAGTTTTTGAGGCATGGTCTACAGTAGAAAATCAAGTGAGTTTAACTACCTCAGTGAAGGAATTGAAAAATCTATAATCTTGAGTGGTTTAGTTAAACCAACCTACATCCCCATGTAGACAGTGCTTGGTCAACTGAAGAATTCTTCTTTTGATCAAGCTACTCCCTCTCAGGGTTGTAGATTACCTATTCCAATGGGAGAATTCCCTCCCATTGGGGTAAGTAACGTCTACACTGTATCATTTTGAGTTTAGGCAAGCTTTCAGATGCTACGTTGGAATGTCCAATGGAACAGACATGTTAGTACACGATCACACAGTCTCCAGTCCAGTGATCACAAACCATTACATCTGAATGGGGGTAATACATGAGAACAGTCATACTGAGTCAGATCAGTGGTCCATCTAACACAGTATCCTGTCTTCCAATAGTAGCCAGAGCCACCTGCTTCAGACAGGTAGTCATCAAGTGATGCATCCCCTGTCATCCACTCCGAGCTTCTGGTAAAGGGACAACAGAGACACTAATGACACTCAGAGCATGCATCTCTGACCATCCTGCCTAATAGCCATTGACGAACCTATCCTTCATGAAATTTTCTAGTTCTTTTTTGAACTCTGTTATAGTTTTGACCTTCACAACATCCCTTGTCAATGAGTCCCACAAGTTGACTATGCATTGTGTGAAGAAGTGCTTCCTTATGTTTGTTTTAAACCTGCTGTCTATTAATTTAATTGAGCGACCCCTTGTTCTTCTGTTATATGAAGGTGTACATAACATTTCCTTATTCACTTTCTTCACACCAGTCGAGATTTTATAGAGCTTGATCATAGCCCCTTAGTCATCTATTTCCCAAGCTGAAAAGTCTTAGTCTTTTTAATCTCTCCTTACATAAAAAGCTGTTCCACACCCCTAATCATCTTTGTTGCCCTTCTCTGTAGCCTTTCCAATTCTAATATATCTTTTTTGAGAGGGGGCAACCAAATCTGCACACAGTAATCAAGATGTGGGCATACCATAAATTTATACAGAGGCATTATGATATTTTCTGTCTTACTATCCATACCTTTCCTAATGGTTTAGAACATTCTGTTAGCTTTTTTGACTGATGCTGCACATTGAGCAGATGTTTTCCGAGAAATATTCACAATAACTCCAAGGGTTTGTTTTTTTTTGAGTGATAACAGCTAATTTAGACCCCATTATTTTGTATTTATTAGTGGAATTACATTTTCCAATATTCATTGATTTGCATTGATCATCACTGAATTTCATCTGCCATTTTGTTGCCCAGTCACCCAGTTTTGTGAGATCCCTCTGTACCTTTTTGCAGTGTCACAAAACTGTTAACTGCCAAACAACAGAGAATCAGGCATTCTCTTAAGATGGCCAGGAAGGGAACAAATCAGTCTGAAGTCTTGTCTAGAGTTCAAGTGTGACAGTGCTTACCCTACACATGACCTACATCGACAGCAGGGATTCCTCCAATGGCACAGTTAATCTATATCCCTAACAGGCAATAGTGAGGTAGATGGAAGAATTTTTCTATCATCCTAGCATTGTGTATATGAGAACTTAGATCATTTTAACTATACTGCTCAAGTGTATAGATTTTTTCTCATACACACAAGAACCCTGTAACAGAGAAAATTGAACAGTATGATACTTGGAATTAGACACACTCATGGAAGAGGGATTGAGTGGGGGGAGATGAGATTTGAGAAAATCTAGGTTCTCTGAGAGGAAAAAACCATGTGAGGGACCGAACTCTCTGGGCCTGACAGAAAAACAGGGACCAGACTTGACAGCAAGATCTCCAGGGCTTCCTAAAATAGCATAATTCAGGTCTGTTCTTTTTCTATAACAGAAAAGAAGCCTAACTAATTTAGCTTTTTGTGACATGAAAAATAACATAAAAGAACATGATAATAACATAATAACATACAAATATTTATATGCTAAATATGCATATAAACTGGTTGTTGTTGTTTTGAAATAATTTTTTCTAATGCTTATTCCATTGTAAATAAACATATTGATTTTAAGAGGACAGTTAGTCACTGTATCACGGGTCACAGGATGCCAGAGGGAAGAAATGTAGATATCTAATTGGACCTGCGTGGTAATAAGTGGTTGGCATAGATGTGGTGTTGAACCCTGATCTCCATCTAATGGCGAGGACATTGTGAAATTCAACCCCTGAGACAAGTAACAGCATGAAGTCTAACATCTCAATAGGTGCATGCAGAGAGACTAGAGAAGGAATAGAGATGCACTCTGTCCCATCACTCCAACACTTACCATTCATGAGGTTCAGATTAATCAGGCTTGGAAATCAACAGAATAAAGGATGGAGCCCCTTTTTATATCTATTTCAGTAGTCTTTGAATAGTTATAAGAGAAGTTTTCCTCTTTCTTCTTTTTTCTGATGAAAATATGATGTGTCCTTTTCTAAAAGACGTGACTGGAACTTTAAAAATCTAGTCAAGCCTGAAGTCTGTAAAGTATGGTAACTTATTATCCTGGTCGGTAAAGTTGTATACAGAACACCATTTTGTAAAACTGTGTCATAAAAAGTGATGGATCATATTTTGGTGCATAAGTGTAAGAGAGTATAGCGTGAGTTCTCACACTCAGCCTTGAATTGCCTTACATTTGAGTGCTGGATTTCTGAATCTTTATTGTTGCATTAATGACATTTTCCCCCAAACTCAGGGACATTTTGAAGAAATTCCAGTACAGCAGATGTGGGATAATCTGCCTTCCACGTTGTCTCATTCTGATCTCTAATAAAGAATGGCTTAAGTCCCGAATGATCAAATTTAATATCAGAATTATGATACAACTTTTGCAATAATTAACTAAATATTCTTGTCTTCTATCTAAACGTCCTATCCCTTTTTTAATCATCATAATCTCTTTGCTTCTGTAACTTTCGGTGGCAATAAATTCCAATCTTTAAAGTTTTATAGAGAATAATGTTCAGTTTCATCTCCCACCTAGAAGTGAGTGAAATCTATAGAGGGCAAAAATTAAAAGAATTCATGTAGAATTATTCACTGATTTACTTTCTTATGATTACTCAATCCTAACATTTCTATTTTTTAAGAAGTTTCAGAAGACTGCAATTTTTAAATAGGAAGATATGAAAAAAGAATAAAAGATATTATGCATGAGAAAATCAAATGCTAAATTTTATGCAAAAATACATATTTGTATATTCTGTAAATATGCTCCACAGAGGAGAGTTATGTTTATTGTGAAAACCTTTTATTTGGTTTTCTAATCTGGGCACTTAAATTCTTAACCATAACATTGACAATAGCATTGGCATTTCTTTGGGAAGGCATATGTCATTTTCCTTCTCTAATTTATATGAACAGTTCCATTGCCATATCATCTTACCTAGGTTTTTTTAACATAAACTGAAATAATCCTATCATTCGTTTTAACTACAGCCTGATTCTTTATAATTAGATTACACTTTATATTTCCATGGCAAACAAATTATATTCACCTGAATTACGGTATCCTGCTAGGATCACATCCTCATGCCTAGCTTCAAAGGATTCAAGAGCCTTGAATGTTTCCGGACTGTACAAAGTTGTGGGGTAAAGAATTCCCTTGTAAGAAAAAAGCCGGTGTTCACAGTCCATCATGTCGCTAGCAGCCAATGCATTATCCATCATATCAATGAATTTCTTCCTAAGGTTTGCCATTCTCTTCTCTTTTGATGTAAAGCTCTATGTAAACAGAGACAGGAATAAACTATATTTTAAAAGGTCCTTTAGAGATCAGGTGAACACCTGACTCCTCCCTATTTGTCTGTAGAGAGAGATATAGTCCTACATAATGAGATTGATGTAGCTCTGATTGAAGTCATTTACAGTCCTTTCATTGACTTCAGTGGGAATTGAGCAGGCCAAAAGAGGAAAACAAGGGATTTAAATTGCTTCTTAAGCCAAAACTCTTATATAATTTCAAAATATCACATGTAAAAGATTGCTGTAGATTTAGCACATACTACACGTGGACATAACATATTAATGACATGCCAAAAATTACACTGATGGCAGATTACATGCATAAAAATGGGTTTCCCATAGCAAGCCTGCCTGTTTACATACACATTACAATGGGGTTTTTCTTTACAAAATCACATCGTTCTTTGAGTCCTGAGGGTTGAATTGTTGAGAATGGAAAGGAGAGTGGTCTCTATGTAGGGCTCATGGCTGCAGAACTTTCCTGCTCTGGTAGGTCACCAAAGCCTCCATCTGGTGGCCTTCTGGGTACAATGAGTATTTCATCCTTTAAGCCAAACATTTTCTCAGGTTTGGAGTAAGACTATGAGGTTTTTGCTATCTGGTGGTTGGGTGCGGATGGTTGATTTTTCCATGGATAATGGGTTCTTTTTTCTTTAATGAATACATAATGATTTATAAATGGTTATTTTGTTTGTATTAATATAGCACAATTATTGTGTGTGGCAAGTTGCAAGATCCCAGCCTCACTGAACTCAACAGCAAAACTCCCATTGACTTCAATGGGGCCAAGTTTTCACACAAAATCTCTGCCCTGAGGAGCATCTATGGTCCCAATCTTTCTCATACTATATTCCCGTGAGCAATAAATTCCCTTCCCCTCTTTCTCTGAATCCCATTTTCACAATCCCAATCACTTCTCTAAAGACTTTGAGTCCCTTCTTAAACTCTATTTCTGTCTGGACAGGACCTTGCTCAATTCTTCGAAGAGAGAACTGAGAACATATTACTGTTAGAGTGCAGTTCTGGTGGTAGAACTACACCCCATTTCATTTCAAACCCTACTCCAGTGAAGTAGGAGTCTGTGAGGGAAACCTTAAAGGATTTCCCTCCTGCAGATATTTCTGCAGTAAGAGGTGCTTGGCCCTTTATTGTTATGGGTGGATATTTATGATCAGGCACAGCTGTAATAGTAGGTCATTCCAGAATGGAGATTAGCAGTGGAAAGCTAGTTAGAAAAAGTGAATTTGGAGGAGGGATTTTGAGGAGAATTAAGTGTCTTCACAAAAGGATTGATAAAGTCTTAGTAACATGAGCTCTCAGTGCAGCATTCTGCTCTTAACCCTTGCTGAGAGATTGGGAGAGAACACGATACTTTATATAGATGATGTAAAATGTGCAGATTCACAAGGCCTTCTGAATTTATCAGATGTCAAAAGGGGCAGATTGGCAAAGGAATATAATTTTCTTTGAGCTTCTAAGAAGGTGTTTATAAAAAGTGGAGAATTAAAAAGATTAGAGCACTTGGTAGTATCCAGGGTAATGAAATCCATCATTCTCCCCAGCATATCACCTCCTAAAGGTCTAGGACAACAATGCAGTCTCTGAACTGCTGTTTTCTGAACATGGGGATTTGTGGGTAAATTAATGGGCTTCAGTCATGATGCTTACAGAACACAGGCAGATGAGAATAGCTAGGCTAGTTTAAGTTTAAATTTAGAGTTTAAATTCTTCATTTTGGATTTTGAGTAAGTTCATTTAGTATTAAGATGAGTGAGGCAAGACCTTGTAATGTTTGTGGCATCACCTGCAGTACTGTTTTGGAGAATTTTGCCAGGGAATACGTTAAGGAATACAGAAGAGGTTTAGGACAACAATACACTGTGAAATTATCTCAAAGCATAATAATCCATAAGGTTTTGTGAGTCAGGTTTTTGATCAGGAGGTATAACAAAAGAAAAGAAAGGCTAAAGAAGTGAAAGGAATTGCTGTAGAGTGTTTGGTTGTAGTTCACTTGGATGGAAATTGAATAAGAAAATAGAGTTACTTAGAAGAGCCCAGCAAACTTTGGAGGAGAACAAGAAAACTAACCAAAAGCTAATGAATTGGCTAAGTGAAGCTTCAGAGGACCAATTAGCCATCGATAAAAAAGGAATGGATTTGGAGAAAATGTTAGAGTGAAATTAGTAACAGGTGCAGGAAGCAGATGAGAAAATTTGTTGCTGGAAGAAACGGGCAGCTGCCATCATAAGATCACTAGATGTCTATATATCAGAGCATGTTGTGTTGTCAGCTCAAATCAGTGAGTTGGAAAGAATTTTGAGATGTTAGAGAAAGAGAGAGAGAGAGAAGATGAATCAGCGCATAGCATCGTCGAAGTATAGCAAGACTGCAGAGACTTCAACTGCAAGCTCCTTGAGAGAGAGAATATGTAGGCCTATAACCACCCTAGGCACATGTATAGTTATGTATATAGTTAGGTATAGTTAATAGAGATCCATTAACAAGATGGAGTCTCAGTAAAATCTCTGTCCCCTGCAGTGGCACTGTCAGCAGCAGCCACTTGTCACAAAGCCAAGTCTCCTATTCTGCCTAGTGACCGTTAGAAAAGAGCGGGAAACCCCTTTCTTAGTTGGTCCCTGTCCATCAAGGGGACCTAGGTCAAAAGGTCAGCCTAGACAGTTGGTCTAGTCTGCCCAGTAACACCTATCTAACCAATCGGAGACCAAGGTTGGCTATGAAGTGCCGTGTGCATAATCCACGCAGTGCCGTGTACAAAAGCCTATAGTGCTGAGTGCAGAGGATGGTGCCGTGTGCACATGCCCTCAGGACGGGAAAATCCCAGCCATGGGATTGGATCCCTGACATTAATCTGAGCCTATATAAAATCATGGCACCAAGCAGCCAGTGCTGTCCATTCTAGTGGCAGTGTGTGGGATTACTCGTTGTGGTTGTTGTGGGTAGGCCTCTTCGGACCTGGAATTGAAGCAGACGACATTGGACCTGGGACTGAAGCAGACGAGACCAGATCGTATTATCAACGCCAGGAGGGGCGAAGATATACCCTGAGCGTATAACATGAAGCCATAAGAGACTCTTGGGGCGGGTTTAAATTGCCTTTGCGTTGTTTTTAGGGTACTTGGATCCGGGGTTCAACCCCTTTGTATAGATCCTCATGCTTTTGTTAATTTGTCATCCAATAAATTACCCCATTCTGTTTTGGAAGGACTATCTGCGCCTGTCATTTATACATATGCCGTTGATAGATGCGTCCAGAACAAAGATCCCGCACCTTAGATTAACGGTTAAAGGGTTAACAAATAAACAGAGAGGTGCAGATGATGACACAAATTGTGAGAGAGCTGTATGATGATAGAGCATCAGTTCCTATCATCATTGGTATGGTAGAACCAATGGAGGTAGAACAACTTGCAGGACCAATTACTTGAAGTAGGTTGAGAGAGAGTTAGTTCAGTCTGAACTGGTACCTTTTGAAGCAGAGTTGGAGATTACATCTCAGGAGTTTCAAGAAGAGCCAGAAGAGGAAGTTAGTGGTAAAGCAATTGCAAGCAGTTTGTCAACAGAAAAGGGAAGTCCTAGAGTGGCACAGCAGGAGGACAAGTCGGACGTCATCTCAGAAGAGGTGACTGGTGAGGTACAGGATAAGACGAGTGGAGTAAAAGGAGAGGAGATATCTTCTCTTCCATTAGTATCGGCCCTCATTACAGAAGAGGATTTGCCTTTGGAGTCTGTGATTGTGCAGGGATTGGAAGATGCAGTTTTACATGGGACAGAAGCAGCTAGTGCCTGTGTGCTGGTTTGCTCTTACCTTGCAATTCGGTGGCAGTCGATGGGAGATATGCAAACTACGCAGAGTAGTTTGAGTAACTCACGTCGACTACTCTGTTTCCCTTCTGCATGCTGTTCAGACCGTGCTGCGCTTCTTGAGGGGGTGGATTTACTCAGTCGACTTCCTGATCGATCAAGCAGTCTATACTTACCGCTCAATGGATTCAGAAAGATCGATCTGGCGGTGGTGAATTTCCCTCCATCGGTATAATCACAGTCTGTGATATTGTAATCTCTAGATTACAACAGAGAGCAATTCGACAGCCCAGGGATACTATCCCTGCATCCCTACCTAATGTTAATTTGGCATCATGTAGTTCAAGAGATCTAGCCCCTTCGGGTGATCACTGGGAGTCATTTGAATAATCATTACGAGCACTACCTAGATTCCTTGAATTTCGTGGACCCAGATCACCCCCTTGGTATATTCTGGTATCTCCCAATATTCCTGTAGAGCACCCAGCGATATCTCTTCAGGAAATAGGGAATGTCCTGGGTGAGTGTATGAAAGCCTTAAGTGGGGGACATAGAAATTTAATGGAAAGCTACCCTGACTCAAACCTAGAATTGTGTTCAAAGGAAAGTTCTGATAGTTCTGACGACAAATGTATTAATCAGGGTAGAAGAAGATCCCCATCTCCTGATCTGGGAACTTTAACCCAGGAAATCATAAATTCAGATTCAGATTGCCTTATGGCAGTAGCAGATATTAAGACCATTCATTTGATGGCTAAGCAAGTAGGAATGATGGAGGATACTTCTGTTGCAGTACATCCACAATGTGTACAGGAAATAGAAAAAGTGTTTAGATTACCAAGAGAAGACTGGGTTAAAATCCTACAGCTAATGGTAAATTGAGCATTATGGAGTACTTTACCCCCTGAATATAGAGCAGGTGAGAAATATTTTAAGGAAATAGTAGCCCTATTGGAACATAACTAGCACCAAGAGCAAGCTAGAGGGGATTTCCTCTCAAATTTAATGCATCTCCACATCAATTTCATCTTCAGTTAAGTGCGGCTTGGCACAGTCACATGAGAGAAGACATAGATGGGGCACAATATATTAGTTTGGTGATCAATAATTCTCTTCCCCATTTGCAGGAAAAGGTTAATATGCATGTCAATGGTAACAATTCCTTGAAGGATGCATTGGCCTTACTGTCTAAGGCATATTCCCAGAGAGGCCTTAAATTAGGTCAGCATGAGCCCCCTGTTGCAATGCTTCAGGAGTCAAACACCAACCCTACCGTAAGAATTTAGATGTTTTTAAAGTCTCTGGAAGCCAACATTGGCAAAATAATTATAACCCACATAATAAATCTGGATTTTAGAGTGAGCATACCCCTTTAACAGGACCATACATATAGACCCAGTGTGGGACCCCATGATCACATTCCTTTATTTTCAGATATGTCCCAGAATCAATCATACCCACAGGGATCCAGATCACCACCTCTCTGCCGAAATGAGGACTTGGTCATGCCGATGCTTAAAATAATGTAGCAGACCCTGGAAGCTCAACACCAGGATATTAGAACTTTGGACACACCTAACTGAGCTGATGTTTGAAAGCCAAGTCCCAATACTCTCAGACTGTCCTGTGGCCTCCATTGACACATTTTCTTCTCTTCCATGGGCATCTTCCCCTCTTACAGGGTTGACTGCACCCAAGGAGATGGACAGAGAGCTAATGGACTATTTGTCTGCAGAATACTCAGCATGATGCCATCATGCCCCAAGTGAAGTCAGTCCTTTAGTCAGGGATGAAATTGGGAGACCCACTGTATCTGCGATTGTAGGGGGCCACCACATTAATTTTATTATACATACTGGGGCAGCAATTAGTATTATTAATGTCAAAGACCCTAAATCCTCTCCTCTGTCTTCAAGCTATTTAAAAAATGCTATCAACTTTGGAAGTAACCAGGTTATAACCACACTGTGTAAACCCACCAAAGTATTAATTGGTCACATGCGAAAACTCATACTTTTGCTCTAATGAATTTGGCAGACCGAAGAAACTGGAGGCCCAATACAATTTGAGTTGCTCAACCACTGTCCTACAGGCCAAGCATAGCTTTAGTACCTTGCTTGGCTATTTCAACACTTGTAGAATGACATCCATCAGTTGGCAGAAATGAATAAAACTATTGAGTAACCTTATAGATGTCTCAGTTTCTGCATACCACGACACATAACAGGACAAAATATTCAATATGTATTGCTTGTAGCTGCATATAAATAATAGTAATGGGAACAATAAGTTAACTTTGAACTTCTGGGGGTACATTGTTTCATTGCCAAGGGGCATATCTATATATTGCCCCTTCAATCACTAATTGTTGTTTTAACAATCCCAATTATCATAATTAAAATAAAATATAGTTAAAAGTAAAAACCAAATATAAATAATTAACATATATAATAATAAATAAAAAGTAATGAAATAAAACTTTATAAAAAAATATAAAAAGTCACTATTTAAATAAATGTTGAGCTCCATCAACACCTGACTCTGCAGGAGATGCTGCCGGTCAGACCAGAAGATCCACTAACTCCTTGTCGGTGCCCCTAAGGAAAGCTGTTCCTGTATAAAACCTTTTAAGTAACTGTTTATCTCTCCAGGTTTAATAAATACCATATAAAAATTGTAGTTAATATTAGGCTTTGTATTTAAGTAGTATATTTATAAGAAACCTTGCACATGAAACCTTATTGATCTGAAAATCAGGCATACCGTGTCTCACTGTATCCAAACAGATCACAAAGTGTCCAATTGTAATAATTGGTGTCCCTTGGTAACAATCAGCTCTGAGTGAGATGATCTTTGAGGCTTACGGTGCAACGGTTTCTCTCACTGCTTGTCAGCAGAATGACAACCTGCCTAGCACAGTTCTCCGTGAAGCTGTATTTATAGTCAGCTTTAGGAGGAGGGTCTTATGTCCTCTACAGGAATGAGTTGTGAGTCATGCTGTCAAGGGGTTGCTACTCTTGTTTTCCTTTTGCTAAAACCAGTCTCAGATATTGAAGCTTTTGTAGATGGCCAAGGGAATCACCCATGGTCTGTAGGAGGATTTAAGAGTATAACAGCGTATGCAGACTTGATGTGCCAGTGGAAACAATTCACAGAGACAAAGTCTGATCATAAGAAAAAACATGTGGCTGCTCTACGTGGGCTCTATTTAGAATCTAAATCCCTTACTGAAGAGTTAGGAAAGTTAGCCAAAGAAAACAAGGAGCTGCATGAACAATTAAAAGCATGCCAAGATCAAATCCAAAAATTAAAAATAGAGCATGACTTTTTAGTGTCCCCGGTCTTACTCAAGCTAATTTGCTCTCTAAGTCTATGTCTACACTGCCATGAGAAGCTGACTTTGTTTAATTCGACTTTCAGCAGCCAATTTTTAGAAATTGCAGCAGAGTGTACACACTACGCTGTTTGCATTGATCTCTTGTATTTGCACTTACCAGCCCTAATTCGAATTGCAAAGCAGTGCAATATAGGTAACTATCCCACAGTGGAACTAGCCATAGTGGCATTTGGGAGGAGTGTCATCATCCCAGAATGCAACTTTGCTTTCCCCACCCTTCTCCCCCCCAAACAAATGGGAAAGTATTTTCATGGCATTTTTTTACACCCTGCAATCGCCATTGCTGCAGAGACATGGAGCCAGCTCAACTCTGCACTGTAATTGTGAGCATGACAAATACATCATGGCTTATCATCAATTATTTTAGAAATAGAGGAAGAATGTGAAGCAGAGACAACACCGATGCCACTGAGGCAGACCTGCTACAAGCCATCGAGCAGAACAATTCTCAATTGCTGTAGGCTGTAATGAGTCATCTGCTGTATGCAGAGTGCCGGTTCTGGTGCAGGGAAACAAGCACAGACTGGTGGGACCACATCGTCATGCAGCTGTGGGATGATGATCAGTGGCTGCAAAACTTTCATATGCATAAGGCAACTTTCCCCGAGCTATGCTCAAAGCTGGCCCAGTCCCTGAAGCGTGTGAACACTTGCTTAAGACAAGCTATGACGGTAGAGAAGAGAGTCGCCATCACTCTGTGGAAGCTGACAACCCCCGACTGTTACAGCTAGGTTCATAATCGATTCAGAGTTGCAAATCTACAGTGGGTATAGCCGTGAATCAAATGTGCAGCGTCATAAATAGACTTCTGCTATGAAAGGTAGTGACTTTGGAAAATGTGAAGCACATAGTGGAGACTACACTGGTAACTTAGGTCGACCTAAAGTCACTTAAGTCGATTTCATTACACCTGCATCTACTCTGGCACCTCTGTTAATTTGAATTAATGGTGCCTGTAAAATCGATTTAATAAGACCACCTTTGCAAGTGGCGTAGAGTCTAACTGGAATTTGTTAAATGGATTTAATGGCAGTGTCAACACAACGGAACTTAATCTAATTAATTGACCTACAGAATGTATCCCTCAATAGTCCATTTTGATCTCTCTGGACAGCCATGCTGTCATGCTAGCTCGGGTCATGCTAGCAGGAAAAGTCCTTTCCCCTGAAGCCCTGAGAAGATTTGAATTTTCATTTCCTATGCTGCCAGTGAGGAGAGAGCTTTGTCACTGTTCTCCAGTTGGCTACTGCAAAGCCCAAATGCACTCCAGCATGGAGTCAACCAGAGGTCTTAAATCTCATCAGGCTGTGGGGCAAGGAGTCTGTTCTTGCTCAGCTCAGTACTCAGTATTGAGTACTGTGGAATCAAGCTCTTCAATATGCCCCTAAAGCTCTAATTAATAGCAAATCAAATAAGCAGCTGACTGACCTAATATGTCAAAAAGAAAGGGAGTCTCACACTCAGAGAAATTTGTTAATGAGGGTCAATGGCTGACCCCACCTCCTGAAGGGAAGCCCTCAGAGGCGTGGTGGGCCGTCCCATATCCCCTGATTTATGAGACAGCTTTATTATCTAATAAATAAAAACAACCCATTATCTGGGTGGATTTTGAACAGGGAGCGTTTGGACAGCATATGCTTGTAAATACTGGTGCCACTATTTCATCAATTAATGACCACTTAGTTCCTGCAACAGTCAAGTTAAAAGAATCACCAGCAGAGGTTAAAAATGTTTAAAAGTTCCAGTGTAAATGTGTCCCCTCTTGTTCCCTTACTTACACTATTGTAAAAAAAACCCCATAGACTGGAACCTTTCGTTTAGCACTTGCTAAAAAGATAACTATTTTGGGCATGAACTGTATGCTTGAGATTCAGGCTGATGTTAATTTAGCTAATTGGATGTTGTAAAGTAAATTAAACAGTCCTAGAGTTGTTGCACCCTGTTGTTGCTACAGAGTGGCAGCTCTTGAAGCACCACAGCCACTCTGAATTACAGCAGAGCAGTATTCCCTGGATATTGCTATCATAGTACAGGCACACCCACAATCATGGCCCAAGAATAAATTGGATTGTGGTCAGGTGGATGCCTGTTTTCTTATTGTAGGACCTAATCCACCACCTCAAAAACAGTACAAAAAACCATAAAAGACTAAAAAATATTGTTACCCACAATTACTACTTTCTTGCAGAAAAAGTGCTAGTAAAAACTGGTAGCATATAGCCAGTCCGTAGCCACATAGCCAGTCCGTAAAGCAATCAAAAAAACCTAGGGACTTATAGTAAATTACAGAGCTTTAAATAGATGTACATCCAAGACTGCCACTGTGGTGGCCAAGTTACGAAAAGTAATGGCTGCAATAAGTATAATAGCTAAATAATTTTCAATATTAAATGTATTAAATGCATTCTTTGCTATTCCTCTGAATCCTGACTTTTAGTATAAATTTGCATTTACCTTCAGACACCATCAAGTTACTTTCACTAATGTTCCACAGGGGCTACATTGGTCCCCCATAATTTGCCATTCCCATATTATTAAGTTATAAAATAAGTGCACAGCACCAATAAATGTTATCTCTGATATAAACAAAGTTCTCAGTTAGACTGTAACCCGAAAAGCTCAGCTGCTTTTGCTCAATGCAGAAATCTTCCTGACTGAGCAAACAGGTTTCAAAATTAGTTTGGAAAAAGACCAGATGTGTCAGCAAAAAATCCGATACCTAAATTCAGTATTAAAACAAAAAAAATATTATCCCAAATCAGCAAAAAGTAAAATTATTTTGTAAATTGCCAACACCCATTGATGTCTCTGTATTGAGATTCTTCTTAGGTCTTACAGGATGGCTCCACATGAAACTTTTTGCCTTATAAAACACAGCCACTGTAGTACCTACTGAGGAAGGCAGTACTTTAAAATTGGGGCCCAGAACAAAATTAAGACTAATTAAAACTAGAACAAGTAGTAATCTCTGCCCCTGCCCTAACATACATAAATAACACTAAACCATTTGAGTTGCAATTAGCTCGTTCCCCAAAGGGAATAGGAGCTATTTTAAGCCAAGAGGGGTCTTCTGATGAAAAGGCAGTGGCATTTGCCTCTCAAGTACTAAAAGGAGAGAAATCACCTTATAAAAAAAAATGTTGGCATTGGTATGGGTTTTGGGGCACTGGTAGTACCTTACTGGTTCTGCCTCAATTATTTTGTGAAAGGCCCACACCCTTCCTAAGTACATAGTGTTAGGGTAATGCCTTTATGTAAAACACACCAAGGATTGCAAGCACAGAGAGTACCTCGATAATCAGCAAACAAGTTATGTTTTGTACTGTTCCTGCATGTTCTCACATACTCCTCGCTGTGCTCCTGCCCTCTAACATGTATACATGTTCATGCCCCTCACAAATATCTTCCTTTTTTGTTGAGACCACTTCCTCTTCTCCCCATATATATGGAGTTATTTTCTGCAAGATACAGAGAATTGTTTTTGGTATTTAGTTTAAACCGGTTTAGTCTATCTTGATGAGTGAAATGTATTTAAGAAACCGCTGTAATAATTTTACTTCAAAGTTGCTTGTTGCGCTCTTCCCAATGTGTTGCTAAATATATTGCTTAGTATTATCAGTGTGACTGGATCCTCTGAAGAAGAATTCCTTTGGCTTAACAAAACTATCCCAAAAAAAAAAAAAGCATATATCCAGCCATAAATTAACTAAATAAACCATAGCTTTAATAAATAAAAATGTAAAAATCCAACCACCTATGGCTTCCAACCAGGCTCCATATGCCCTAATAATTTAGCATACTGAGCATAATTGCCCTCTCCCTCCAATCTAACCAGCCATTCCCAACTCTTTTCAGCCTATAAATGGCTAAAAAGCCATGAAAATTATACCTAAAAAGCCAAAGGTTTGGTCTGTAAATAAATCCTCTTACATAATACAACAATCTCCCAAAACAAGGTATGCAGCAATTCGTTACCTAGATGAAATCCTTATAGCAAGAAGTATAGCTTATAGCTAAAGTTGTCGCTGTGCATGCTGTATTAATGCTAATTAAGACTAATACTTCTGTAGTTATAGCCTCATGCTCTGACTGAGTGGGCTATATGAGGATGCTTAAATTAAATGACCATATAAAAAAATGCATAGCTTAGATTGTAAAACCATCAGTCCTGATAAAAAAATTAAAGCAGTATAAAAAGCCAAACTGCAACACCAAACTCCAAACTAGCTGATAAAAATACCCGCCCCCAAAAAAGTAAAAATAATAACAGAATAAAAAATATAGAAAACAATGCAGTAAAGGAGCGGGCATAAACAAGTTCAAAATGGCAAACACCAATTTTTGTTGCTCAAAAAATCAAAAAAAAAAAAATCTGTTCCCTTCATAAATTTAGCAGTCTTAGAAGAAATTAATACTAGCATACAACAGCTGCTGCAAAAAAGGGAGGTAAATAAATAAAAAAATAAACAGCATTCAAGTAATTTGCTTATGGCCAAACAGTGGGATCAAAAAATACCAATATAAACTGTTCCAAGAAAGCAACAAGATAATTTAATATTAGCAGTGCATAAAAATAGCCATCTTACTATAAAAAAAAACTTTAAGCCACTTAAAAAGATTAAAATAATAGCCCAAAATAAAACAAAATATAAAACACTAAATAAACAATTGCCTAGCCTATGCCGTAAACAACCCAATTATTTCTAAACCCCCCCCCCAAAACTCACTAAGCCACAAAAAGCTTAAAAAACCCTAAAATCTCCTCCAAATAAATTATATTAAATTACCCACCAGTAAAACAGACCATTGTTAACTATTTAGTAATTTTTAAGCAATTTACCAAATAAGTCAAAGCCTTTCCCACTCAAAATAACACTGCTCGCACTTCAACTAAAATACTAATAAAGCACGTCTTCTCCCCCCCAAAAAGCTCCCAAAAATAAATAGTAATTATAGTTCTCACTTTATTAATAAAATTTTAAAATACACCTATAAAGCCTTAAGCATAAAACAAAAACAATATATACCAAAATTTGGGAGCAGTAAAACACACCATCAAATTTTTAAATTAGCTATAAAAAAAATCAATGCTTAAAACAAAAATTAAAATGCCATATTGCCCTTAATTGTCATGGCTCTGACAGTAACAAAAACAGAACATGAGTGTTCCCCCTTTAAAGTTAAAACAAAACTTAAAATAAAATCCTTGAAGCACTAGTAAACAAATAGTCCTCCAAATAAGCTCCAACCCAAACTGTTAGCTAATCAGTATATATCACAGTTGCTACAAAATAAAATGTGCATACATCAGCAAGTAGACAATGCACTTTATACAAATATTAAAAAAATAAACCAGCAATTTATTCCCATATGAAACCCCTCAAAATAACAAATTAAAATAAAATAGTATACAAAATTACAAAAACGTTTGCACATTCTTTGCGCCCACAATAAATAAAATCTATATTCATAGTAAATAAAACCAGCCCCACTGGGTATCAAATAAAAATTAAAAATTAAAAAAAATATTATATTAATTTCATTCTTCACAGCTCACAATATAAAAAAAATACCTAAATTATGGGCAAAAACAACAAAACTTGTGGCCCATAATATGCTTATTATTAATATTTTTTAATCATGTTATGCCATAAATAACCACCCTAAATTAAAAAAATCCATTATTATATCAAGCCTTTTCCCACAGCCCATTTCAATTTACTTATTTTCAAAGTAACCGCTGCATATCCAAATAGCAAATTAAGTATAATAATGACTAACTTAGATAACTCAAAACAAAACCAATAAAATATATAAATAAAAAAATTATAAAAACCACAGTACAATTCCTCTATTATATCATATAATTTAGAAAGCCACTAAATAACAACAAATATAAACATTAAAGATATATGTTGAATAATTAATACTAAGTCTATAAATCCCGCTTTTATTTTGTGTTTTATTTTTAAATAAATACCACACATATCTACAAAGGCACAGAAAAACACAAAATCAAAATATATAATATATAAAAAAATTATATTGTGTTTTTACAACTATTTTACAATGTGTGTTTGCTGTGCTATAGTAGTGAGAACAAAAAATATAGTGCAATTTTAAACAAATGTAATATAATACCACTGCCTACTACCTTGTGGCTGGGGAAGATGCTTTAGAGCTTAAAATAATGACTTTTTGTAATTTTAAGGGGTGACACACAATTAATGTAACCAAAATAAGTAATCCCAAAAAAAAGCTGGCCCAAATAATTTAATTTATTTACATAAAATAAATTAGACCAAAAAGGAACACAGCAACACTCTGTTACAGTGTTAAAATCGATCTGAAACACTTTACAACAAAGCCGATTTCAGCTATTACTACATAAAAATATTGAACCTATTAAAAAAAAGCCTGTAAGTAAATTGAAAATATACTATCCAAAATGGGTTAGTGAATCCCTCTGCAAGTGTATTAATGTACATAAACACCTATCTGAGTGTAGTTGTACATTGTGCTCCCAAGCCCAAAAAATACAATGTTGGGGACTTGATGTTAAAAAAAAATTATAAAAGTCAAGTACTAAAGCTCCCAAAGGTACACCTTGTGAAAGTACATATAGCATACAAAATATTAATATATCTCCCTACATCCCCATTGTGCACTCTTTGTAAAGCCCCTAGTACGAGAATGGCTGCATTGAACAGACACCTGGGTAACACACAACACTAACACAAATGCACGTCCCAAACAAGACATTAAAGAAAATATTTTGGGAGGTATAGGAGCATGAGCAAAAGTGTTAAATACAATTAATAAAAAAGCTTTGACAAACAAGGTAAGCATCCTAGGCAGATACCTTGGAGTCCTATAAGATCCCATAGTATACACACATTCAGCCTTAAAATATACAAAAAAATTACTTAAAATATATTAGTAAAAAATAAACAATAAAAAACCACACGTGAGCCTATTAAACCTCATAAAATTATAATAAATGATATCTCCAAAGCTTTCAATTGCATACAAGCACAGCTTTGGGCTCAAAAAATAGGCCAAGG
The DNA here is from genome assembly GCA_007922225.1 of Emydura subglobosa. NCBI lineage: Eukaryota > Metazoa > Chordata > Testudines > Chelidae > Emydura > Emydura subglobosa. Next base: position 368,379 of record ML681564.1, read on the forward strand.
TATCATCCGACAAGGACTTAGTGGAGTCCTCCCTAATACAATTTAAAAATTGATTTAAAATAATGCCACCACCTAAAAAGGGCTTTAAGTCATTGTTGAAAAATGTTAAATTTCATAGTAAATGCCCAGGTTCAAGTGATTACAACATATGAGAATATCTGCTGTTTGCATCATAGACATACACAGAGTAATTCCCTTAGGCATCAAGGTAAAAACTAAAGTGTTGTGGCCTATTGAACACCTAACATAAAACTTTTTTTAAAAGGATTAAATTCAATTAGTTAGTTTACAAAGCTGTACATGTGAAGCCATGTTAAAATGACAATTAAAATATATTTATAAAGAATCACTGGCACAATTTACATACTCTTGTGTCGTGGAAAAGAATCACACTGCTACATTTTAGAGTTGGATCGGGGACAGCTTTAATTGTGACACACACAATCACATAACCATAGCTATGGGGAATACTATAGCCATAGGGAAAACCCAGGTGGCTATAGGGAAGTCAAGCAGCATGTCTGGATGCTGGGCAAATGTACTTCACCTGGCTACCAGATACAAAAGACTTATATAGGGGTTGCCTAGGTTCATTTACATGTTGATCGTAAAGTGGAATTTGATTAACAGTTTATATTTAACAGGAAAGACAATCACAATGCACAGTGGGGCACACCAGACGCCCTCACAGGAACACCCAATGAGTCACTTGAGTATACAATGTAGTTTTCAGGGACCCTGGTTAAATCCTGAAGATGGGTGGTGACACAATACTTGTTCAAATGCTAATTTGCATGGAGTGAGTTTCTATGGGGCTGGTAAGACAAAGTGGGGTAGGTACTGGTACTTATCGAAACAGGTGAAGTCTGTTCACAGACTTCAATAAGGCTTAAGGCTCATAACAGAGAACTTGACTCTTGGGTGTGGTTTAGAGACCTCTTGTGGGATTTTAACATCTTTATCCTAATTTCAGTTGAGACATTCTGTTAATGGTTTAGCCTGGGGCTTCTATTTCAGTTTCAGGCTACAACTTCAGACCAGGCCTTCTATGACCAGTTTCAGACCAGGCATTCTATTAATCAATTTTATGTTTAATTCTTTGATTCCACACTTGTAAAAAAATTATTGAAATGTATAAAAATGTCAATATGCTTTCTTACCCGATAATAGCATTAATTCTACCATTGTGTACATTGGACAAAGTAGTGTTTGTGTACTCACACAATGTACCCAAGTTGTAATTAATGAAATTTATAATGTAAAGTTTTAATCCTGCCCAAAACAAATATTATTGCAATGTTGCTGTATTGAAATTGTGTAATGTAGTTTATGAAGCACCAAAATATATTTCAGTTATTAGTAGGAAATATTAATGTTGTAGAATATGTTCAACCTGTAATATTGGAAGTCAATACTAATATGGTACAATGCATGCTAACACATTCAAACATAATAACCCTGCTTACACACATTCAAAAACAATTAAAGACTGTACATTTATTAGTCAAACATAATAAAACTAAAGTAATTGAAGTCCTAGATGCCGCTAAAGCTGCCACAAAGCACAGTTGGTAGGAAACCCTACTGAGATGGCCCCCATCGCCACTGGGATTTTAAATCTAGCATTGCATCCCATTGTGCTCATGTGTGTGTTGCAAATAGTTTCTATAATGGATGCAGTGAGACTCTTTTGATGGATTAAAAGATCCCTAAAGCAACTAAAGAGATTAAAAGACCCCCCGTATAAATCTAAGGCGATGCTCTGTGATATACCCTGCCGATGAGAAGACACTAATTGTTTCAATTCCGGATGGGGTGCCTTAAGCCATAGTCAGAAGTGTGTATCAAGAAGTCATCATGGTAGGCTATTAAATTATGGCAGCCACCAAGGAGGGGAATGTTGGAGGCCCAGTACAATTTGAGTTTATTGACCATTGTCCTACAGGCCTACCATAGCTTCAGTTCCTTGCTTAGCTATTCTGACCCATGTAGCATGACATCTTCCAGTTGGCAGAAATGAATAAGACTATTGAGTAACCTTGTAGATGTCTCAGTTTCTGCATATCACGGCACATAATAAGACAAAATACACAACATGTATTGCTTGCAACTGGACATAAGTTACGGTAATGGGAACAAGAAGTTATCCTTGAATGTCTGGGGATACACTCTTTCATTGCCAAGGGACATACTTTTACACTGCACCAAATGTCATTTTAACAAACCCAATTTTTATAATAAAAATAAAATATAATTAAAAGTAAAAACCCAATATAAATAATTAGCATTTATAATAATAAATAAAAAGTCATTAAAGAAAAACTGTTAATAAAAAATAAAAAATCACTATTTAGAAAAAGGGTTGTGTTCCATCAACACATGGCTCCAATAGAGGTGCTGCCGGTCAGACCAGAGGATCCACTAACTCCCTGGTGGAGCCCCTAAAGAAAGCCATTCCCTTATACAGATTTCTAAGGGTATGTCTACTCTGCCAAGTGAAGTAAACTTACTTAAAGTCAATTTTCAGCTGCTGATTTTTAGAAGTAGCAGCAGTGCTTACACACTATGCTCTTTCCACAAGTGTCATGCGTCCACACTCACCACACTTATTTCGACTTTCAAAACAGTGCACTGTGAGTTGCTATCCCACAATGCAACTAGCTGTTGTGACTGTTGGGACAAGTGTCATAGTCCCATGATGCAACACTCCTTCTCCCTCCCTTCTTCCCCCAAAAAAACAGGATAACTATTTTTGCAACTTTTTTTATTCCCCGCGCTCACCATTACTGTGGAGACATGGAGGAAACTCAACTCTGCACTATTATTCTGAGTGTCACAAATACATCACGGCTTATCATCAAGTATTTTTAAAGTAGAGCAAGAAGCTGATGCTCAGGCAATAGCGATGCCACTGAGACTGCTCTGCTACAAGCCATTGAGCAGTACAATTCCCAATTGGTGCAGCTGTAATGCATCATTAGGAGTCCGTTGAGCGCTGGTTCTGGTCCAGGGAAACAAGCACAGACTGGTTGGACTGCATCATTATGCAACTGTGGGATGATGACCAGTGGCTGCAAAACTTTCATATGTGAAAGACTAGTTTCCTCAAATTGTGCTTGGAGCTAGCCTCGTCCCTGAAGTGCATGAACACTTGCTTGAGACAAGCTCTGACTTGGAGAAGAGAGTCACTATCCCTCTGTGGAAATTGGCAACCCCTGACTATTACTGCTCCATTGAGAATCAATTCAGTCGGTAAATCTACTGCGTGCATTGCCGTGATTCAGGAATGCATGGCCATCAGTAGACTTCTGCTACGAAGGATAGTGACTTTGGGACATGGGCAGGACATAGTGGACGGATTTGTCACGATGAGGTTCCAAAACCGCGGGGGGGCGGGAGGGGACATTGATGGGACACACATCCCTATATTAGTGCCTGCCCATCTAGCAACAGAGTACATAAACCACAAGGGTCATCTTTCTAGCAGGACTTTGTGGATCACAGGGGTCGTTTCACCAACATCTATGTGGAATGGTCTGGGAAGGTGCATGATGTGCAGGTATTTCAAAATTCAGGACTGTTCTCTTATATGCAGGAGGGCACTTTTATCCTCCACCAAAAAATTGACATCGGGGGTGTGGAAATGTCAATAGTGATCCTGGGGATCCTGCTTACCCCTTGCTCCCTTGGCTAATGAAGCCATACACCGGGCACCTTGACAGCAACAAGAAGCATTTTAATAACAGGCTAAGCACTTGCATAATGCTAGTGGAATGTGCCTTTGGGTGTTTAAAAGGTAGATGGAGGAGTCTCCTCACTAAGCTGGACATGAGTGAAAAGAACCTTTGGTCAGTGATATCTGCATTCTGTGTTTTTCATAATGTGTGTAAAGTGAAGGGAGAAAGGTTACCCAAGGGTTGGGCTTTGGAGGCAGAAAGACTGGCTGTCAATTATGAGCAGCTAGATGTAGGGACTATGCAGACAGCTAACCGTGGAGCACTTGGGAAGCTTTGAAAACCATGTTCTGCAATGAGATGCAGGAGTGATTTCTGATCCTGTATGTTATTTGCCTTTGATGAACATCCTCCCCAATCGATACCTCTACCCTCCAAATCCCTCCAGAATAAGATATGCTTTTATAAACAAATGTATTGAAATGATGCAAACTTTTACTTATGAACATTCAAGTCATAGGGGAAAGAGAGGAGTGTTCATTCACTGTCTCAAGGGGTAGCACGTACTGCAGCCTGGCCAATCTCCTCCAAGACCTTTTAGGGGTGAGGGAGGGCAGCAAAGCCCTCGTTTGAGGAGCATCATGGAGAGGCTGTAGTGGGACTCTGTCTTGCCTCCTCTCCTCCTGAAGTTTCATAAGCCGCCACAGCATGTCTGCCTGGTCATTCATGATTCGCAGTATCTCCTGCATGGTACTGCATTCATACTCCTGCGTTTCTCTGCGACTCTCCCTGTCCATGTCCATATTTTGGGACAAGGTCACGCTCTGAGCTATGTCTCTGCAGGTGCTGAGGCATTCATGAGCTTGCCAGACATGTCATCTTTTGTTTTTTTTTCCCTCTTTCTAATCTGCTATAGTCTTTCTGCAACATTTCTTGAGAATGGGACCACTTCTGAGGTGTCTACAGAATGAAACAAAAAATTACAAGGTAGCCATTCTTAGCAGAGTGAAGAAAATGATACAACTGCATCAATGTAGACAGTACTCCTGGTGAAGTGCACAGGGCAAACACAGACCCTCATTACATTCCTGCCATCCCAGAAGAGTCTGCTCGCTGCGTCCTTATAGAGTGGATCTGTGGACAGCATGGGGTGTGTATAGTCTCTGCTTAAACCAAATAAAAGTAATCAAAATGACTTGGTAGGACACTACAATTGGGAATACAAAGGTACAGAGCATCTGCTGTATAGCTGTGGTATTTTAAACATGTGCCATCTTTCCTAGGTGACTACGAGTGATATCTGTCTCCTGAGATCACGCAGGTGTTTGGGAAGAAGTGAAATCTAAAAGGGCCCGTGTCCTAATATTTCCCACTTCCCCCTTGCAGACTGAGGGGTCTTTTCCTGACTCTATTTAACGGAGTGCTCAGGCGAAGGATTAATCACCAGTCAGATTCTTTCTTACTTAAACAATGGGCAATTTATTAAAGTTACAAATGATAAACAAATGCACAGGGGTCAAAACAAGTGGAGTTGTTCTCCAGGACCCAAAACCTCAATAAAATAAACCCTGGAAACCCAATGTCTCTGTCTTTAAACTCCTCTCCCGTTTGCTCTTCGCCTCCTGGCGTATATGTTATCGATTCCATCTGCTTCTCGTACTAGATCTTCTCCTCGTCTGCTTCTCGTCCTCAATAGTTACTTCTGCTTCTCCTCCTGGTCCGTCAAATCTCTACCCAATACTACTAACCACAGATGTTTCTAATTTCCCTCAACACAACCAACCAACCACAGAACAACAAGGGAACAACCACAGAACAGCAAGGGAACAGCAACCCAACTGTCAGTGGAATCTGACTTATATAACCTTGCCTGGTCCCACAAGAACCAATCTGAGGTTCGGGATTTTCCCGCCGAAGCTGGGTTTGCACCCGGCACTCTGATGTGCACCCGGCACTCTACCACTTATGCACACGGCACCCTCGGTTATGCACACGGCACTCTCGGTTATGCACACGGCACGCTAGGGATGAGCTGCTCTCTGATAGGCTGAGCCGTCTCATTAGCTTAGAACAGATAAAATCACTTCTGGTCCGACAGTTGGTCTGCTCTGACCTTTTGAACCCTCGGTCCTTGAGTGACAAGGCTCTTTTATATATAAGCCATCAGAGAATCCACTAGCTGCGGGATCTCATAACTATATACATATGGAACAGATAGGGGGTGCAGAGCCACACCCTTACACAGGAGGAAAAGGAAGATTTGCTGCATGCAGCAGGGTACCAGCTGTGTTCCGCCATGATTGCAGCATAGCACAGCAAACTATCCTACCGTGAAGAGAGGAACAAGACATACCTCCCCAGGAAACTTTTGCAAAGGATAACAGATTACCTACATGAAAGCTGCCGTGAGATATTAACTGATGATTATCAGAGCATATTTCATCACATAAGTAAATTGTTCTCTGCTTAACCCCCCAGTACAGTTATCGAAACACCTGAAATCCCCTTCCTGTCCACCCCCCCATGTAAAGGGACAGAACTGCTAAGAAGAAAATAAAACCTCACCAGTTATCCTTCCTTGGTATCCTTATTGTTGTTCTGTGTGCTGCTGGCCTCCTCTGCGGTTAGGAAGATGTCCTGACTTTCAGGGAGAACCGACACCTCACTTTCACACTCCCTGCTCTCCTCAGCCTTCTTCTACTCCTTGTCTACGGAGTTTTCATCATTGTCCATGGACTGTGATCTAGCAGAGTTATCAATGCTGTGGGGCAGCACCTAGATGGGATCACCACCAAGAATTGCATGCAGCTCATCGTAGAAGCGGCATGTTTTAGGCGAAGAGCCAGAAAAGTTGTCAGCTTTCCTGGTTTTCTGACATGACTGATGCAGCTCCTTGATCTTCAAGCACCATTGCTATGTGTCGTTTTTGTATCTCTTCTCCAGCATGCCCTGGGATATCTGCCCATAAATGTCCAGATTCCTTTTGCTGGCTCCAAGCTGAGCCAGAACGGATTCCTTGCTCCACAGACGGATGAAATCTAAGACCGTTGGTCGACTCCAGGCTGGCGTGCGTTTGGGCTTTGCAGTAGCCATGCTCCACACTGGCAGCACAGGAAATGAAAATTCAAATAGTCCCGGGGTTTGAGGGGAGGGGCCATTTCCTGGTAGCATGACCACAGTACAGCACAGTGCAAATGTCCAGAGAAGTGACTACCAGGCATTGTGGGATAACTCCAGGAGGCCAACAAAGTCAATTTAAGTGAAGTTGTACCTACACTGACACTAAATAGAACTAATACATTTAAATTTAGCACTACGCCTCTTGCAGAGGTAGTCTTGTTAAGTCAATTTTTGCTGCGACGTATGTTGACTTAACAGTAGTGCCAGTGTATACGCAGGAGTTTGGACTTTACACGATTTTACGTCGACCTCCGTCACCAGTGTAGACCAGGCCTAAGTAACTGCTTAGCTCTCCAGCTTAGTAAATATAATATACTGTAGTTAATTTTAGGCTTTGTATTTTAATAGTATATTTATAAAAAACTTTGCACATTAAACCTTCTTAATCTGCCAGTTGGCCATACCATGTCTCACTGGTAACCACACTGATCACAAAGTGTCTAATAGCAACACTTTCAAGGATCTGATTTCCTATACAAACAGGGATGTGTTATTGACTTGATTAATCAGTTTTTGTATTTTACAGAGAAGGCAACTGACTGCCCACCAGTGATCGTGCCTGAATATGGCATGGTGTCTCGAGTGGAGGAATCAGAAGCAGAAGGCTATTACCTGAACAAAATAGTGGCTAAACACACAGACAAACCTGAGTCACAAGCTTTGCTCCACAAGCATGCGGACACATTTGCTACACACAAAAATGATTGTGGATGTATGGCAGTCACGGCTGTTGTAGAAGAAGGAAATGTGTCAGCCCCAAAACAATATTCTTATCCAGACAAAGCCAAACCATATAGAAACAAGACTGTTAAGTCTTTACTAATACAGGGAGTATAACGTAAATGTATTTCCACTGCCGATTCCTCTATATGGCCTGTTAGGAAACCAGATGGTTCCTGGCATCTTACGATTGATTACAGATGTCTTAATTAAGTAACACCTACTTGTGCCCCTACCGTGGCCACGATACCAGACCATCTCAAATCCTTTGATTCAGAAGGAGCATGGTTTACTGTTCTCGATATCAATGACATTTTAGGATATTACCATTATTCTGCATTTCACAGTACCAATTTGCATTAGTTTCCAGGAAGTCCAATATACCTGGAATAGTTTATCCTAGGGAGACAAAAATTCCCCGGCATTGTTTCATACGCAAATGAGGCAGGTGCTGTCGTGGTTTTCTAAACCAACTATTTTGTTCCGGTATGTAGATGACCTTTGTTTAGCAACTTGTACCAAAAAGGAGCACCTGGAAAGTTTTGATGAGCTCCTTCAGGTTCTAAAGGAAGCAGGCTTGAAGTGTAATCAGGCCAAGACAGTTAATGACAGTTAGAAATAACCAAACAGGTTGTCCCGGGGTGGATTGGGGAAACGGAAAGCTTTATTGTCTGCTCGTTCCACTGTTACACTTAGAAAATAAACAGCAGGATTTTATTCAGGGGATAAAGCAGTATGTCGCGTTTATTATGAATATAGAAAAGAAAACCATTTAAAAAGACAATTGCCTAAAACCACACACATACAAAGAGTTCTGCAGGAGGGATATAATTACCAGGCCCTTGTTGCCCGAGCTGAATCACTGGCCAGATAATTCAGACCCAAGTGTGGAGGCGGGCTCTGTTGGTCACAACACGATGCTCCTTGGTGTATGTAGAATGAGCCCAACTTCCAAGTTTCTTCTCCTCACTTTTATATGTATCCATCCCCATTTGGGTCTATGGATTTTGTCATGTCAGATAGTCTCCTTGTTTGAAGTAATCATCAATTATGTTTGATATTGAAAATGTGACAACTTTCTCATTATTTCTTCTTTTTTTTTTCACACTTTATCTGTTCCTGTCCTTGGGTGCTAACTCCCCTGTTTTCTGGGGTTATCTTGATCTTCGGCCATCTGGGTTATAAAAGCTTTTTAAATAAAAACATCTTCTCTCCCTCCTGCCCTTGAAGACTGAGAGCATTATCTCAGCAATTAGTTTCCTGCTGTCTTATCTTAGCGCTCAAAGAGCATTCACTCCTCATTCATACTTACTAAAAGTCATTACATCCTTATTCCATTACATTGGTAACCATTATCTTATACTTACTTACTAACTTAATAAAATCCTTATATCTACACCAATTTTACTAAAACCATTTTAATAAAAAGAAATACAAGAAATCTTATTTGTCCCCTCATTGCCCCATGATTTACACATCAGCCACATTCCTGATATGCTTTGGGCACTTTCCTTCACTTGTAAATTATCACAATCAGATTTCAGGATGTTCCCAAACATTCGTTTATAGATGGTTACAAGCAGGGCCCCAATATATCATAAATGTTAAATCACAAAATGTTTAGGCAGGATATTCTCACTTCAGTTAATTATCATAGTGGAGCCTGGGGTGGCATGAACAAACAATCAACGTGTCCGGAACATCCTTATCTATAATGCCTAGCTCTGTTCTCTTTAAGTGTAAGGATTAATGCTTAGGTTTCAAATAATATCCATGGTATCAGCCTGCTCTGGTTCAGACCTATAGCTCTGGCTCAGGCCTACATCACAATGATCACAGTGTTGGGGCCTACACCATCTCCACACCGGGAGCAAGCATTTTATCCATAACAGTATGTAAATATATACATTTTTAGCAAGTCCCACAGACCCTTATTTGGTTACACTGACACTTATAAAATGAATATTAACAACTATATAATGAATATAATTATATCCGCCCCTGTTTGTTGTTTACAGGATTACCATACAGAGGTCAGGCACATCACCTTAAAACCTATAAATTTTACACTAACATTCTTTGAAATAAAGGCATACCAGGGGGAGAAGGAAGATAATGTTTCTTTCCCACCAAAGTCTTACTTAGAAATGATAATAATGATTTTATTAGCTTTATTTTCAGCATAGATGGCCAGGAAGGGAGGAAAAGAAGAAAAAGATAACAGACTCTAACTAAAATTTATACCAATTAACAGAAACAAGATTTACCCTAGCCTTGACCCCGTTCCCTGTAGTTTAGGCCTGACTACTTGTCTAGCTTTTAACTCTTTATTCTTCTACAATGACTACTCATGTCTTTTTCATAGGTCTCATTTTGACAAAATGGATTAGAACCCTGGCACAACAGAAAGTGGATGACATAAAAAAGAATGCTCCTACCTCAGGACAGAACAGCTTTAAGATCCTTTTCAGGATTAATTGGGTACCACAGAGACTTCATTCCCAATTTTGCTTCCATTGCATGTCCTTTTTACCAGTTGTTAAAGAAGAATGTTGAGTGCAAATGGACTGAGCAACACACGGAAGCAGTATCTCAATTGAAACAGTCCATTGTCAAGGCTCCTTTGTTGATTACTCCATATACAGAGATATTCTATTATCTGAAGGCAGCAGTGAGTGTTAATTCATTAGCAGTTGGGGCTTCACAAGAGAGGCGTGGGAAAATCTGACTCGTGGCTTATGTCTCATGTTTAATGTCATTAACTGAGCTTAAATATGACAATTGTGAGAAGCTCTTGTTGGCCACTAGCTGGGTCATTCAACATTTTTCTTTTCTACGTGGCCTCAGCCCTGTCATATTACACTCACTGCACACACTCCAGATTTTGTTGTCCAGTGGGGTGAAGGATGGACAAGTCTCAAATGCTCGCTTAGCCCACTGGGCATTGCTGTTGCAAGGGAAAGATATTTCAGTGATACATGTTAGGACACCATCTCTGTTACCAACTGCCCTGCTTTATGAAGGGGAACCACATATGTGTCCAGATACTGCTCAACCCCATCAGAGGAGGGAAGCAAGAAAGCTTTTCTTACCCTGAATATAGGAAACAGGTTCCTTCAAGGGGTACCAGTTCTCTGTAGATGACTCACTACTGTCATGAAGGGAAACCTTATTCTAGATTTGGAATCTATGTGGTTCTGCTGGAAGAAGAAGGAAAACCTTGGAAGAAAGCATATTCATGCATCCCACTTTCAGCCCAATATGCTGAATTAACACCAGTAGCTTGTGTATTGGAGTACTGTGTGCAGTTCTCCATCACCACTACAAATCAAACATCTCTCTGTTTAGAGTCTCATCATGGGTATGCAATTCTCTTATAGAGTTTCTACCATGTTGGGAAACTAATGAGTTCATATCTTCAGACGGGTCACCTATTAAGTATGCCTTGCTGTTAAAATATATACAATGGTTAGCAGCAGTACTCACTACTTCAGAAAATTCAGTTAGAGTAAAAGGATGCATGACATAGCCCATTATAAATTAGAACCCTACAGAATGGAAAATGGGAAATACCTGCAAAATCTGCAACACCATTTAAATCAGGTCAACATGCAGGTAGCTGTTAAATTGGGACCAGATGAAAGACAAAGGCCTACTTTGACAAAACCTCAGGAGTTAGGTGAGCAACAGTTCAAATGAAATGAATACTGGTATTCCTGATTTACTAACTCTTACCATCACTGTAAGGGTAAGAGTGAGTGAAGAATTTGGGACTAAGCTCTTGCGAAAGATACAACAAATCACCCAAGACATTGGACATTTGATGCACATAAGAAAGGGACTCTCATGATCAGTCCAGGACACATGATTACCTCAGAAATGCATACCAAACCAGTGGAAAATGCTCACTCCTTCACCTTGTAAATGCTTTAAGTACTGATGTGGTGGTAAACACTCTTTGGAGATGGAAGGAAGAGACATGAGTAACACCCTCACCCTCACCTGATTTAAAGTTTGAAGGATATGAGGTGATATTGGGTGAGAAATATGCTCTGAAACAGGGAAAATTGATAGTGACTACACGGAAAGGAACTAAATTGTCTTCCTGAACTAATTAAATTACACTAATTATATATATTTCCCCACACATGTCTGGTAATATAGAGCAGGAGTGTGCAAAGCCACTCATACCCTCAAACTTCCTGATAATTGTGTTTGATGGAAGTACATCAAATTAATAGTGCAATCATCAAATGTAAATGATCTCCTGGAAAATGTAAATTTAGGCTCTAATCCGGAACTTGTCCACAGCCCTATTCAACAAGTTAAGGAAATTAGAAGGGAAGATGTCACCTTTCAATATAGTCAGAGTAGTCATATTACCATCCAGTGGTTGGAAAAAGATCTTGCCCTTAGATGGTGACTCAAAGAGGGAAGGATGTAAAACTTATACCTCTTCACCAACAAATTCAACTTCCCTCAAACATGGAGTTCCTTATGTGACCTGGAAGAACAGAGCCAATGTGATAATTTGATGACTAGGGGTAATTTGACTTTTTACAAAATTGAATATGAGGTTGAGGGACAGTACAAAGCATATATCATATCAACCTTCCAAACTAAATCAGGAAACAAGAAATACATACTGAATGTAATTTTTGAGTTGAAAGTTTGGGATCCAATTATGGATTAAGATTACAATGATCCAATACAGGATGATGTAACATGTCCAGTGTTAGATCCAGGACACGGTAGTGGTCTTACCACAATTCCCATATCAATGGTTTTGGTTAATCAAGTTTGGTTTATGTATATACCCTAGTACTGAATCTGTCTAGTTGGCTGCTTAGTGAATTTAGTTATTACAAGCGTATCAAAGTGGCTTATTTTTTCTCAGTGCTCCTTGTAGATAAAGTTGCAACTTACCAACAGCAAATGCAAGCCATTACTCTGTTGGGAATAGGCAACAAATTCCATTCCCTTAGAAGGAAATTCAGCTTAAACCCTCATGGAATTTTGAGATATTTAACAGGACTATTCAGTTCAGGAATGTCAATCTGGATTGTAATAAATGTTTGGAAAATTCACAAACACATAAATTATGTATTACAGGAGGAAGTTAACCAGGTAATCAGCTCAATATTACAGGGAATAAAGAGACTAGCTCAGGAGGAGCACTTCACTATTTATAATATGCATGACATAGCCCAACTGTTTAATGAAAACCAACTTAAAATTAATCAACTGGTCCCTTTAAACAATGCTCAGCAAAAGAACCAATATCTAGGAAAGAAAATTATGGGCTCCCTACTTGGAGAATATGTTATAAATACTATGACAGTTACATTGCAAGTTCTAAAATTGGGGATTAAAAAGCTCTAGACCTAATCAAAGATGATCAATTACTAAGTTGGTATTGCCCTAAGTGTTTTCAAAGGCCGAAGGGAGTGAGCCACATGGATCTATGCCAGCATTTGTCACTGGGAACAGTGAGACAGATGGGATCTGTGACACCTCACCCTAACTGAGACTGTTCTATTCCAAAAAATTGTACAGTGGCACAGTCCTTGTATGTCTCATTCATTATTTTTTGTAGGTGTTTGACTCAGACAAGAATGTGTACATGTAATTTGCAGCTGTGCAGTCCAATGGTCACTTGGAAGACGACATCTACAGAGAACGTGTCAATCTGCCTTCCTTGGTGATCTATCAGATGGCCTGTTGCTCTGAAAAAGGGCCTCAGTACATCTGTAGGTGTGATTTGTTTGAGACAGATACTCTTATGTGTGGATTACAGGGAGAATTACAAAACAAATCATCCTCGTCATGCCTATTGAGGTTGACGAAGCAGAGAACTCCAATGGAAAGGATGTCATATGTTGGAAATGGCCCATTTTGTGTGGTAACCAATCGAATAAGGTACCATTATGGTCCCTTAGAGTCTTAGGTCACATATCCAAATTTTTGTTTTATTCCAAAGCATCTATGTTAATTGGAAATCAAGCTATTTCCCCTATTCTAACTTTTGAAAGCATCACTACCATAATGTCTGATCCAGTTTATCAAGATTTAACTATCCAAAGTACTCCAACCTTCCTTGTCTATATTCTCCTACTAGAGCTTTCATTGAAATCATTATTCTTTTGTAAAGAGACCTACCTCATATAAATTACCAATGATATGCACAAGGCCAAACAGGCTATTAACCACTTAATAGATGAAACAAAGGAAACTTCAGAAGGCTCCTGTTAGAAGTCGGATTACAGAGATGCATTGTTATACAGGGAATTGCAAAAGGAATTATCTTCATCCTATTAGGATACATGCAAGGTAAAATTTACAAGCGTAAGCCGAAACCCAGACTCAACCAGCTACCAGATAATAATGTTTAT